>CM069148.1:32254037-32499037 GCA_035221665.1 Okamejei kenojei
AGCCACAGTCAAAGCTGCCATTTGTTGAGTGCATGGTTAAGGTTCAATCGTGAATATTGCTGTACTGGAATAGACCAGAGTATAATTTTCAAGTAATTGTTGGCAGGAACCATGTCTGAGAGTGGTCACAGAACTGTTCATTCACAAGGATATCAAATTGTAAAGGGCCTGTCCCACTTAGGCAACTCTTTATGGGCCTGTCCCACTTAGGCGACTTTTTAGGCGACTGCAGGAGACTATGTAGTCGCCACATGTTCACGGGTGGTTGCCGGGGAGTCGCCTTCATGGTCGTGAGGAGTACCCGCATTCTGGGAACTAGTCGCGACTTAATTACAGTTGCCGCTAACTTTTCAACATGTTGAAAAATTTGCGGGTACTATAATGTTGAAAGTTTTATGGCAGTCGTCTGTAGTCGCCCAAAAAAATTGCCTCAGTGGCCCATAACGGTACCATGCAATGCAATGTGTCAAATAAGCTGCAACTTTGAAGAAATAAAGGTATAAAAAATAAAGCTTAAGTCATTCCCATCAACCGACAAAACATCATGAAAATTAAGGTGCAGTAGTCAACAAAAGTAAAGAAAATAAAAGGATATCTATCCACAAGACATAGGAACAGAATTAGGCCATTCAGCCCATCAAATCTACTCAAAGATTCAATCGTGGCTGATCTATTTTTCCCTCTCAACTACCATCCTACCTATTCAAGAAGCTAGCAATCTCTGCCTTAAGAATACCCAATGACTTGGCCGCCACAGCTGTCTATTGCAATAAATTCCACAGATTCACCACCCACTGGCTAAAGAAATTCCTAATTTCCATTTTAATGGTACGTCCTATTATTTTGAGGCTGTGCCCTCCGGTCCTGGACTCCCCATTTTTGGAAACAACCGTTTCACATCCACTCTATCTAGGCCTTTCATCATCTGGTAAGATTAAATGAGATTCCCCCCTCATCCTACTAAACTCCAGTGAGTACAGCCCAGAGCTTCCAAACGCTCCTCATACTTTATCCCAATCATCCCTGGGATAATTCTGGTAAACCTTCTCTCAACCCTCTCCAAAGCTAGCACATCCTTCCTCAGATATAGGGCCCAAAAACTGCTCACAATTATCCCAATGTGGCCTGATAAAGCCTCAGCATTACGTCCTTGCTTTTATATTCTAGTCCTCTCGAAATGAATGCTAACATTGCATTTGCCTTCCTTATCATTGTTTCAACCTGTTGACTACCATTACCAAACTAGTACTAATCATATAATCACACCCTTTTAAGCTCAGCTGTAAACATTTAATTACATTTATAAGTCTGCATGATGAATACTATGATGCTTTAACTGGTGCTTTAACTTCAAGCACTTAGAGGAAGATCATGCAATCACTCAGTGGATAATACACACCCTAAAGTTGAATTGAACTATACAGAATAAAAGCCAATTCCTAGCTCAATCACTGATACATGATTAATAATCTAATTTCCAATTTACTCATTTCTGAGTCTCTCAAAGTTTTTGAGACAGGGCACCTGTTACTATTTCTAATAGCTTGCCACTGATTTCAGCCATAAAAGATGAATACAAGAGCAACAGATAATGACCAGATGTGTAGATTTGGGGTATGACTTGCAATGGAATGCCTTAACTAAAGAAAAACTATTGTTTATAAGTGAGGCATGGGCACTGAAGAAGATGCCATGACATAGTTGGATCGAGTTTACACAGATTTGTGACTTCAGAAATGCAAAGGAAAAACATGGTAGGCAGTGGATGTAGCACACTAATGTTCGTCAACTGAAGAGTGTAATGCCATTCGTAGAAAATGCAGTTATTATTCAGGGAATTATGAGATCATCAAATGAATGGAGCTATATATGAGTATACAGATAACCCTTGTTATAACAGATAACAGACCATGGAGGGGAGAAGAAATTGTGTCCATTATTGCTAATTGTACACTATAACTGAGTAAAAGGGCCAGTCCCACTTAGGCGATTTTTTTCGGCGACTGTCAGTCATAGCAGGTCGCCGAAAAAGCTGCGACTGGACCCCCCCACAACAATGTCTACGACAACCTACCACGTAATCAACGTCAAGCTACCGACAACCGGCAACACCTTCGACCACACAGGCAACAACCTACGACAAACGAAGTCAACCTACGTCCACCCACGACAAGCGGCGACCCTGTCGGTGACATCCGAAGACAATTCAGTTGCCGGTACCTGTCGCCGGTTGACGTAGGTAGTCGCCAATGGAAATCACCGAAATCAGCACCTGGCTACAACCAACGTCACCACCCGACAACCTGCGTCATCCTGGCGACAACCTATGACAGCACCTACGACAGAAGACAAGCTACGTCAAGCCCACAGTCGCCAAAATGTTTTGAACATTTCAAAATCCAGCAGCGACCAGAAAAACATTACGACTCTTTAGGCGACTTGAGGAGGCTACTCCCGACCATACAGCCATCACCCCGCGACCATGTGAAAACAGCCTAGACGCCTGCA
The DNA here is from genome assembly GCA_035221665.1 of Okamejei kenojei. NCBI lineage: Eukaryota > Metazoa > Chordata > Chondrichthyes > Rajiformes > Rajidae > Okamejei > Okamejei kenojei. The sequence goes on from CM069148.1 coordinate 32,256,546, forward strand.
GTCGCCGAAAAAAATCGCCTGTAGGACAGGCCCTTTAGGCATTTGCTCCAACCACCTCAGTCACCACGTGAAACAAGTTGTTTTCAAATACAAAGGTCTTTTTAACAGTTAAAATGTATTTTTGTCACTGCAAGCTAAAAATACCAAGAGCTGTTTGTTACATTGTTTAATAGAGTATCATTGCACAAGTGTGAATCAGAGCAGTTGCTTGTCAATTTCATTCACCTCCTGCAGTGTAAGTAGCAGCCTGTGTTCTTAAAGAGACATTAATGTCTGATCACTATGGGGACGCTCCGTCCTGAAATCTGTTATAAAGAGGTCCATAATAACAAGGGTAGACTGTATTGTTATAATGTTGCGAGGATAGGCGGTATAATGTTATTTGTGAAGAGGCCAGGCAACATGATGTGGTGCAATGATAGTTACAGATGGTATACAATATACTTCGTTAAGCAGTATGTATTGAATAATAGTCACAAAAAAAGCTGATGTTAACCACTAAGTTCAATTGTTTTCCATTTATGTGCCTTTGCAAATAAACAGCAGAATGTCAAATGCTTTGCTGTCAGTGATATAACTGATGCTAATCTTTTTTTACATTAAAATTTGTAACTATCTACCATAGTTCAAATCTTAGAAAAGCGCCTCAAAATATTTCACATCTACAGATTTATGATTATCACAGATGCAGCAATAACTTTATATACTGAGACTTAACAATGAGATACTTATCTAATTAATCAGCAATGTATTACATATTGGTTATGAATGCAATGGCAACTACGACATTCTGAATCCAAGAAGTTGTGTAAATTCGCATCAGGTCAGTCTGTCGATATGGGGAGAGGATCTGTGTTACTTTTTCAAGTGGATGCCTTGCATTTCCAGAAATTTCTGTTTTTATTTCATGTCTTCGGAATCTAGAGTGTTTTGATTTAGGGAACAAGCAGAATATTCTGCTTTCCCCAATATACAATAGAAACTGATCAACATTGCTCCAGAAAATGGTTCCACAATCATTACTAAACTCCAGATTCGGGACCAAAGCTGGAAAGACATGTTCAAATCCTATACAATGGACATGTACAACAGATGCAGAGTGCCAAGCACCTGATCGCCAGCTCCGGGAATATGACCGATGACAACCCAGGCACTTGATCAATGAAGAATGCAGAAGTATGCTACACAATAGAAAATGAAATGTGAAACTGATAAAGCCATCGCGGTCATGCTGAACAGCTAATGTGGAATGCAATGCAATCACATGAAGTCTTTGTAGCACTGCCAATCCTGAAGGTTTTAGACAATTAAGAAATACCTACATCTGCAATTACATTTAATTTTCATCCCAAAGTGAGCCACTGACTGAGCACTGGCAAATGCTCTGCATGTTAATGTACTCTCTCATTGATAATCTGATGATCAGTTTGTGTTTTTTCAACACCACAGATTTCAATTTAAATTGGTTATACCAGTACTGTGGCCTTGGCACAAACACGGGTAAAACTGTTAAAATCTAGAGCTGAGGTGAAGGCTGATTATCTGACAGCAAGTACATTCTTGTGACTACGATATCCTAGACTAAACAACCCAGACTTGCCATAGAAACACTATAACTACAAGATACAATGTATTCTAAGGGGAGACACCATTTTCTAAGGTAGACATAAAAAGTTGGAGAAACTCAGCGGGTGAGGCAGCATCTATTGAGAGAAGGAATGGATGACATTTCGGGTCGAGACCCTTCTTCAGTGTTCCTTCAAATCTGCAAATCGCCAACGAGCTCTATGGAAATACCTTGACATGGACTGCAAGAGTTCTCCCTCTCAAGGGCATCTAGGAAAATGCAGTAAACTCTTATCCACTTCCACCAAATGAATAAATAAAAATGAAGAATGCAATGCTTTACAAATGCCCCATGAGGTTGCACAGATGTCCCATGTGAACTGCCACACAGATGCTCACTACTCACATGTGTGGACACTACAGGTCTTGGCATCATCTTGGGTACAATCCCAAATTGCTGTAATGTGCCTGTACCACCGCACCACGTGGAAGTACTGATCAAGAGGTGGTTTTTGTATTGACCGGTATATTTCAACGTCAGCTTGAGAAAATACGAAACCATCGATGTAACTTCGCGTAGCAAGATAATCATTTAAAGCCTCCATGCCACTCTGGTCAGGTCCTATATGAAGAAGTTCATCATAGCAGAAAGCTGCAAGACACAATGAGGGGAATGGAGGTACTTTCAGAAACGTGGGTTGTTTTTTCAACCGAAAGTCATGCACAGTTCACCATTCTAGTTATTTAGTTACTAAACACAGAACTAACACCAGTTTGAGTGTAGCTGCAAAACTGGCAATTTGAGAAAAACTGTCTAATTGCAGACTTTTCACAAGCAGGATAAAGGCAGCTCATTGAGATCAGTCTGTTCTCAATCAGCAGCAAAATGATTCCACACATTGTTGGCACTCCTGTTGTGTGGCACATACTCATCAATAATCTGCTCCCTGATACTTAGACCATATATGACAATTCTTAGTGACTTCAATACTGCTGTGGTCTAAACTTACACATAGAACAGTATTCTAAAAGGTAGGTGAGAGTGTGCTTGACTGAACCCTTGTACAATATAAATCAATTGGAACGGGCTGAGAACTCTTCGCTGGCTACACTCATACATGGCACACAGGAAATTGCTTTTAACTGCTGGAAGCTAATTAGTTCAGTTTCAGGACATTAATGAAGAAGTTTATCAGGGTGGTGTCCAAGACCCAGTCATAACAGCAACTTTTGCAATGATCATATCTTAATCATGAGATCAAAAGTGGGACATATTTGCTGATGATTGCACAATAGTTCCATTCCCAGCTCCTGAGATCTGTGTTTACGCACAATGACCTGAGCAACATTCGTAGATTGATTAGTAGTGAAAGGCATTCACCAACACAAGGTTAAAGCAATGCACATCTCCAACTAGAGCATTTAATCCACCAACACTTGACTTTCATCTCCATTTCCACCAAACACCCTATCAAATTCCTAGAAGATCACCATTGATCTGAAATTTTGTTGACTAGTCTCATAATTAATGGCCAAAAGTACATGTCATAGACAAACATTTGCAGTGAATGTTACTCTACATCATACAAGATTTCTCATAGCTTTTCCAGCATCTTGGAGGCATACATTCAGAAGAGTGACTTTGTTGAAGGAAAGTAGTTTCAACTATATTCGTTTCCTGTTAGATAAGCATTTTATCATAATGTTCCCTTCACCATTAGTTACCATGTTGCAGATTGTACTACCTAGAAAACACACGGCAGAACTCAGATTAGAAACTACATTTGTACACGAGATCAAGAGATACGCTTCAAACAGATGATGTATGATCAAGGAATATATACAGTAAAACCACTCCTCATATCTGTTGAAATGAGTGGCGATTTAACGTCTGCATGTTCTGTGTTAGTTTGTAGAATAACTTAGATCATTGTGTTGATCGTTAGTTAACAAGGCCCCATAGCAGAAGCGTCCACGTCGCGAGGCTGTAAACTGGAAGTATCCCGAGCTAATTCTGCTACCACCAGCATCTATTGCAACAAGTGATGGCTCCCACTGATTGTCACCGGAAGCTTGCGTCCTTTTCAGGACGGACGATGACAGCGATGTCAACATTTGAAACATGGAAGATAGACACGCAAGAAGAAGTTAGTTTAAAACAGCAAATCACTGCCCTTGATTTTATCTGTCCACTCAGAGGATAAAAAGTGGAGTGATTTATTTTCTCAAAACTTCTATTTAAATATAATTTGCATTACAGACATTACAAACCAATTCATGTCATGTATATATTGACTAATCAAATAAAACAAAATTAAGTTGAAATGAGACAGATTTGTAAGGGAGGGGATACAGAAACATATATTGTACTGCATTAGTCTCAAGCATTGTACGAGTTAGTTACGAATAACCAAAATGCATCAGGCAGGAACTTCATGTAAGAAAATACTAACAATATAATGATTTATCATGGAGTTACCAGTGCAAAGTTGAAGAAGCAATGTTTTACAAGAAAATATCTTCCTTATTATTGTGCAGGAAAGAACTGCAGATGCTGGTTTAAATCAAAGGTTGACACAAAATGCTGGAGTAACTCAGCGGGACAGGCAGCATTTCTTGAGAGAAGGAATGTCTGAATAAGGGTCTCGACCCGAAACATCACCCATTCTTTCTCTCCAGAGATGCTGCCTGTCCCGCTGAGTTGCTCCAGCATTTTGTGTCTACCTTCCTTATTCTTGTTATTGGTAAGGGAGGGAGAAGATAGAAGATTGAGGGGGGATCTTATAGAAACTTACAAAATTCTTAAGGGGTTGGACAGGCTAGATGCAGGAAGATTGTTCCCGATGTTGGGGAAGTCCAGAAGAAGGGGTCACAGTTTAAGGATAAGGGGAAATCATTTAGGACCGAGATGAGAAAAACATTTTTCACACAGAGTGGTGAATCTCTGGAATTCTCTGCCAGAGAAGGTAGTTGAGGCCACTTCATTGGCTATATTTAAGAGGGAGTTGGATGTGGCCCTTGTGGCTAAAGGGATCAGGGCGTATGGAGAGAAGGCAGGTACAGGATACTGTTGGATGATCAGCCTTGATCATATTGAATGGCGGTGCAGGCTTGAAGGGCCGAATGGCCTACTCCTGCACATATTTTCTGTGTTTCTATGTAAGCAAATATACAGACTGATGTGGAGGAAAAAAATTGACTTTGGGGATGTAAAGTACTTCTACAGGGAAGATGAGAGAATTTATATTGGAGAAAACAGCAAATGGAATAATTTGAGAGAGGAGGGATAGAGAAAACAGGAACTACTGACCACCAGGATATAAGAACCAAATGAGCTATGAGTGGTATTTCAAAAGAATGACAGAATGCTTTGAGGATGATGGCTACCTACTGTAAGTAGTAATGAAGGAACTGTGGATAGAGCGAGTAGTTCAGGGTACGGAAATTATTGACGTTATCTGCAGGAAGAGAAGAGTGAATTGTTTGTGGGTGCAGAAATCTAAATGGATGATGTGAATAATCTCTTAGCTAAAATTAAAACTAACTGTGAACAGTAAAGAGGAGAATGTAAGAGCTTCAAGGAGATGCAGAGAAGATGAACGAGGTGTGAACATGGCAGATGCATCATAATTTCCCCACCCTGACAAGCAGAGATGTTTTAAATTATGAAAGACTGTGTCTTGTTCAAAGCAACAGGAGGCCTTAAACACGTCATTGAAAACCGACGTTCAGTTGCAACAAATAATTAGGAAGACAAATGGTGTGTTGGCTTCCATAATGAGGATTTGATTACAAGTGTAAAAATATTTTATTGGAATTATGTAAAATTTTGCTGAGACTGCACCTGATATGCAGTTTTGGTCAATATGAATGTACATGTTCATTTGCCTAGGAGAAAAGCAGCGATGATTCACTACTTCGGTTCCAGGGATTGCAGGTTAGCGTATGAAGGCAGATTGAACACACTGAGACTGTATGCTCTCAAGTACAGAGTTGAAAAGTTTAAAAGTAAAGCTCATGATATAGAAAGCTTTTTCTTTTTTTAAGTTAACAGATTGGCATCAGTAAAAGACAGATTTGGGATATTAGGTTTACAACATCATCTATAGGTGTGCTACAACAATGTCTGTTCACATTTCCACAATTCACTATCTTCTCTTGTAAGGCTTGAATACTACAATCGTCGACTGAGTTTACTGATACCGCAGCACAGACTGATGGCACAATTAAGCTGGGAACACAATGTTACAGAAAAATATTAATGGTTAAAAGGAATGAGCAAAACTGTGTGTTTAATGTGACGGATTTCAATGCAGCTACAGATGAACTCACTTCAAAGCAAAGTAATGATAAATCCATTTTGAAAATGGTGAATGAAATTTTAAACTTTATAATTGGATGGTTACAATGTAAAAAGTTACTCTCCACAGTTATTTAAAGTGTTAGTTGGATATTAATGGTTAAAAGGAATGAGCAAAACTGTGTGTTTAATGTGACGGATTTCAATGCAGCTACAGATTAACTCACTTCAAAGCAAAGTAATGACAAATTCAATTTGAAAATGGTCAATGAAATGTTAAACTTTATAATTGGATAGTTACAATATCAAAAGTTACTCTCCACAGTTATTTAAAGTGTTAGTTGGATCATATCTGGAATATGATGTAACGGTCAAATTGAAGATTAGTACGAAGAAGGATCTTAACCCAACATTTCTTCTGTCAATTTCCTTCCACAGATGCTTCCTGACCTGCTGAGTTCCTCCAGCAGTTATTTTTTCTGCTTATTTCCAGCATCTGCCTGCAGTCTCTTGTCTCCATAACGTTCTACAATTCATTCTACCCTTGCATTCAGAAATACATTTAAGAACTGTTGGATTGCTTTGACACTAAAACCTGTTTTTATGGAGTCAGCTGTGGTATATTATGTTTAGTTTAGTTTGTTGTCAGGTGCACTGAGGTACAGTGAAGAGCTTTTGTTGCGTACTATCCAATCAGCGGAAAGACCATACTAGATTACAATCGAGCCATTTACAGTGTATAGTTACATAAGGGAATAACATTTAGTGCAAGATAAAGCCAGTAAAGTCCAATCAAGGATAGTCTGAGGGTCACCAATGAGGTAGATAGTAGTTCAGGACTGCTCTCTGGTTGTGGTAGGATGAATCAGTTCCCAGCTGTTATCAGGCAACTGAATCATTCTACCACAAGCTCCTTAACACAAAAGCTAAACCAGTTGTTCTTTATAAACATTTAAATCCATCGCATTTAAGAGTGTGGAGCAGCCAGATATCAATCAATCAACGAAAACGGTGAGCCAGTGGTTTTGAAAGCGCAAATCTTTTTTTCCAGAAATGGATTTGAGAAGCAGAAAGGAGTGTTCGATGGGAGCAATAAATGGAAAATGAGGAATGAATTGCTTGATTGAGATGATAGGAAAAGAAAGGGCATATGAGATGAGAAGGTCAAAGACTGGCCATGAATTAGGATCGTGATTACATGGAGGGATAGCCTTGGGGATTGGAGGACAATTAATTTATCAAGCACAATGAACTATGAGAGAAATGTTTAATTACAGGGGATGGGAAGTAGCTCAGTGCAGAAGCCAAGTGTGAAAAGCAACTAAAGTATCCAAAAGGGTACACAAAAAGCTGGAGAAACTCAGCGGGTGCAGCAGCATCTAAGGAGCGAAGGAGATAGGCGACGTTTCGGGTCGAGACCCTTCTTCAGACTGGTCAGGGATCAGGGAAACGAGAGATATAGACGGTGATGTGGAGAGATAAGGAACAATGAGTGAAAGATATGCAAAAAAGTATCGGTGATAAAGGGAACAAGCCATTGTAAGCTGTTTGTGGTGTGAAAATGAGAAGCTGGTGCGACTGGGGTGGGGGAGGGAGATAGAGATAGAGGGAATGCCAGGGCCCGAGGGCTGAGGGAGAGGTGGGAAGGGGAGGAGACAGCAAGGGTTAAAAGAATTGAGAAAATTCAATATTCAAGCCCAAAGGATGCAGACTCCCCAAGCGGAATATGAGGTGCTGTTCCTCCAGCTTGCGGTGTTGCTCACTCTGGCCGTGGAGGAGGCCCAGGACCGAGAGGTCGGATGTGGAATGGGAGGGGGAGTTGAAGTGCTGAGCCACTGGGAGGTCGGGTTGGTTATTGCGGACCGAGCGGAGGTGTTCGGCGAAGCGATCGCCAAGCCTCCGCTTGGTCTCACCGATATAGATCATCTGGCATCTGGAGCAGCGGATGCAGTAGATGAGGTTGGAGGAGGTGCAGGTGAACCTCTGTCGGACCTGGAAGGACTGCTTGGGTCCCTGAAAGGAGTGGAGGGGGGAGGTGAAGGGACAAGTGTTGCATTTCTTGCGGTTGCAAGGGAAAGTGCCCGGGGAAGGGGTAGAGTGGGAGGGGAGGGAAGAATTGACAAGGAATTTTGCACCTCCTCCAACCTCATCTACTGCATCCGCTGCTCCAGATGCCAGATGATCTATATCGGTGAGACCAAGCGGAGGCTTGGCGATCGCTTCGCCGAACACCTCCGCTCGGTCCGCAATAACCAACCCGACCTCCCGGTGGCTCAGCACTTCAACTCCCCCTCCCATTCCACATCCGACCTCTCGGTCCTGGGCCTCCTCCACGGCCAGAGTGAGCAACACCACAAGCTGGAGGAACAGCACCTCATATTCCGCTTGGGGAGTCTGCATCCTTTGGGCTTGAATATTGAATTTTCTCAATTCTGTTAACCCTTGCTGTCTCCTCCCCTTCCCACCTCTCCCTCAGCCCTCGGGCCCTGGCATTCCCTCTATCTCTATCTCCCTCCCCCACCCCAGTCGCACCAGCTTCTCATTTTCACACCACAAACAGCTTACAATGTCTGAAGAAGGGTCTCGACCCGAAACGTCGCCTATCTCCTTCGCTCCTTAGATGCTGCTGCACCCGCTGAGTTTCTCCAGCTTTTTGTGTACCCCAGCTTACAATGGCTTGTTCCCTTTATCACCGATACTTTTTTGCATATCTTTCACTCATTGTTCCTTATCTCTCCACATCACCGTCTATATCTCTCGTTTCCCTGATCCCTGACCAGTCTGAAGAAGGGTCTCGACCCGAAACGTCGCCTATCTCCTTCGCTCCTTAGATGCTGCTGCACCCGCTGAGTTTCTCCAGCTTTTTGTGTACCCTCGATTCTCCAGCATCTGCAGTTCCTTTTTTAAAGTATCCAAAAAATGTTTTATTGCACAATAGAGAGGAATGCAGATTTCACTTGAGGAAGCAAGAACAGTGGAATGAGGAATGATGCTCTAAAATAAAGTGCCAGAGCAAAAGGAGGGGGAAAATATAGCTCATGGTGTGATTTACTAATAGGACATACACGTTCATTGTGATGTTCTGAACGTGCCAAATAGTTGAAGATTTTGCCATATGGCAAGATTATATCCCAGAAGACGTTATTATTGATGCTTTAAGACATAGGCTTTATTATTCTGGGAGAATTCGATTAAGGTCATGCTGTTGACATAATTATCTATACAAATTAATTAATAGAAAAATTCCAGTTTGAAAGTGAGCAACTATTCTGAAGGGACTTATAAAACAGAGTGTTAATAGGAGATCCCAGGAACAGCAGAGTGCCCTAGATGCAGTTCAGCGTCCTCTTTTAGTTTTTCCTACTCAATGTGGTCTTTGACATACATGGATTGGATTTTCCATCCAGTATCTTTGTCAAAACAGAATTGCTTTGAACTCTCAGCGTATTTCACTCGATTGTTTCTTGTTATTCTGTCACTCCAGATAGTTGTTTGCAGGCTACTTAGCTTTGTTTAAAACAACCCTCCTCCACAAAAATGTTATATCGAAAGAAATTATAATCACTGCCTCGATACACTGCCACCAGTAAATTTTAGGTAGAAAACTAGGTAGAAGATTATGACTGGAACAACATTTGAAGGGATGGATTTATGTGGATTCAAATAAACATTTTATACATAAAGCATGTTTTAACATCAGATCAAGAGCAGTTTTACTTTCACTTCTGAAAAATCTGAAGAATTAAAGACGTTGTAAATTTGAAATTAAAATCAAAAACACTGGACACTCAACAAGTTAAAATGCAACTGCGAAGAGAACTTTAAAATTTTAGGACAATGATTTTTCATCAGAGCTTTCATTTTCTCTTTCCCGTGAAATGACTGAACGTGCAATGCACCCGCTGATCGATCTATGCACTTTCAGCATGGATTTGTTCTAGGTTTTCAGCGGGCCGAGGACCAGAATGGTTAAATAGATGAGACAGTTTATATGCGTTTGAACGGGGCGGACCATCTGGACAATCACAAAACAGTGCTGAAAGGTTAGGGTCGGGTCGGGTCTGGTCTGGTCTGTCAGACCGTTCCCCTCACATCGAATGAAACCGGCATGAAGAACTCCTGCTGTACTCATGGCCCGCCGTGGGGCATCAGCTCAGCCGCGGCCGCGGCCACTTACCCTCGCCTCTCTCCATCCCGTCCTGTCCTGGTGCAGCTGATGCAAGAGGCAGGACACCACCGGAAATTGCATCGCGCCTACTTCCATCCCCCTGACGTCGCTCGGAAACCCAACGTCAGCCAATCAGGAGCTCCCCCAGGTCCCCCCCCGCAGGGGGCGGGGTCACTGGGACGGTATCCATGGAGATGGTTGGGCAGGAGGCCGGCGATCAAGGAGCGTCGCTGGGGCGTACTTATTACTTATTACATTCGCATTATTGCATGAAGAGCTTACATCGCTAGGTGTTGCCACATGATGCCAGGAAGTTCAAGTGGTAGGAAGGAACTGCAGGTGCTGGTTTACACCGAAGGCAGACACGACAAGCTGGAGTCACTCAGCGGGACAGGCAGCATCTCTGGAGAGAAGGAATGGGTGACGTTTCGGGAGACGAGACTTCCCCGAATGAAGAAGGGTCGCGGCTCCTCTAGTATCTTTGGTTACGACCCAAACGTCACCCATTCCTTGACCTTAAGTTAAAGTGGAAAATTGATTGATATGTGCTAATGTCTTGAACTTGACTGAAGTGCTGGAGGAATTCAGCAGTTCAGGCAGCACCTGTGGACGGAATGGACAGGCGACGTTGCAGGTTTTAGCCCTTATTCGTTCCCTCCACAGATACAAACAGAAAAATAGGTGGAGTAGGCCCTTCGAGCCAGCATCGCCATTCAATATGATCATGGCTGATCATCTAAAATCAGTACCCTGTTCCTGCTTACCCCCCCCCCCCCCCCCCCCCCCCCCCCCCCCCAAAGGTAAATCATGTCTGACGAATCTTATAGAATTTTGTGAGGAAGTAACTAGTAGAGTGGATAAAGGGAGAACTAGTGGATGTGGTATATCTGGACTCTCAGAAGGCTTTCAACAAGGTCCCACACAAGAGATTAGTATACAAACTTAAAGCACACGGTATTGGGGGTTCAGTATTGATGTGGATAGAGAACTGGCTGGCAGACAGGAAGCAAAGAATAGGAGTAAACGGGTCATTTTCAGAATGGCAGGCAGTGACTAGTGGGGTACCGCAAGGCTCAGTGCTGGGACCAACTATTTACAATATATATTAATGATCTGGATGAGGGAATTGAATGCAACATCTCAAAGTTTGCAGATGACAAAGCTGGGGGGCAGTGTTAGCTGTGAGGAGGATGCAAGGTGACTTGGATAGGTTGGGTGAGTGGGCAAATGCATGGCAGATGCAGTATAATGTGGATAAATGTGAGGTTATCCACTTTGGTGGCAAAAACAGAAGGGTAGACTATTATCTGAATGGTGACCGATTATGAAAAGGGGAGATGCAACGAGACCTGGGTGTCATGGTACACCAGTCATTGAAAGTAGGCATGCAGGTGCAGTAGCCTGTGAAAAAAGCAAATGGTATGTTGGTATTCATAGCAAAAGGATTTGAGTTCAAGAGCAGGGAGGTTCTACTGCAGTTGTACAGGGTCTTGGTGAGGCCACACCTGGAGTATTGCATACAGTTTTGGTCTCCTAATCTGAGGAAAGACATTCTTTGCCATAGAGGGAGTACAGAGAAGGTTCACCAGACTGATTCCTGGGATGGCAGGACTTCCATATGAAGAAAGACTGGATAGACTCGGCTTGTACTTGCTGGAATTTAGAAGATTGAGGGGGGATCTTATAGAGACATACAAAATTCTTAAGGGGTTGGACAGGCTAGATGCAGGAAGATTGTTCCAGATGTTGGGGAACCCCAGAACAAAGGGTCACAGTTTAAGGATAAGGGGGAGGTCCTTTAGGACCGAGATGAGAGTGGTGAATCTGTGTAATTCTCTGCCACAGAAGGTAGTTGAGGCCAGTTCGTTGGCTATATTTAAGAGGGAGTTGGATGTGGCCCTCGTGGCTAAAGGGATCAGGGGAAATGGAGAGAAGGCAGGTACAGGATACTGAGTTGGATGATCAGCCATGATCATATTGAATGGCGGTGCAGGCTCGATGGGCCGAATGGCCTACCCCTGCACCTATTTCTATGTTTCTGTTTGTATTTCAGTAGGGCATGAACAAGCATTGCCAGAGTGAGGCTCAGCGCAAATTGGAGGAACAACACCTCATTTTCGCTTGGGTAGTTTACACCCCAGTGGTATGAACGTTGAATTCTCTAACTGCGGGTAACCCTGGCTCTCTCTCTTTATTCCTCCCCCCCACCTTCCCAGTTCTCCACTGATCCCACTGTCTCCGCCTACATTTTTATTTGTCCTACCCCCTCCCCTGACAACAGCCTGAAGAAGGTTCTCGACCCGAAACATCGCCAATTCCTTCTTTCCATATATATATATATATATATATATATATATATATATATATATACGCATGTATGTAATTGTATGTGTGTGTATATACACCCTGAACTTTTTGTTCCTCTCGTTTATTATATTTTTTAGTTTACTATGTTTACATATTCTGTTGTGCTGCAGAAAGTAAGAATTTCATTGTTCTATCTGGGACATATGACAATAAAACACTCTTGACTTTTGTAAACATGTGGTGTCTGACAGGCGAATGAACATTTACTGTGGCCTGTTACTGTTAAATTATATCTCATAATCCTATTGCTGGAGGAATACTATGGTTCCAGGATTGGGATGGTAAATTGTGGATTTGGAAACCACGTTAAGTCTCAAACAAATATTTAGCCAAGCAATAGGATTTTAGCTCTGTACTGGCTCAGAGTTATACACCACATACAAACTGTTGGACAGCTTGCCTTTATCATTCTATTATTCCTCTTCAAGTGGATAATTGAATGACAGAAAAACATTGGCCCATTTAGTAGCAATGGTGAATTCATCTACAGTACCTCGTTATTACAGACTTCTTTATAACAGATTTTGGTTGTAGTGAATGAACGACCTTCACCATCAGGCCGGGTTGCGGATGCCACCCTCGACACACAGTATCTCCCCAGCCGCATCCAGGCTGCGACACCATCGCCTGCCCACACCGCCTCCCTGTCTGCTTTCAGGCTTACTGCCACCACCGCCGAGCAACACAGTTTCCTTGGCCGTTTCCAGGTTGCCCCTGCCACCACAACTGCTGTCGCTTACCTGTACTCCAGCTGCACGCAGGCCGCAATCAATGACTCCACTAATCCTCACCTCTCCCCCAGTCATCCGCAGGCTTGGTCCGTAAATTCACCAGGATTCCAGGTCCAGTTCCAGACCAAGGGTCTGAAGAAGCTTCTCAATCCAAAACATCAACTATCCATATTCTTCAGATATGCTGCATGACCTCCTGAGTTATTCCATGTCCTTTGGTGTATTAACCAGCATCTGCAGTTATTTGTATTTCTAGAAATTACATTTTATAAACAAGTTGATTGGAATCATCTTCAGGAAATCATAACCCTTTGATCAGTGCTAGGGTTGACAAGCAAAGGACTAGCCAATGTAAGAAATACTGTAAAACCTATTTATACAATGATAATCCTTTACTCAATTATAGCGACAATCAGCAATAACGGACCTCATTCCCCCCCCCCCACCCCCATGGTTGGTTAAAACGAGGGTTTAATGTATTTAAAAAATGATCCCTTCTGATATTGAAATGTTTAAACACACGCTTATTCATGGTTTTTTAAAAAACGTTTTTATTATCCGCATCTGTTTACACATATTGTACATTTCATTCATAGAATGTCATATAAGTGAAATTATATTGCAGACAGGGAGCAAACTGACAGCTCATGACTATAAGTTCTTGCCATCTGGAGGCATTTCTGTTTCAACCTACAATACTCTGCATGGTTCTGCTCAGGAACATTTTAACAGTGCTATTTAGGGCAAGATTCACAAGGCTGCGACAGATCTTATACATTGCTATTTTAAATAGTGACTGCCTAGTGGCAGGGCAGACTGAAGTAGACATCCATTAATGTGACAAAGAGTCAAAATTTATATAAAGAACAATATACAAACCGACCACCACAAATATTACCATCAACAGTTTATAAATACTGTTGGGAAGAAGAATTCTAAATTGCTTTGTTTTGGAAAGAGGAAGGAGTAGAACATTTGGATAGTCTTATTTGGCTTTAGCATTAAGGCCTAGTTGGGGTTCGTTGCCCTTGGGGATGGGATGTGCAAGTACAGTATCCATAGATATGTCCCCACCCAATACAAGATTTAACTGGAAGAAGTTCAAATATTACGTTTTTTTCCTAGTAACTCTCCTTGGAAGTTGGCTGTGGGGCACCTCTGTAGCCCAGTTTATGCCATGGAAATTCTGCTTTCTTTCGCCATAGGATCTTGTTTATAGTCTGCAATACATTTCAATGTGATTCACCCATAAAAAAAATTGATGATTAATTGGAATGATACAAGTACACAAATAACCAGCCAGTAGTGTGGGTACAGGAGCCTTTTCCAGGAGATGTACTGTTTATGGCAGGCTTGCCGGTTAAGTGCAGCGAGATTCCTGAAAATAAGCATAATTCATATTTTTATTGACAAATCAAATTTGTTCACATCAAACCTGCTTTCAATCAACCCTCTTTACCCTATATCCACCTATCGATTGCAGGATTTTGCCCCAGCCACCCACTTCATCTCACCTCCCCTCTACTCAGTTCAGATGAAGCACCTTGACCAGAAACATCGACTGTTCATTCATTACCTTCCACAGATGCTGCCTAACCCACTGAGTTAGTCTAGCACTTTTCCTCCAAAGCCGAGCATCTGCGATTTCTTGTATCTCCACTTGCTGATATCTTTTGCAGATCCAACATTTCAATTTCATCAAAAAAAGCAGGCTCAATGCTGGCTCCTGTATTTCAAACTGTGTTCTCAACCAAATTACTTTGTCAGAAAAAGATTGTTCATTTCGGCAATGAAGGTTCAGCTTTCTGAGATTTCTCAGTATTTATGTTGGGACATTTGTTGGGTCACCATTCCATTCATTAGAGATTGAGGATTGCAGATTAAAGGGCAGGAAAGGAATGTTATTTTCTGAAAAGTATTATTTTGCTTTAGTGTAATGTATTCAATTGCATTTTTTAACGTTAGCTACATTTTTTTAAACTAATGTAGCAAAAATCTCTCATTAAATTATTCTTTAACAAATGTTAAGCTTTGAAAATGGGAGCAGGACCATTTGGTCCTTTTGTGTTTGTTTCTACCATTAAACATGAGGCTGAAAATCATGTCAGTGAGCTGCTCTCACCACCTGTTCATTTCAGGGCTCTCGCTTAACTTTTTTTCCTGTTTGGCAGCTTTTTAGGTTGCCAAATGACAGTTTAGGTGGTCATTTAAGATGGCTTGCATGACGCATGCGATGGTACACAAAAGGCTGGAGAAGCTCAGCGGATGCAGCAGCATCTAAGGAGCGAAGGAGATAGGCGACATTTCGGGTCGAGACCCTTCTGCAGACCATGCGATATGACGCATGCGATAATGTGCTCGGACGAAGTGCGTAGTTACCAGTCGGAATTATGCTCAATGAAGCATTCACATATTATTTCTGCTTCAAATAAAGTCACAAACTAAACATATTCACCACTCAAGACATGATATATCCCACAATGACATGCAGCAAAATTATAAGACAGTATCTCAACTCTTTTTACACATTGCAATGAATGCAATTTCTATTAGTTCTTTCCACTTCCAGACCTGTGTCAATAAATTGTGGACCATGGTAACATATATGCCTACGTATAGCTGTGAATGTTGCTCATTAAATAACTACAGTACTGATACTCCATATTAAGAGCATTGATTTGCCATTAAAATTAATTCTGTAATAAAGTGTCAACGGCAGCGGTGACAATCGAACACTGCGTTTTGATGTTTCACGTGTCCACAATTTAATGAATCCATCTTTATGGATTAAAACAAATAATAACATTGGGAATTAAAACACATTTGATTGCATTCCGTTATCAAAGATAGTCAATGTTCGCTCGAAAGACATTTCCAGCACAATAGGGTCAGGGAGGGGGGTGTGTGTGAATCAGCGCGTGTGGATAGATGGCGGGGGTGGGGGGGGTTAGAAGGCAGTCGGTGCAGAATGGATGGATTGAGGCAGGTGAATTAGTACGTTTTGGTTGGAGTAGGTAAAATCGTGAGGGGAGAGCACCGGGGATGTCAGTGGTGTTGAATGGGGGGGTTCAGTACGGGATGGATGGGGGTAGACAAAAGTGCTGGAGAAACTCAGTGGGTGAGGCAGCATCTATGGAGCAAAGAAAATAGGCACAATTTCGGGTCGAGACCCTTCTTCAGACTGTTCCCCCCATTCTTCTTGAATGGGAGGATCAGTACAGGATGAATGGGGGGGGGGGGGGAGAGAGTTCAGCGCAGGATGAATGGTGGGAGGGGGGTCAGTACAGTGTGGATCGGAGGGTCTGTGCAGGATGAATGGGATATCACTGCAGGATGAATGGGGGATCACTACAGGATGAATGAGGGGAAGGGGGTAAGGTGCAGGGTAAATGGAGGGTGGGTCAGTACGGGATGAATGCGTGGATTAGTACAGGATGGATGGGGGATCAGTACAGGATGGATGGGGGATCAGTACAGGATGGATGGGGGATCAGTACAGGATGGATGGATGGGAAAGGGGTAAGTAGGAGTACAGGGTGAATGTAGGATGGATGGATGGGGGGGGTGGCGGCAGGAGAATCAATGCGAGGTGGATAGGGTGATCAGCGCGGGATGAATAGATGGGGGTGGGGCACAGGGCATGTCAGTGAGGACTGAATAGAGGCGGGAATGGGGATCAGTGCGGGATGGAGTGGAGGGGTCCCAAGATAAGGGGGTGGAGGGGGCGTACAAGAGAGAGAGAGAGGGAGGGAGGGGGAGGAAGGAAGGTCAGCGCTCCTCGGCCAACATCGCCCCGCTGCCTTGGCCGTTGGGAACTCCTCGCCGCCAGCCAACAGCAAGGTGCGTGGCAGAGCGGTGCAGCTCAGAGATCCTATAGCTATGAGATCTTCGGTGCCACAGCGGCAGCAGCGGCCGCGATAGCGGCTCCATCTCCTCCTCCTCCCACCCCCCCTGATAAGGGCCTCTGCTTGCAAATCTGCTAATGGTGCTTGCAAAACAAACCCTCCTGCACGCCGAGGCCTCCCCCTCCCTCCCTCCTCCCGGCCTCGGAGTGCGGGAGGGTTTGTTTTGAAAGCGCCATTAGCAGATTTACAAGCAGAGGCCCTTATCAGCGGGGGCAGGAGGAGGAGGAGATGGAGCCGCTATCGCGGCCGCTGCTGCCGCTGTTCGGGGCCCGTCAATCGCTCCAACCCTTCCTCACCCTGCACCTAGTACCTTTGCCCCGCACAGCCGTCGCTGACACGAAACGTCGTGTTCCTTTTCTCCAGAGATGCTGCTTGACCCGCGGAGTTACTCCAGTGTTTTGTGTCTATCTCCGGTACAAACCAGTATCTGGTTGCCAAGCCGGACAAAATGACTTAGTGTTTAGGTTGCCCGGCGGCGCTTTGAGTGGTCAATGGCACCCGGGCAACCGCTAATTTCGAGCCCTGTTTATCCCTTAATCTTTCTTTCTTTCTTCTTAATTTTTCTTCCTTATTTCTTTTATAGTCACTTTGCTGTTGATTATCTTCTGCCCAAGCTTGTGATGTGCCACATCTTTGTCCAATTATATGTTAAACCTAGTTTGCCAAGTCACTTCATTCTATTACCATCCACTTGTAATTGCCTTAATTTAAGTTCAACACTGAAGGGTCTTGGAAGGATACAGGTAGAATTGGGTAATTTAGAGTCATAGAATTATACAGTGTGGAAACCGGCCCTTCGGCCCAACTTGCCCACACCAGCCAGCATGTCCCATCTACACTAGTCCCACCTGCCTGCGCTTGGTCCATATCCCTCCAAACTTGTCCTAACCATGTACCTGTCTAACTATTTCTTAAATGTTGGGATAGTCCCAACCCTTCTTCTTGTGTATGGCCTGCACAGCCTAAAGTTGTAGGACAACTTGTTCTATTTGATCTTATTTGATTGTGTACACCAGGTGGATTGCATTCGTCGAAACAGGGGGGAACCATGTGAAGGTTGTAATCTCCCACCCCAGTCCCAACCACAACTACCTCCTCTGGCAGCTTGTTCCATGCATCCACCACCCGTTGTGGAAAAAAGTCACCCCTCAGATTCCTATTAAATCTTTGCCCCTTCACCTTGAACCTATGTCCTCTGGTCCTCGATTCCGCTACTCTGGGCAAGCGACTGTGCATCTACCCGATCTATCCTCTCATGATCTTATAAAACCTCTATAAGATCACCCCTCATCCTCCTGCACTCCAGGGAATAGAGACCCAGCCTTATAGTTCAGAAACTCTCGTCCTGGCAACATCTTTGTAAATCTTCTCTGAACCCTTTCAAGCTTGACCAGATATTTCTTATAACATGGTGCCCAGAATTGAACAATACTCTTAGTGCAGTCTCACCAACATCTTATACAATTACAACATGATCTCCCAACTTTTATACTCATACTTGCAAGCATATTGAACACTTATACAAGTGACAAACAATGCCAGTAACTGCCTGCTGCTTTACCTGTGAATTTCTTGCTGTGTCCTCTGTATGGATTGAATAGTTGTGTGAATATTTGTAAGTTCATTCATTCCTTTTCTGCACCTGGGACATAGTAACCCTGTAAGAAATTACATTACAGATTACCTCTAATGTAACAATACAACATTTGATTTTAGCCATCAATTTCTTTACACTCATTTGTGGCATTTTGCTGGTTCCTCTCCTTTCTCCAGTTTCTACTAATCTCATGGAGGCACTTGCCTTCAAGGTAATTTTGCAGGCTGCTTTCAATTTTTAGCCAATACGTCAATTTTTCAGTCTTGACCAAATATTGCCAGTAGATTATTAAATATCAGAGAGAATTGCAACCAAGCTCAATCCTATTCCACATCTGTTGTCATGAATTACTGGATGTCATTGTACCCTGGTGCATTGAGAGGATCCATAGCACCTTAAATGATAAAGTTATTCAGCATAGAATATGGAACTCCAAGAACCTGTATTTATTATGGCACTGCATCACAGATTTGCGCTCAATTAATTTTCAGCAAGTAAAGTCCTACTGGACGTTCAGTGGTTGTGTTCTATCAACAGCATTATTCATCTCATCGTGCAATGTTAGAAGGTCGACATTTTAATTTCAATGCTGTTACTAAATGTAGGACTGCCAGCTGCTATACAGTGTAAATACAGCATCTACCTGCATTTGTCTAGACCTTGTGTACGAAAGAAGTGCAGATGCTGGTTTATATCGAAGGTAGACACAAAATGCTGGTAACTCAGCGGGACAGGCAGCATCTTGGGAGAGGAAGAATGGGTGACGTTTCTGGTTGAGACCCTTCTTCAGACTAATGTCAGGATAGTGGGCGGGACAGATAGAATGTAGTCGGAGATAGACTGGTGGGAGAACTGCGAAGGGAGGGGATGGAGAGAGAGGGAAGAAAGGGCTATTTAGTTAGATTTGTCAGAGGGAAGGAGGAATCAGAGGGAGTAGTGAGAGAGGATGTTGCTGAACTCTCGTCGGAGAGAGAGGAGGAGAATCTCTTAGGTAGTTTGTCGGAGGGAAGGAGGAATCACAGAGGGGGAGCAGTGAGAGAGGATGTTGCTGAACTCTCGTCGGAGAGAAGAGAACTTCTTCAGTTCTCTCTCCCTCTCTCCATCCTCTCTCCCTTCCCAGTTCTCCCACCAGCCTTACCGTCTCTGACTACATTCTATCTCTGTCCTGCCCACTCCCCTGACATCAGTCTGAAGAAGGGTCTCGACCCAAAACATCACCCATTCCTTCTCTCCAGAGATGCTGCTTGACCCGCTGAGTTACTCCAGCATTGTGTCTACCTCTTGTCTAGGCCTTGATCCATTCTGATCAGGGTACCTACCTACTGACTTTATTTTGCAGTAAATAAGGAAAGGTCAGTCTTTGACAGTTTCTTTCAATATTCCAAAGAAACATTTATTTTCCTTTTTTTTTCCAACAGACAAAACAGTATTTGTTTTTAAATTATCACAAAATGTTTAATTCTGGCAATTAAAAATAGCTTTGAATTGAGTCCAATATAAGGAGTCTGTAGTGTATCATCACTTTGTTTCCAACAGTATATGGATAAAAATTGTGTTCAAACATTTAATCTATGGTAAGGAGCTGTTACATTTTCCATTGAAATGCAAGATGAATCAGCTCTACTTATAGCAATCAAGACACGGGTTGACCCAAAGTGGAGTATTTGAAGAATTCTCTAAGTTTGAGTTAACAATTAGAAACTGGATTTTAGAAAAATAGTAGAATTTGGAGTCTTGGCTAGGTTAGATATCATACATCAACTCAATATGTTATTTGTTTATGGAGAAGATACCCTTTATTCAAATGGCTGCAATGCAAAACTGTGCCCGTCTTGCACAAGTGTCAGTCAGGATCTCTTGTATTAATACTAATATGTTCAACTGAACTGTCAGCTTACTGACCATGAAAATATTGTAAAATTGCAAATGAATAACCTTATCATAGAAAACTAAGAACATGACAAACTTAATCAAGGCAGCCAAAAAGCTACATGAAAACAACCTGATGATGGTCAACTGCGTTTAGCACTTTGATAAGACGTGACAATTATTTTTGTTGACAAATTTATGCTTTATCCAAGTGATAAAACCAAAAATTAGAAATAATTAATGGGATATGAGATCCCAGATTGCATATGCATCATATCCAATTTTACAATTTCTCATCTGAAAGTTCTGATATTTTTCTGCACAGGTTTTAATGCTGTTGTGAGTAATAGTAGAATTTTGACAGCGAATTGCTTAGCATCTTACCTTAACTTTAGCCCCTAATGGTGGGAAACTCTGAAGAAAAAGTTTAAACAACTATTTACCCAGTTTGTCTAGGTTTTCACTAATCTCTGCATGAAATTATAACTTCCAGATTCAGGAACAGTTTCTTCCCAGCTGTCATCAGGCAACTGAACCATCCTATCAATCACTAGAGAGTGGTCCTAAACTACCATCTACCGCATCGGAGACCCTCAACCTATCTTTATTCGGACTTTACTGGATTTTATTTTGCACTGTACATTATTCCCTTTATCCTGAATGTGTACACTGTGGATGGCTAGATTATAATCATGTACAATCTTTCCGTTGACTGGATAGCACGCAACAAAAAGCTTTTCACCGTACCTCAGTACATGTGAAAATAAACTAAACTAACTAACTTTAGCTTCAACTAAAGCTGGCTGCCACCTCATACAAAGTGCATATGTGCATTTTCCATGAGCAACCAAATACTATTAAGGTGAGGAAACCTGGAGAAGGTGAGGAAACCTGGTGACTTCCTCACCCTAAACCAGGGGTAGATGTAATATACCAATTCTACTTGTTGTCGAGATCATCTTGCATAGCATAATTAAAGTTTGTACATGTTCTAGAGGAGGTTTGGTCCACAGACATTTTTATAGCTTGCTGTGCTCAAGTTCCATAAATATTTTGGGAAGGTTGACACAAAATGCTGGAGTAACTCAGCGGGACAGTCAGCATCTCTGGAAAGAAGGAATGGGTGACGTTTCGGGGCGAGCCCCTTCTTCAGACTGATTTTGGGAAGGTTGTTCCTTCTAGACACATCCTCATCTGCGCAGGTTGGTGGCGAGTGATATCCACCAAAAAAGGATGTAAATAATCAATTGGACGCAGATGTTGGATCCTCCAGGTCAAAGCAATTAACTTTCTAAAAGTTTGAAACCAAGAAAGACGCCATCATATTATCATTTCATTCTGAGCATTTAACAAAAACAGAACGCTTACATGGCACATCGGATGAGTCATCTTGTACTGGTTCCGGTGTTGAACAACTGCTCTCTGTATTCTGCGATGTGTTGGGTACTGGAAGATCACTGGTTTTACACCCAACATATTCCTGAACTGGGACCTACCAACAGAAACCACATGCTGGCAGTTTAGGCATGTATTGTTCAATAGGCAGGAGAGAAAGGGTGCCAAACTCATTAGTCTGATACAATTCTGTTTTCTCCATACAAGTCTTATAATTGTATGCATTTATATTTCAATTATTAAAATTGTGTTATAAGAAAGGATTAAAGGATGTGCAAATATAGTAGAAAGAGAACCTTATAGAAAGAGAATGTTAGAATGTACATTATGAATGAACAACCCCAAGAAGGATGTTAGATTGATGGGATCAGATTAACTTTAATCCTTCGGATTCTTATTACCGATGGATTACCCAAAAAATTAAATTAAAAAACATTCAGTTTATTTAGTTTCATACTAAACTAATCTGTTTTAACATTAATTCTCAGGACATTGAAATTTATTTTTGTGCTACTGTATTTTCCATCTTCTCTCCTGCTCTAGGAAAAATACTTGGAAAAATACAGATGACCCGTGTCATCTGTGTCTTGTGAGTGTGGGAAGGTTGTAGGTGGGTGGTTGGGTGTGCTCAGCAGGGAGGATTTTCAACAACAAAAAATGTGTAAATCACTGAAATAACTGAAGTGTAACTGGGGGTAAATTAAGCCGCAACACCACAGAGAAAATGAGGAGAAAATCAGTAATAAAGTTTTTTTTTTTACAGATCAAAATTTGAGACCTAAAATGTATTATGGTGGTGGAAGTGGATTTAAAACAATTTTCATGAGCAGATAGTGCTCAAACATTTATTTGGTAAGGAGCTATTAGATTTCTCTTAGATTATCTTGAAATGTAAAATGAACCAGTTCTACCTATAGCTCCCAAGGCTATGATTGACACAAAGTGGATTCTATGAAACATTTTAATAGGTCAGTATTCCTCTATGCCTTTCCTACCAAGTACCCATCCAAATGCCTTTTAAACATCACAATTGTACCTGCCTCTATCATCTCCTGGCAGTTTATTCCAGAGGACCACTACCAACTGTGCGAAAAAATGTATTTTAACTTTCAGCTTAAATACGTGTGTTTTAATTCTAGACTCTGCTGTCTCGGGATAAAGATTCTCTGTGCTATCTACGTTACTGCAGCATCCTATAATACAGTAAGAATAAATCCAACCTATCCAATATACCGTATCCTTATAATTACAGCCCTCTGTTAAAGGCAACATCTTGGTGAATTTCTTCTATACTCTCTCTATTACTACAATATCCTTCCAATAGTGTGGTGACCACGTCCATGCAAAGTACTTTAAATATTCTGATAATGACCTGCTGTCCTATTTGACTTCTGCTGTTAATATTAATTGACATCACTGCCAGCGATTTGAGTCGGATCCTTGTCTGCACAATTCCGTCTTTCTCAAACTGGATAATGTCATTTGTCGAATCCCAGGGACAGGTCCTGCAAGGAAGAAAAATCAGAAACATGATCCATTAAGTTCAATCTAGGGATGGAAAAAGTATTTCCACAAATTTTAATGTCATGGATTTCTAATATTTGAATGGCAGGATTATTTGTCAGAACATTTGTGCTGGAGGGTAGTTTTAAAATCTCTATTGATATAAGAGTAATATAAGAGTAAATGTTAGATGAGTGGTACGTACTCCATGAACTTGTACTTCCAGTTCTTTGGTTCTTCATCCTCCTGGAAGAGTTTTGCCACCCAATCCTGACATTGTTCTTTACGCTCTCTGGCAGCCTTGCGCTGTGCTTCCTCTAGAATAAACTTCTCCTGTGTGGCCTGTTCTTGATCACGGTTCTTTATTGCTCTGGTCACATTCTGCCATAGTCTAGAAAAATAATGGGAAGATTTACAATCCCACAGTTGTACCCACCCAATTTAACAACATGTCAAATCGTAGCTGTAAAATAAAGCTCATTAACACAGAAGCAAGCCAGGTACCTGTTCAGCAAAAAAAAAACTGCAAATGCCCGAAATAGCAAGTCAGACAGCCTCTATGGAGAAAGAAACTGTCAACATTTCAGGTAATTCAAATTTCAAACATCAAATACATCGATAGAACTGAATTGACGGTTCCTTTATTTATATTCTGCTCTCACACCCTCTTCTCCCATCCATACTAAGGATAGTTCTTTTTTTCATTCATCATCCTTCCCACCAGCTTCCACATTTAACACATTTATGCCACTGTCAATGTGATACCATCTTTGCTTCCCTTCCAGCATTCACTCCCTTCGGATTCACTTGTACTTGTTACATTTAAGTACGCTGCATTCTATGCTCGCAATATAGTCACTGCACGAGAAAATAAATGCAGATTTAGACCGTGGGCCGAGGTGCTTTTTCATTTCATATTTATAACATATTGTGTAATTGTCCAATCAAAGCACGTTTGACATTGAGTCGGACGCCAATTGACCAATCACGCGCTTTTTTTCTTGCTAGCTAGGCAGCGAGCACAGTAAGATCCTGCCTCCTAATAACATTACAAAAATAGCAAAGTTTTGAAGGAAGAAAGGAAGCTGATCACTTGCTGATAATTTTGTTTTACAACTGATTTATCTTTGTAAAGTTATGATGTTGTGAACTGTGAATTAAAAATGATAAATAAAAATGTAGACCTGGGGTTAGGATTAGGGTTAGGGTCAGGGTCAGGGTTAGGCATTTTCCTCTAAGTGGAAGAAGGTTAGGGTCAGGATAAGGCATTTTCCTCTCAGTGGAAGAGAGTTAGGGATAGGGTTAGGGCAGGGGTCGGCAACCTACGGCCCACGGGCCAGATCCTGCCCCTAACCCTAATACATCCAGCCCGCAGGCATATTTTTTCTGAGGACTTCAATGATGGAGCTGGCGTTATGGGGGTGCTGAAGGCGGCCCTGGGCCGAGCAGAGCAGCAGGGGGGTCAGTCAGTCGGTCGGGCTATCAGCCGGCCGGTGGGTGCTGGGAGGGGTTCGTCGGGCTGATGGCCGGCTGGTGGGTGCTGTGAGGGGTTGGTTGGGCTGGTGGCCGGCCAGTGTTGCAGCGAGCGAGAGGGCGGATTGAAGAAGCCGGTGCTATGGGGGTGCTGAAGCCGGCCCGGGCAGCGTGCAGGGCAGTGCTGCTCCCCACCATGTTGACATTCGGTGTAATCGTGGCGTCGGGTGGGCTGCTGCTGATGATCCAGAAGGGCATGCCAGCCGAGGTGGATGCACTGAGCAGCCACACGTACGGAGCCCGCAGCCGGTCCCAAGGCGGCTCCAGCTCCAGCCGTGGGCAGCTCTGGAAGGTGTGCGAGTTAGGGTTGGGCATTTTCCTCTCAGTGGAAGATGCCTTAGCCTTCCCCCCGCCTGGCACTGCCCCAGTCCCACCATTGGCAGTCTGTGGAGTTCAGGAAACTGGGGAATGCACAGGATCTGCCCTCACCAGCCGGTGAAACCCGGTACCTCTGCGGCGGTCCCGTATTCAATGTTCCCATTCGAGTCTCGGCGCTACCAGATTACCCGAACGTATCCAGCTCCCCATAGAATAATATACAACTATATATTATTGAGCACAAGAGGGCGTTGTTACTTTTTCTAATTAGCTTAATTAATTAGTGTGCAACCTTTTGCACTGATGAGTTATGAATTCTTTATCAATTATGTTTTATCTACATCTGTGCCAAATTTCAAGTAGATACCAGACATGGGTCACCAAGTTAAAATCTAGAGCCCTTTTGGCACCTCGGCCCATGGTCTAATTGTTTATCTGCTTTGCAGAATAGCTCTGTTCAGTTCACAGGTAACCCTGAGATTCCAGATGCCGCTAACTTTAATTCTATACTTAAGGCTCTTTGGTCCTTTACAATTTTTCAATAAAGCTCAATGAGCAGCATCTCATTATTCTGGTAGACATGTGAGAGGTCTTGGGGCTCAAAGTTGAATTCAACAAATTCAGGCAATCAACATTTCCAATTTATGGAAGAACTAGCCAGTTCTCATGAAATGTCATCATTTTGTAATATTCATCCTTTTTCTCCACAAATGTTTCCTGATCTGTTGAGTATTTCCAGCATTCACTTTTCATTTCACATTTCCACAACCACAATGTTTTGGACCTCAGTTAAACAACTAAGTTTTTTTTTCCTCTGCCTTCTTCAATTCCTATTTTTATCTTCTCCATTAAGATCATGCAATTGTTATGTCTTTATCAATCTCACAGTTTGCACCACCTCCATGGTTTCATTCACTCTTTCTTGGTCTCTACCGTTGCAATCGGTTTTTAATCGGTTAGAAATCAAATATAACAGCTAGAAGCATTACTGTGCCCTCCATAATGTTTGGGACAAAGACCTATAATTTATTTATTTGCCTCTGTACTCCACAATTTGAGATTTGTAATAGAAAAACATCACATGTGGTTAAAGTGCACATTGTCAGATTTTATTAAAGGATATTTTTAAACATTTTGGTTTCACCACGTAGAAATTACAGCTGTGTTTATACATCGTCCCCCCCCATTTCAGGGCACCATAATATTTGGGACTCAGCAATATCATGTAAATGAGAGTAATCATGTTTAGTATTTTGTTGCAAATCCTTTGTGTGCAATGACTGCTTGAAGTCTGCAATTCATGGACATCACCAGTTGCTGAATGTCTTCTCTAGTGATGCTCTGCCAGGCCTGTATTGCAGCCATCTTTAGCCTATGCTTGTTTTAGGGGCAAGTCCTCTTCAGTTTTCTCTTCAGCATATAAAATGCATGCTCAATTGGGTTCAGATCAGGTGATTGACTTGGCCACTCAAGAATTGACAATTTTTTAGCTTTGAAAAACTCCTTTATTGCTTTAGCAGTATGTTTGGGATCATTGTCTTGCTGTAGAATGAACCGCCGGTCAATGAGTTTTGAGACATTTGTTTGAACTAGAGCAGAATAATGCGTCTATACGCTTCACAATTTATTATGCTACTACCATCAGCAGTTGTATCATCAATGAAGATAAGTGAGCCAGTACCTTCAGCAGCCATACATGCCCAGGTCATAACACCCCCACCACTGTGTTTCACAGATGAGGTGGTATGCTTTGGATCTTGGGCTGTTCCTTCTCTCCTCCATACTTTGCTCTTGCTATCACTCTGATATGTTAATCTTCGACTCATCTGTCCACAAGACCTTTTTCCAGAACTGTGGTTGCTCTTTTAAGTACTTCTTGGCAAACTGTAATCTGGCCATCCACATTGTTACAGGTTTCTCCTTGTTCCTGAATTCCTACTCTCACTGCATGCCTGGCTCACATTCCAAATCTCTAGCTATTAAAATAAATAGTTTAATTCAAGAGCTGAACCCTTCAGATTATAATCCAAGTCTCAGCTTTTTAATATATAATCATGAATAAATTATTGCTTTTCATTTACTTTCACGTTTTTTTAGAGTGGGGGTCAAATCAGATCAAATTTGAAGGACGTCAGGCTACATGTCAGGCTAAACGTTATACCTTACACACTGTAAATGGATTGATTGTAATCATGTATTGTCTTACTGCTGACACTAGCACGCAACAAAACAGCTTTTAACTGTACCTCAGTACACGTGATAATAAACTAAACTGATGTACCAAATCTTTCAACCTGTTTATCTCAGATAGCACTAAATACAACAGTAGGAGTATAATCAAAACACATACATGTTTGGAGAAGGGTCCCAACCCTAAACATCACCTATACATGTTCTCCAGAGATGCTGCCTGGCCTGCTGAATTATTCCACCACTTTCTCTTTTTATTTGGAAATCAGCATCTGCAGTTCCTTGTGTCTGCATACATGTGGTTGCTGCTTACCTCACCTCTCTGAAACTTCTAACCATTTCACTCACAACCAATTATTTGCAATGTTATAGATCCACATACAACATCATCCAAATAAATACCAAATATGATCTACCAGTTAACCTGGTTTTGGTTGTGGTTGTTAAAAGAATGCTTCTTGAACACTAGAAACGTATCCCAGAATAGATGGAATTATACCCATAGTTTATCATCTCAGGGACGGAAAAGGATCACAGCACCTCAAATCTTGAAATAGTTCTTAAACTCTCAATGCTATGACTCGACAATAAGCTGAACTGACATTAACATCAAGTATGAAACTAATTTGCTGCTCTGGGATCAGACCTGCTGAATGATTCCCACATTGTAAAATAAAAAGGAGTTTCTGAAGCCAATTTATAGAACTTATTTTCATAACTTCTATTGCAAGTTCATTTTGTAGAAATATGCGTCTCTTCCTTTAAAGTGCTGATATTATTTGTCTCCTTTCTGACATACCTTTCAGACTCAAAGTCACCCTGCTCCTCCGAACACACAACATGACGTACTAGACGCTGTTTCCGAATCTCACTGGTCACACTCCAGAATGAAACAGGTGATCGAATTTTTTTCTCCTGGATATAAACCTCCCGATCCTGTTGCAGAAAAAGAACACACTGACTAATGTGGAAAAGCTCCTGCTTCTCAAAGATTATTAGCTTCACAAACAACAGTTTAAAAAAAAAATCAATATTCCCATTCTAACTAGAAAAATTGTTTCCCCGAATTTACTTTGCTTATCAAAGTAAAGGAATTTATAGACAATATCAAGCAAGCTCATGTGTGTAGACACATGGAACCCGAGATGCTGGTTTACAGAAAATACAAAAATGCTGAAGTAACTCAGTGGGTCATGCAGCATCTCTGCAGAACATGGATGGGTGATGTTTCGGGTTGGGACACTTCTTCAGATAGGTTCTAACACAAAACATCACCTAACCATGTTCTTCAGACATGCAGCCTGACCAGATGAGTTACTCCTGTTTCTCCTTTGTGTCATTTTATGCTTATGATGCGTTATACATAGAGAAGAAAATGTCCAATACTAATCCAAAGTTGGAGGTGGCAATAACAAGTTACAAAGTAAAGTGTTTTCTACAATTCAGCATTAAGAACAGAAAGAAAAATAATTGGTTTGATTTAAAGTAAAAAAATCATGACAACCCCATCAGGAACATGCAGTTCAGATATGGTAGCACAGTGGCACGGCTGGTAGAGTTGCTGCCTCACAGCGCCAGAGACCTGGATTCGATCCTGACCTCTGGTACTGTGTGTGGAATTTGCACATTCTACCTGCGATCACATAGGTTTCCTCACTGATCCCTTCGATATGCGGATTTGTTGGTTAATTTGCCTAAGTGAATTGTCCCTAGTGTGTAGATAGTGGATGAGAAAGTGGGATAACTAATCGAGTGTGAACAGATGGTCGGCATGAAACTTGGTGGGCCGAAGGGTCTGTTTCCATGCTGTATCTTTTAATTAATTCAATCAATCTGGTACACGTTGGTTGCACACACACCACACTTTCCCTGTGGTATGCAGCATGCACAACCTCAGAAAGGCAAATCACTTCTTATTTCACAACTTGGAATTCGCTCTCAGTCTAATATAAAATTTTAATTCTATAGAATCAACTTTTATTGCAGCTGTCTCCTGAATACCTGTAACTAAATGAACACTGATCAAATTAATTTTATGTTAGTTTCAAAAAGCCATCAGACATCTAACTGATTGGTCTCATTTGAGTTTGGGCCCCAGAGTTGTGTGGACTCCAAGTGCTTTTTTTGGGGGGGCGGGGCAGAAACATTCAAAATAATCATGCAGTCTACCTCTTTCTTAGTTGAGCAATAAGACACAAATGGATGCTGAGACTTAAGGGACTTGTTCTATGCCTGTGGGATTGCTGTAAGCAGAGCTAAAAGTAAATTATGGCTCAGATTATGATCCATTGTTAAAGAGACTGTTGTTATGTTAGTAAACTAAATTGACTGGAAGATCCCAACTTAGTGTGTTGAATTAACTGATCTCGTTGGGGCTGCAAATAGTATACAAAAAAAACAGTTCAGTAGTCAGGACACAAAAATACAAGTTGAGTAGTACAGAGCAGACCCTTCGGCCCATCATGTCCGTTGCCAACCATTATGTGACAAACTACACTAACCCCATTTACCAGCTCTGCGGATGACGATTGAAGATAACATACCCCGCAGCGAAGCTTCCACAATTCAATACTGTTCTGACACAAAGTATCTTGTTTCAATGGAAGAAATACCCATTCAGAAGATACTGTTAATGGTTGGTTCCCCTAAAACTAAGCAAGACTCAGGAGATAGATGGGACATTTTAGTAAACAGAAAATCCACTCAAAGAAGAGAAATAATTCTCAAATTGTGTGCTGCGTTGGTGCAGGAACTTACCCAATGTCCTTGAAATGTGGCCAATGTCTCCTCACCTAGTGATATCTTCCCCACTATCTGGTTCACACAGTCATTACCACCTAGGAAAGGCTGTCATCAAACATGGAAATAATTACAAATAGAAATATGCAATTTTGTCAAGCTTGGCTTATTGCATCAGAATACTGAATCAGGCTTATTGCATCAAAACCCATGATGTGATGAGTTCAGAATTACAGGGAGCTCACCAATGAAACTATTTATAAGTACGAGGACAGAGAAGGTGGATTTGTACAAACATTGCGTAGCTGTTAATTTGATAGAGTGATGTCGGATAGCACTAAACACCTATTTTATTTCTTGGAAGCAAAGATGTACAACAAGCAGCCAACTTGTTCTGCCAGACTTTCCTTTAATGCAGATTTAATTTATTGCATATAAAGTCATTATTTCAGTTACAAACATTTCAATTTGTAAATATCACTGAATTCAATTGCACAGGAGCAGTGGGCAAAATCTCTTTTACCTTCAGCTTGAACTCAAGCTCTGCCTTGTAATGAGTTGTCTCACACTCAATGGTTATCTTCCCTCCCAGTTCCAGGGTTGGTGTTCCATACAAGAGCCCTGGAACAAAGAGATAAATAAATGTTGGCATTTTGATGGGGACGAGATTAACTTAATTTCCCTTCCACATGGTGGATACTGACAGAATGCAATGCAGAACACATAATGCAAGAATGCAAGTGTACCTGGGCAGCTCGTGCTTTGCACAAGGAATGTAATTAAAATTACTTAATCCTTTGATATGCAATATGATACAAATGTAATTACTGAAGATATAATAAAAATGCAGCATTGTGAGGTTAGTGGCTGCATAAAAACATGTAAAATTTATTGGAACCTTTTTCCAAGGTTGAAAAATGTGCACAGTTTTTACAAGTGCAGACAGGTTATGAAGCACTGTGACAGTCGGACACTGTACCAGAAATGTGTGTACAGACATATGTAAACATGCAGAGCAGAAACAGAAGCCACACAGCCCAGCCATGATTTATGATTTTCACCAACTACTGACATTATAATTATTTTGTCATTCTTTTAAGTAGTTCCCCCATACGTGCATGTGAAGGAGAAACTCAGATTGCACATAAACAACAATTGTACTTCTATAGTGCTCCCTCAAAAATACCTTGGAACATTTTAATAAATAGCAGAAGACACCAGTTAGCAGTTTAAGAGAAAGGTTTAGAGGTAAGTGAGAACGAGGATAATGGATCAATGTAGAACATCTGGGTCTTGCAGCTATAGACCATGTGGCTAAACAAAACTACCAATGATGGTGTAAAAGGTATGGGGAACAGTTGTGGCTTGTTTGTGTCAGAAAGGCAGTTGAAAATTGACAACAAAAAGCAAGTAGTTGGGATATACTTCACGTATAAGTGATCAACAATTGCAGAAAGCTGCCAGAAGAATAATTAAACCAAGAATACTGCCCGGAACATTCTAAAGACTGTAATCAAAAGATGTTGTGGTTGGCATTGCAGAAGAATGAGCACAGGTGAACCAAATGATATCCCTTGGAAGTGTCCCATTTCTCGGCAGTATTGCCAACCAGAAATTAAAGCAGCAAAAAAACTCAACAGAGCTATACCTTTACAGTGCGCGTATGGCATGGTGATGATATAATCTTCATTTCTATTGAGAAACCGGAGTTGTGCTTGACCATCCAATACAGCAGAAAGTGAGTTCCCTGCAGGGGAGAAGTAAAAGATCTGAGAAAACAGCCGCTTAAGCTTATATGATCTGTTTGAACTTATACTGCAGTGAAACTGTGTTTCCTGTTGAAGAATGTGTTGTAGCCTTATTTGCCAAGACATTTCCAGAATTTAGCATCCCTTTGACATAATATATTTGAGCCTTCAAAATATTTAATAAAACATTCAGAATGATAGCACATTAGTGGCGGGGAACGAAAGACTTTACATTTGAGGTACTTGATGCCAGCATCAGGAGAGGTAACTTAAAAATTTGAGGCACTGTAATTAAATACTTTCTCTGCATCTGAAAAGAAGCACTTCATTTTTATAACATCTGTCACAACTTCAGGATATCTACAATATGAATTACAACCAATTAAGTTACAACTAAGTGGCAACACATTTAGCCACAAGTTCTTAAGCATCACTGTAAGTAACTTTTCTCTATTCCAGGTGATTACACTTTGACACTGACAATGAGCTAATTTATGACTTGAAACCATTTTGAATGAATACAGAATTCCACGCTTTCTCACAAATTCAGTAGCTATAATAATGTACCATTTTCGATCTGCACTTCCATTCCACCTAGCCACGTGGAACTAATCCTTTAATACTTTTGCAGCCAACAATGAAGATAACTTTTCACCTATATCAGTGAAATTCAGAGTTTATAGAATTCAAGAAAAATATCCTGTAATTTAGAGTATTAGTTGCACTTTGGTAGATCACTAATACCATGAAACACCCCAATTGCCTAGGAGACATTCCCAATTACCTGCTAAAGCTTGCTTCTCCAAACCATTTACCTTTCGTCCCTTTCCTGTTATAAACTGGCAATTTTGTTTTTTGAAGATGATAAATTTCTTACCATAAAACTTGGAGCGGGCCAAGATAGAACCAGTGATACAGAAATTGTCCTTCCTGTTACTGATGTAAAATGCAGAAACTGGAGGATGATGGGATACCTATTACAGAGCAAAATACAGTTAGTCTGGAACTTCATTATCAGTTTCCTCAATGCAAGGGACGTGCATATAGCTGACTTGAGCCTAGTTTTAGTTTAGAGATACAGCAATGGAAACAGCCCTCCGAGTCCACGCCAACCATCAATCACCCGTTCATGTTATTCCACTTTCTCATCCACTCCCGACATATTGGAGGCAATTTTTTCCAAGAGGCTTACCTGCAAACCCGCCATCTTTGAGATGTGGGAGGAAACCGGAGCACCTGGTGGAAACTCACGCGGTCACAGAGATAACTTACAAACTCCACACTAACAGCACCGGATATCAGGATCAAATCCAAGTCTCTGGCACTGTGAGGCAACTGCTCTACCAGCTGTGCCACTGTGCCGTCCTAACACTCCCTAACTTAAACCATGCAGCACACTCACCTCGCACCCTTTACCAACTTTTATCTCAGTGTTTTTTTCTTCTTTGCATCTGTTCAGTCACTTTCCCCCTTCTCATGGCTTTGCCAACAACAATACACATTTGAAACCACGTTAGATATTTCTGTGAACTTTAATCTACATCCCTCTTGAACCAGTGCCTGTAAACGTGTCCAGCATCTCTATCAGATGGACATGTCCTAATTGTCTAGTATATCTCGAAGGGAAGATATTTTAGTGTCTTAAATTACTTGACATTTTATTTTCAACAAATCAATTAGTTTGATGCAAATAAGAATAAGTGTCCAAAGTCAGTTTAGGCAATGACATTCTTCTTCTTAGACTGTACAAACTTTTCATGGAAAAGGACGAAGCCTATTCCAATTTGAAACAAGGTTTACCTGCTCTGCTATGTAAAAAGTGCGGCTGTCAGTTTTAGGATGGTACCAGTAACAACGAAAGGTCTCTCCCAAGATTGGATTATATGGTTTCTTCAGTCCCTGATAGAAAGAAGAAAGGAAATAAAACCATCAATTATCCCTGTCTGCGTGACGTACTCAAAATGGCAGTCAATCTGGGTTAATTTCAAAATCAGTCTGCCCATTTGAGGTGATGTATTGGCCACAAGTAACACAGAGTTTGAATCTGACAATCAAGTTAACAATTTACAAGACAGTTACTTTCCCTTCTTGACGAAGAAATTTGGAATAAAACACCTTAATTGGCATTAAGCAGATAGCATGTTTCTAAAATTCTGATTGTTCTGTAATATAGAAATCTATGTGCAGGTATAGATGAAAGTTTTTGTCCAAAAAATGCTCAATTTATTAAACTGATTTGTCTTACAGCAATGAACAATGGCCTTGGTGAAAGAACAAATTTGAGCATACTTGCTGAACAACTGGCTTAATCATTGAACTATGACCGGGATGATCTCGACAAAGTCATTTATTAACCCCTAATATTGACTACTTTCTAACTTAAAGCGACTGCCACAACAACCCAATCATGCTATTATAATCCCCACTAGCCTTACCTTTGGTTTTTTGTAAAAACCAGATAGGTACCATTGCACCACTTGTTTCATGCGACCGTAGTCATTCTCTTCCAAGGCAGCTCTAGTGGAACAATAAAGATCAAATATAAAAGTTCCAACTTCAGGTATACAGGTCAAGATTCTACATGTCAGTTTACCTTCTATTCCATCCCAGGCACCTTCCCTAAACTTGAAGACTTAAAATTATCTTATGTTTTAAATGTAGACCATAGTACATAGAAAGGTACAGCACAGGAACAGGTGAGTGCCTGGAACACATTGCTGAGGGTGATGGTGGAGGCAGATATCATAGTGGCATTTAAGAGATTTTTGGATAGGCACATTGATATGCAGAGAATGGAGGGATATGGATTATTTGCAGACAGATGAGAGTTGGTCTTGGCATCATGTTCGGCATAGACATTGTGGGCCGAAGGGCCCATTCCTGTGCTATATATATATATATTTCTGTGTTAACACCATGAAAACGGAAATTTCTGCACCAGAAGCACAAAGAATGAGATTCTCAAATGTTAGTTCCTCATCTTTCCATCAAAACACAACATCATAAATTTCCATCTTGAATGAAAGTGTCAACCCTTCCCGTTACACCAACATAGATTCAATCAAGGAGTACCAGCCAACATATTTTTCGTGCCAAAACCACACAGATTGCAGTCAGCCTGACACAGTGCCTTGCTGCTCAGCCAACCAGGATGCACAGGAACACGCATCTCTTCATCTTATGAATCTATATAGTGCATTTCAGCACATAAGTACATCTTAAAGCACTTAATATCAAAGCAGCAGCAACTATAGACACAATTGTAGTTCCAACATGGTCCAATATGAACTGTGGAATTCCACCATCATGCAGTTCCATTCTCATGCACTAATACAATGTCTATGACAGATGATAAATTCATGAAACTACTCCCTTCTGCTCAAATCCTTTCTGGAAGATTTGCCTCAGGTGAAATGCACTACTTTATACTCATCTCATTTCACATATATTTCTTAATGGCAGCTATTTGGCCCAGTTTGTTTATACTGAGGCTCAGAGCATTCTAT
The DNA here is from genome assembly GCA_035221665.1 of Okamejei kenojei. Lineage (NCBI taxonomy): Eukaryota > Metazoa > Chordata > Chondrichthyes > Rajiformes > Rajidae > Okamejei > Okamejei kenojei. The sequence goes on from CM069148.1 coordinate 32,291,981, forward strand.
CAATCCCCTTCCCCTACTTGCAAGCTTGTAACTTAATTTTTCTCACATCATCCCGGATTCTCGTATCACCTCCCCATGCAAAGGGAAATTAAACTAGCCATTGAAAGTGATAACCTGCATGTTTTGGGGAGATAAGGGAGATCGTGGCAACTCCACACAGACTGCACTGGAAGTCACAATTGAACCCAGGTTGCTGGAGCTGGGAGGCTTAATTGGTTGCAGTAGTGGCAGCTAATTATTTGTAAGATTGCCATCATCATCATGTGGGATATTCCTTCCTAGTTTACACTGACTATAATAGATAATAGCTTTTACACTCAAGTCTGGTAAAACCCAGCTGGGCAAGGATCTTGCAGGCATACTGTGGTTAATATCTTCCTTTTCTCATTTAAATCAGTAAACACATTCCTAGTGATGAACTTTGACTTACTGAGGAACAATTGTAAAGCAGATGGTTTAAGAACGTTGTATGAAGGGTATTTTCAGCACCTGGGTATCTTAGAGAACCATTGTAAACTTTTTCATACATGGAATATCTCTGGAGAACCTTGCTACCATGGTGACATATCCCTGCAGTCTTCAAACCAGCTTAATAAATCAACTGTACTTTCAGTTTCAGAAAAGATCTATCACAGCCTCACATGATGCACCAAGTAGTTCAAAGTATAATGCTTGAACATATTATCAAGGAGTTCTTAAACTATGATACATCAACAATTAAATATGCTTTTCTATGAGTCTGTGCCTGGAAGACGACATTAAACTGAACTAAATAAATGAACTAAACTGAACTTTGCAACTGAGATTATTGATGTTGGTACAGCATTAGAGAAAGGTTGTGTCTCGGATATAAAAAGTGACGTACTGGGAGAGGAGGTCAGAGTGGTAGTAGTAGTCAGACAGTTTGTCCAGAAATGAGCGAGGCTCCAGTATAAAGGTTGGTAGTACCACACGGGATAGGTCCATTCCAGGTCGGAGTTGTTTCAACACTGTCCACATCAGACTCTTGTTTTCATCAGTCACTGTCTCAGTCTGAGTGGTTTCACTAATCTACAGATCAAAAGTGAAAAATATTAAATTACCATTTGTAACAAAATATAAAGTTCTTCAGAATTGATGAGGCAAACTTCATCATTGTGTCCGATTTAGAAAGACTACAGAAATTGATTTATTTGCAATTGGGAATTTTATCCAGTGCTCTTAATACTGTGTAGGTAGGACCTGCAGTTGCTGGTGTGTATCAAAGATAGACACAAAATGCTGCAGTAACTCAGCGGGTCAAGCAGCATCTCTGGAGAAAAAGAATAGGATATGTTTTGGGTCGGAAACCCTTCTTGAGTTATTCTAGCATTTTGTGTCTATCTTTAGTCTTATTACTGTCTTGGAGGCAGAACATGGCTCAACTAAGCAAGCCTTTGCAGTTCACCAACATGTCAACATCAATATCTTAATGAAAGCAGGCGAATAGTAGGTTAGCAAAGATACCAGATTACAGGCAGCAGCCATGTATTTTTTTTTGGAAAGCAGTGGTATAAAATATTTAAATTTTAATGTTTTAATTAAGCAAAACAAATCTCTATTCCATGACTCTTACTTCTCCAAACTCCTCTGAACATTCTGCCAGATAAGTTGATTCTAGTAAATCCTTCATGGCCATTTCTTCCTGGACTTCAGACAGGTCTGTGTCACTTTCCTCACTCCTGCTGCTCTTGTCATTTGTGCCATTCTCCAGCTCTTCATGATGAGGATCGTTATCTTGGTTCAATTTGTAGGAATATATATCAGCATCTTTGTAGTAATCATTGTTTACAAACTCGACATCACTTAAACACGAGAAGAAAGGAAAAAAAGAGAAAAGTCTAAAGTTAACAAATGATATGTAATTTGCAGGGGATGTGAGAGGTAATAGTATCTGTTGCTTTGTACTGTGTGATAATGAAGCTTTTCTAGGTTGGAGAGATTATAGTTCTGGGAGGTGACATTGAAGAAGCCTTGGTAAATTGCTGCCATGCATTTTGCAGGGACTGGAGGGAGATGGATCACATGGAAGCAGAGAAGATTAGTTTAACTTGGCATCCTGTTCAGCATAGATATTGTGGGGCAAAGGGCCTGTTCCTGTTCCGTACTCATCTGCGTTCAGTAGGTTATTCCCAGTTATCAGTACATGACTGAATATCATCCAGGTTTTGTTGTACACAGGTTTAGAGTGTTTCATGTTCTGCGGAGTTGTGAAAGGAACTGAACAATGTGCAATCAACAATAAATATCCCCGGTTCTACCTAATGTGGTTAATTGATGAAGCAACTGAAAATGGTTGGATTTAAGTCACAGAACTGTGGAATACAAACATGTGGCAATGTTGTTGGATAACTGACTTTCAACCACCAACAATGAGTTTTAGGTAAGAGGGAAATGTTATGCCATAGGTAAGTTTTTGGTGTTCTGGCGATGTTAAATGTAGTATGGATAAAAAAAAGGATCTGAAGCTTAGCTACAGGATGGATGAGACAATTTTGCATCACTCTGCTTCAGCCAATGCTCAGGGAGGGGAATGGAATGAAGTATTACAAAATAGCAAGGTTTTGTTGAAGGACAAAATCAATGACTTCATATCTCCCTTCAGATTCAACCATAAAATGTTCTTGTCTAATGTCAGATAATATGTTTGATTCTGTAGACTCGGTTACAGAGTAAAAGGCAATGCAATTATCGAACTGTGGATTTTAACAGCACAGAATGAGATCCCTTCCTGTCAATGCTGGGCCATTGTTAGTATGAATTCAAAGAACAACATGGAATACAAATGGGACAAATTAGCAGACATTGGGATGAGCTAAAAGTACTGAATTATACAGTACATCATGCAGCTCAAAGAATTTCAGTGTGTCCCGGAGGAAAATGACCAGTTTTATTTTTAAGCTGAAATGCTCGCACCATTATCTCCAAAGACCATACAACAAGCTGCCTCTCACTATAATTTACGTCACTTCTCTTCCTGTACTCTTGATCATCTCAATATGTAGTTCAACCAAGCCGTGATTCCTGATCAATGTGTAATCGTTCTACCTACCTTTCTCTTTACCTCTTTCTCACTGTCAACTGCGCACAATTTTTGATCGTTCAATCATCTCACTCAACCATAAATGGCTCTTACATAACCCACGTACATTTATTTTTAGGGAATTGCTGTTGCATTCCCTTAACCCATTTGTGTCTCAGTTTGTTGAAGGGTCTTGACCCAAAATGTCACCTATTCCTTTTCGCCAGAGATGCTGCCTGACCCACTGATTTATTGCAGCATATTTGTGTCCTATACCAGTATAACTGTGGCTCCACTCACGTTATCAAATACACAGCCTGAGTATGATGAAAACAGTGACTCTCATAATATTTAAAAAAGTAAGATGAGCAGTCAACAGCCAAGTCATAGGAGGGCTTCAGATTGAGTTCTGAATAACAGGATGGGTATCCGGTAGGCAGCATGGACATGGTGAGCTGAAAGCTCTGGTTCTGTGCTGTCAAGCTCCACAACACATATTTTGATTCTAATTGCATCCATCTTTCAAAGTCTGTGCCCAGATCTCTTCAACCTTACTCCTGCCCTCTTGACAATGAGCTAGTTCCAGTGAAAGTTACAAAAATAGCACTACATATCCCATCTTTCAGCTGAGTTGTACTTATGCAATATTCACCCTATGAATGTCAGTGAAATGTGTCTACAGGAGAGCTGTTCATCTGTGTACCTACTGAGAGAGTTCCTGATGGATGGGACTGAATCCTTGTATCAGACCAGCAATTCCAGGGTGAGTTGCATCCATTGAGCTGTTCAGATCGCATTCCCTCCCATCCTTAATTGTGCCGCGTTTAAGAAGACTTGAACATCGTAGAGCTAATTCCAGAGCATCCATCCAGCATCGACCTGACAGCCAAAAATCATCAGAAGAAAGCCAGGGAATATACGTGAATGAAACATGCACAAATGCGAATCAGGAAATGAACTAGCTAATATTGTTTATCGGAAATACACCGACGAATATAGATCCAATTAGAATTACACATCAAGAAAACAGCTGAAAGGTATATATCTCCAGAGGATGGAAATAAGGAAACAATTAGCTCCTCGGGATTTGCCAATCTTTAGAGACGTTATTTCACAAATATTGTTTTACATTTTCAACTATTGATTTCTAGTCATTGATTTATTATTAATTCCCCTGGAAAATAACATTCACCATCCCAACTACTGTTTTGAAAAAGCACAAAATAATTATGAATGTATAATATTATCCATATATTTTATGAAAAGGCCATATCACTGCTGATTATTTTTGTTCGTTGCAAAAACCCGTGGTAATTTTTACATTTTACAAGTTTATTTTCATATCACCTTTCTTCTTAAGATTTTAGTATTACTCTTAATTACTGAACTTTATATCTTTCCCAAGTCCAACATTATCCTGTGCACTTTTAGATGTTGTTACCTTGCTACATATCCATTTTATTGGCACCTCATTATTGACTTGAACTTGGGAACAATGGAGCTTCATAAATTTATCATAAGCAATCATAATCTTACCATCTGAATCAGAGGCCGCACGGAAGATCAGGTAACTACTGGGAAGAGGCTGTGTTATTGATCCCACATTCTCACCTTTTGGACCCTGGAAAAACAATGCCATTACCTTAGGGGGGGGGGGGAAAGAACCATTTTACCATTGATAGAAGGCTGAGTGACATTTTGTAATAGATTGCCCTCCAGCGTTAGCTGGTATAGTATTTTCTTGAGACAAAGAGTTTGTTCATTGTCAGAAGCATAATTTCCTTTCAAAGTATATCCCATCCGAGGATATCTACTTTGTTTCTTCATAGGTATTTGGTTAACTTCTAGATAGTTCTTCTTTAGAACCAAGATGAGATGACACCTGCTATGCAGATTTGTTGAGCTTATGTTCAGATGCATAATCCTAAAGAACATTTATTTTTTGACCACCTTGTATTTGGTGCCAACATGGTAAAGTGAAAAACAATATGCACTGCTACCTCAGCCGGAACCAAAACTCAGTTTATGCAGTTTATCCATTGCTATCAGAGGAAGGCGTAATAATGTAGTAACAGCAGAACTGTATTAGTAACAATTTCCCCAAGCGTGGACAACCAGCCAGGCCAACTAGAATATTGATGCCATTTCCTCAAGCTGATATTCCCCATGTAGCAGATGTCCGATGGTAATTCTTTTGAAAATTGGGAAAATTTTAATATTACATTTTTATCACCACTACACCAGCTCTGCACAAACCATTTTCTGATTGGATATTTCATGTAAAATGTCTTCCTTCCAGTTGACCTAGAGGTTCAGTTTAAAAGGTTATATACATATGGATAATTTTTGGCTTGATTCCTGCAAAATTCATTGATGGAATCGAAGGATTGTTATTGTCCGCTGCCTTTTTTAGGACTACAATATTACCCAAATGGTTTGCATCAACTTCCAGATTTATTATACTTTGTCTTTTCCGCAGGTAAGACACTGCTATAAAGTTTTGTTTACTCCATTCTGCCAAATGGTTCTGAGACTGACTATCATTCGTGGGTAACTAAAAAAGTTAAAGATTATATTGTGTAAAGAAAAAGCATGTAGTTGCTGAGAGATTTCAGAAAATTACACAGAATTTAAAGAAACTGAAATGAATTAAGATTAGAGTATGAGATAAATCTAGCGAGAAATATGAAAATCATCTTTAATTCTCTGGGTCTGCTGTATGCCAGGAGTATATTACCTTCATTGCCCAAATGGATTGATCGAGAGGATGGAATAGTTTGAAGCAGAAGCCATCCTTTTTCGAGGGTCTTTCGATGAGCTCACAGGTGTTGAGAAGGATGGTTCCCACCCACTGGCCATTGCTGGGTGTTTTGTAAATTAGCAGAACGCCAGGTTTAAGCACACACCAGAGTTTGGTCCAGCTCTTTAGAGTACCTCGGATCTGCAACAAAGATTAAAGGTCATGAGTCTTTTATCTGTGCAAATAGCGACCATAAAATATTGAATAAGATTCAATATGATTCAATGAACAAAAACAATCTATCGAAGCAATACCTCTGCAAAAGTGCAGCAACTTGTTTTATGTGCTTGTCAAAAAGGTAATGATGCAAGAACAAGTATAGTAAAAGCTAATTTGAATATTTATTCCTGATTATTTAAATATGATACAATTATTGGTGATCTTTCTTGAAAAAGATCCCTGAAAAATAATGGAAGCAAAGAATGTATTTTATTACGGTTATCATGGAAATATAATAGCCTGTTTATACCAGGGATCCTTCATTGTCCAGCAGGCAGGAATAATAGCCACTGGTTCTTTTGTTAAATCGCTCTGTTTGCATAAACTAGATTGCCGTGTGATCCTTTTATCTGCCATAATCCCTGCAAGAATAGCAATAAAAGCAATTTAACTGAGACTCGTGGAATTATAACTACAAAAGAAAAGGACGGTCGTATTAAACTGAGACGAGTAACGATTTCCTCTCTGAGGCAGGGCCGCCAACTCTCACGCATTGAGCGTGAGACACACATTTCGCAAAATTCTCACGCTCTCATGCTGATCGCAGAGTTTCTCACGCTCAATTTAAAAAAATAAATAATTAGATAAAGTCACGGACAATTCAATTCGCCCCAGGCTTCCAGATCTCCTCCACACTCACCAATGAGAATAGCTTTCTGACGGCGGGTTTCCCATAAATAACGAGCAATTTGATTGGCTTAAGCCCATCGCACACTATTTAATGGCAATGTAGATAAAAATGCTGGAGTAACTCAGCGGGTGAGGCAGCATCTCTGGAGCTAAGGAATAGGCGACGTTTCGGGTCGAAACTCAAGCACTTCGCCAGCATTTCTGTTTACCTTCAATTTTTCCAGCATCTGCAGTTCTTTGTTAAACATTTAAAGGGGCAGTGTAACTGCAGTACTAATGATTCAATTTGACATTCATGGAGATGCTGGAAATTCAAAATAAAGCAAAAATGCATAGTCTTTTTTTCCCGGGATATGAGATTCAAGAACTAGAGGGCATTGGTTTAAAGCAGGTGTGTCAAACTACCGGCCCGCAAAGGGTCCAATCCGGCCCGCGGGATGCTTTGGGGAAAAAACCCCTGAGGCACCGCTCACACCTCCCACCCTCACCTCCAGCAGCTCTGTGTCCGTCGGTCGCTTGGCGCAGCGGTAGAGTTGCTGCCTTACAGCACCACAGACCCAGATTTGATCCTGACTGCGGGTGCTGACATCTGAAGTCTGACATGCCTTGTTTCTATGTTTTTTTTCCCTCTACATACAGTGACTTGCAAAAGTATTCATATCCCTTGAACTATTCCACATTTTGTCACGTTACAACCACAAACGTAAATGTATTTTATTGGGATTTTATGTGATAGACCAACACAAAGTGGCGCATAATTGTGAAGTGGAAGGAAAATTCTACACTTGTGTGTAATCTAATCTCAGTATAAATACAGTTGTTCTGTGAAGGCCTCAGAGGTTTGTTAGAGAACATTAGTGAATAAACAGCATCATGAAGCCCAAGGAACACACCAGACAAGTCAAGGATAAAGTTGTGGAGAAGTTTAAAGCAGGGTTAGGTTATAAAACAATATCCTAAGCTTTGAACATCTCACGGAGCACTATTCAATCCATCATCTGAAAATGGAAAGAGTATGGCACAACTGCAAACCTACCCAGGCATGGCCGCCCACCTAAACTGACAGGCCGGGCAAGGAGAGCATTGATCAGAGAAGCAGCCAAGAGGCCCATGGTAACTCTGGAGGAGCTGCAGAGATCCACAGCTCAGGTGGGAGAATCTGTCCACAGGACAACTATTAGTTGTGCACTCCACAAATAGGGCCTTTATGGAAGACTGGCAAGAAGAAAGCCATTGTTGAAACAAAGCCATAAGAAAACCTGTTAGAGTCTGCAAAAGACTTGAGACTGGGGCGGAGGTTCACCTTCCAACAACCCTAAACATACAGCCAGAGCTACAATGGAATGGTTTAGATCAAAGCATATTCATGTGTTCGAATGGCCCAGTCAAAGTCCAGACCTAAATCCAATTGAGAATCTCTGGCAAGACTTGAAAATTGCTGTTCACAGACGCTCTCCATCCAATCTTGCTGAGCTTGAGCTATTTTGCAAAGAAGAATGGGCAAAAATTTCAATCTCTAGATGTGCAAAGCTGGTAGAGACATACCCCAAAAGATTTGCAGCTGTAATTGCAGCGAAAGGTGAGTCGGGGGGGGGGGGGGCTGAATACTTTTGCACGCCACACTTTTCAGTTTTTTATTTGTAATAAAATTTGGAAACCATGTATCATTTTCCTTCCTCTTCACAATTATTGCACCACTTTGTATTGGTCTATCACATAAAACCCAAATAAAATACATTTACGTTTGTGCTTGTAACGTGACAAAATGTGGAAAAGTTCAAGGGGTATAAATACTTTTACAAGCCACTGTATGTATGTGTGTGTGTGTGTGTGTGTATGTGTATATATATATGCATAACAGCATGAATTATAATCTGATTTCCATACATGAATATACTAAGGTCATTCATTTGCTGCACCTGTTGATTAGAATCTGGCTCTACTGTGGAATGTAATTAGGAATGTAATTTAGCCTAACCATATTCATACCTAATCCAATTTAAAGCATAAATGTTGCATTCAACTGTAAGTTAAAAGACTCACTACAGTATGCACCAGATTGCACAATTTCAAGCTGAAAAATGCAGAAGCTCCCTACCGTGGGAGGGGGGACACCCTCCTCCCACACCATTTCCCCCTCGGTCGCTACACTCCCTCGCAATTTATCACTCTCAACTCTGACCCAATGTTGGCAGCCCTGCTGAGGGCAGTGAATTCCGAGATTACTCTGCCCAAGGGAGGTAGAGGCCAGATTACGAGATGTTTTTAAATTGCAGGTATTTAAATATTACAGAAAGATCAAGGAATCGAGAATTATGGGTAAGTGGTATGAGCACAAAAGCGGAGGAGGCCATCATAAATTAGCCATGACATATCAAATAGCTGGAGAGGCGGATGGATCTGGTGGCCCACTCCTGCTCCTATTTCTATGTGGGGAAAAAAAACTAAAATCATTACAAAATATAATAATGTATGCATCTGATGTATGGCAAGTAGTTGCCAGAACTGAGAAGTAGGTTAAAATAGTTGGATGTTATTTCAGATAATGATAACAACCATGAATTAAGATGTTGAACATGGGTGGTTATATTCAGTGTAGAGAAACAGCATGGAACCAGGCCCTTCGGCCGACTGAGTCCACGTTGACACAAGTTCTATGTTATCCCACTTTTGCATCCACTACCCACACACTAGGGGCAATTTATAGAAGGCCAATCATCTTGCAAGTCTTTGTGATGTGGGAGGAAACTGGAGGACCCAGAAACCCCTACGGGTCACAGGAAAAATGCCCAAACTCCACACATACAACACCTGAGGTTAGGATCGAACCCTGGTCTCTGGCACTGTGAGGCAACAGCTCTACCAGCTGCAACTCTGTGCTGTCCAATCTTAAAATCCATTGGATAGATTGTAATTTGTGAGAGGACTGTGCCTAAGTTAACTGTGAGTTGGTCATTCAGTTGAATACCAATAGTTTATCTGATTGTATTTAACTATCCAAAATGGGTCTCGGTACCCATGGTTGGGAATCATGATCAGTTGATATCGATGTGACAGATTTGTACAACAACAGATTGTGTGAACTACCTTTAGCCAGTCCTCCATCACCACCACAGAGGGGTCCTTCAAAGCACTGAACATCTCCTTGCTGGCCCTTTTCTTCTCTTGTCTGTAATTTTTCTTCTGAGCCTATTTTAAATATAGAAATCACTTCCAAATTAAGCAATGAAAACCACTCAGCACGAGTCACTGAGAAACATTCAATGGATGCTCAATGAATGAATTCATTTAAATGTTCAAGCAATGAAAATATAACTCTGTTGTTAATGTAGGATCTTACAGAAAACATTTAGTGCCCTCAAGATATTTTAAGGCACTCAATTCATAAGATGTACAATGTAACAGCCAAACTGTGCAGTGAAATGTCTCAGAATTAACAAGTGACCAGGTGACTGACGGGTTTAGACATCTTTGGGTAAAAGAAGGTACCAGCTAACTCTTTTTACGTTCTGATATTTTATACTCAGCTAAATAGGCATGTCATGTCATCTAATTGGAATAGTAGCACATCAGAATGTCTGAAAATGTAACATTACTACTATATTGCAATGAAAGGAAACCCTTTCATGGCATGGAACTTGAACGTGTGGCTTTCTGACACGATCATTGGAGATTCAATTGACATTTGCAATTTCAAATGATTCTATAGCTCAGAAACAGTGATCACCATTGAGACAAGAATGGAAAAGTAAAGAATTTATAGTGAGCCTTCCTATTCATAAATGAAGCTGCAAGCAGGCGTCAATTACATAAACCTCTGGTTGAGCTTCTGAATTTAAATATGGAGCACCCCAAAAAGTGTTAAACATCATCTACGTGTATAAATGCTGACAATGCCCATGCAGCTCTGCGTATTTTAAGAATTTCTGTATGAACATAGATGTTCCATAGTTGATTCACCACCGTTCTTTCAAAACCACTGACAAGTGAGGGGGCACGACGTTACAACAATTATCCACCACTGACTGTACAAAGTCCACACTGGAGTCCCATGCAAGGTTAGACGTGATGCAAGAACTGCTTCTCCATTTATTTCAATGGAGGGAATGTTACTACATTGGTGGATAATTAGATTTGATTTAACTGTTTCTATTTAATTGATTTTTAAAGTTTAAGTTTCCATAAGTGAGATGTTAAAATTAAAAAATAATTATTGTTATCTGACTAAACCTGTATGATGCATACCTTTAAAGATTCCTTCTTCGTCAGTTTAGAGATGGGGGATACATAATCTTTGTCACAGCCATTGTATAATTTGGAATCAGACTGCAAGAGAAATGAAGGGGATCAGATCAACATTGCTACACTATGGTGAGAACTGACGCATTAAAGCTACACTCCACAGTGGAGTACAAGAGAATTGCAAAATGATTTAGCCTTTGATACCTCACTGACTGATCTTAAAAAGTGGTTATAAGTGTGTTCGCTATTCCGACTGTGCATGCCCAGGTCATAGGTCACTAGCTATAAACACTCGGCAACGGCGGTGCTGCATTGTGTGTTGGCTTGCGTTTCGTCCGTGGTTGGGGTCGGGGTCAGCTCTCCGTCGCTGCGGCCGCTGTTGAGATGCTGCTGGACCATCCCCATCCCCTCCCTGTCCCTGTCCGGAGGTGTCCGGGGTGGCCCTGGGCTGCTGGGACGGCCTGGACTTGCAGCCGGCGTGCAGCCGCTGGCTCCAGCTCGGCTCTACCTGTCCTGCCGGGTTGGCCGGCAGCCCTCCACCTCCACCCCCGTCTCCTCAGTCCGACACCGAGATCCTGCTGAAGATGGGCAGCCGCCGGCCATGCTCGAAGACGGGCGACTCGGAACCGCTGCTGCTGGAGTCGTCCAGGTCGGGGAGAGAGTCTGCGGATGGGCTCCTGCTGGCCATGGGCAGGCCAGGCGCCCGCTGGAGCTGCTGGTGCTGTTGGTGGTGCTGGTGGCAGCAGCAACCTCCTCCCCCTCCCTTGACCAGCCCCAAGCCCAGAGTCCGGGCCAGCTCCAACTCCAGGTCGGGGTTGTCCAGCGCGTCCCAGTTGAGCACCGGGCCAGAGTAGGCCGAGCCCAGGCTGGCGCTCTGGCGCAGGTGAGGCCGGGGACCTCGCTGCTCCTTGGGGTTGTGGATGAAGTGGCAACGGGTACTGTAAGGACAGAAGCCGGTGGTGTGCAAGATAGACAATAGACAATAGGTGCAGGAGTAGGCATTCGGCCCTTTGAGCCAGCACCGCCATTCAATATGATCATGGCTGATCATCCCCAATCAGTACCCCGTTCCTGCCTTGTCCCCATATCCCCTGACTCCGCTATGTTTAAGAGCCCTATCTAGCTCTCTCTTGAAAGCTAGATAGGACTCTTGAAGATGCGTCTTGTACTTGGGGTGGCGGCTGAGGGAGCGCAGCTCGGCCAGGCTGTGGGCAAACTGGCACTTGTCACCGTAGCGGCCCATTGGGGAGCGGGTTCCTCTGGAGTTGGGGCGGGGTTGGGCTGGAGTTGGAGCTGGCTGTGGGTCAGTGGGTTCTCCGTGCTGGCTGTGGGTCTGAGGCTGTTGGTGTCGTCGGATGCGCCTATCGGTTGTCCCGGCGGGAGAGGCGGAGGTGAGCTGGGGTTGGCGCTTCTCCATGCTGACAGTGGGCCTGGGAGCCGGTGTCCCGTCGGTCCGGACGTCGCCCACCCCCCTCGGGCCTCTCTTCCCCCCTCCCCGGTCTACCCCCCCCCCCCCCATCGGTCTCCCACTGAAAAAAGACACAAAAAAAAATCAGACCCAAACTATACTCACTGCATCTACAGCGCTTCGTTTGATTTTTATTTATAGCATTCGACCTCTGACGAATCCCATGATTCCTTGCGTTTATCGGAATATCGAACTCGCTTATTGGCCTGGTGTCAAACAGTGGAGCCTCACACCAAAGCTCATATCAAGGGTCATGTGTTCTACAAAAAATCCTGGACTCTAGTCAAGAGCACTGACGAGCCATAGATCATTTTTGTCCCTTTCAGAGCTCAAACAAAAACTTAAATTGGTAGGTTTTTGGAGGGGCAGATGCAATCATCTTTCACGTTATACCACAAATGGAGCTCATATGCCCATAACCTCATCTCTTTGTTAAGATGTAGGTCAGGGTGAGGCTCCTGCAGCCCCCACCTGAACTTTTTTCTCAACCATTCGACCTATGATCGGATAAGTCCCAGCCTAGGACTTTTCTTGCTCTATATAAATGAATGCCTTAATAAAAACGGGAAAAAACTCAGCAGTCAGGCAGCAACTGTGGAAAAAGAAACAGTTAACATTTCAGAACTGATGAAGACCCAAAATATCAATTGTTTTTTTCACCCCACAGTTGCAATTTCTGTTTTTCAAATTTCCAGATTTTAAAACATTTTGCTTACTGAATACATGCCAAGTCTGGTTTCTTTGCTTGCTAAAGCATTTATTAGCTTCTACATTTTTTGTAACTCTAATTTTTGTAACTTGTCAAATCTTTAATGAAGTTCTTTTTATGAGTTTCATGCTGCATTCATTATTGTTTTTTGTACTTCTGTGAAAAAATTAATTAAAATAAAAAAGTGATTGTTGTCATCACAATATTCTTTAGATTCATTCATTCAAGGTTATCCCCCTTCTGGCCCCTGTATCTCACCCATTTGCTCTGCCTACCTCCTGCCTGAAGGAAAGGTGATAAGTATAGCCGGAGATATGGTTAAGCATGTGTGTGGGCAGGGGAGAAGCAGGGTTCAAAGGGGTAATGAGGAATGCAGTGGATGCAGCCCAGACCATCTCACTAACCTATCCTATCGTACATCCTATCACCAACTAGAGATCTACCATCTACCTCATTGGAGACCCTCGGGCTGTCTTTAATTGTACATTACTGGACTTCTTCTTGCATTAAACATTATTCCCTTTATCCTGTCCTGTACGCAGTGGACGGCTTGTAATTGTAATCCACTGACTGCATGGCACGTTACAACAAAGCTTTTCACTGTACCTCAGTACATGTGTCAATAAACTAAACTAAATCAGGCAGTTAGTGGTGAGAATCTAATCTTTGTTTTAGAAAAGACAGGGCAACCAATCCCACAAATGATCAAACAGGATCTTCTGAGATGTGGAATTGAAGCAGCATTCTACAGAGAAATTTCAAATCTATGAAAATCTTTTGCATAGCTAATCTGGTCGACTTTTGACAACCTCGGGTGAGGGCAACATGCAAGAGTAATTCACGCCAGTCCAAATAAAGTGACCTTTTTCTCACCAAAACGTAGGTCGATAGGTTTAGGTCAGAGGTGAGAGAAAGGTCAGGTGCCTACCTTACTACTGGAGATGGGTGTTGAAGTGACCTCACAGGGAAGAGGTGAAAATCCATTATTTTCTATTTCATTACCTGTAACAAGTGGGAATAAAGTCAGAAACAGTGAGAGTAGCCTGTATTCAGGAAAAAAAAGTAGGAACCACCTGTTGAGAACCAGATCAATAAGGCCAGGAATGTTTTACAAGACTCAATTGGATTGAATGCAGCAGATCAATAAAGCCATGGCACAAATAGTTTTCAGTGATGAGCTGTACAGAATTATTCCACTCTAGTTTATTGAAAGTGTCTGCAGCACCTTATTTCGCACTGACAGGTTGCGGGAAAGCTTCCAGCACCTTGCTCAAAAATACAAGAAAACAGAAGCAGGAGTAGGTCACCTAGTCCTCCGGCCCATGGCTCGGCGTGATCGTGGCTGAACTATCCCAGAACTCAGCTTTCCTTTGTGCTAGACCTCCATAATCCTCAAATCCTTGCACAAATCTGTTTAAATATGGATGCTCAGTAAAACAAACAGGCCAGACTTTGAAATTAGTTTTTGGCAACATACTCAGTCCAATATCGTAATATCTCCACGTTGTACTCTGCTTTAAATTGAATTCCTTTGGTGTCAACACACTGAATTTCAGAAGCGACATACAATGCACCATATGCTGTATTCATAATATATCACCAAAGACTAATTTCTAACTTATTAAGAAACAAATTATGTTAAATTCAGTAGGATAACCACTTGCCTCTTTCCATAATTACAAGACCCTTAACAGATATGGTCAAGAGCAATTCCTTGAAAAATAATTTAATAAAATTAGATTTCATTAAAGATAATTTCCCCATTAAAGATTTTGAACTTTATAGTTTTCTAAAACCACTGCATATAGTTTTCCAACAAAGTTTATAAGGAGACTGGAGTTATGCTTATGTACATTGAATAAGGGCTTTTCCAATGTGAATTTGCGAACTGTGGAACTTATGACAATCTTTCATTGTCCATTTTGGTGATACAAGTTTATTACCTTCCATCACGGTGAAGAATGTTGATTCCACTGTGGTGGATGCTAATGTTAAATTATCTTGTGTATTGTGCTCTTTTTTATTGTATAGCTGCATGGTAACTCATTTCACTGTACCTCAATTGGTGCATGTGACAAATAAATGTGAACTTGGGACTTGAAGTTGAAGTTTATTAGTTAACCAAATTCTCACATTGCCTTTATCGGATCAGAAATCAAAGTCATCTTTATTAATCCAAAATCTAGGACACTAGATAATTTAATTAACCATTACATTTCCATACTATTAGACTACTCGGGTTTGATTATCTCAGTCTACTTTGAGATCTTCCACTCCCAACTGGATAGTTATTCAGCTAATTTTAGAAGAAAGTGATTCAGGAAATTGCAATTATGGTGAGCCTCTGTTCCTGGCACTGCTCCAAGAATGGCAGATGTTACTCTATTTGCTCTCCTGTGGAAGAGTGGCTCACACGAGACCGAATCGTGAGTGGAATGTTGATAATTAGAACTCAAGCAACCGAGTAAAATCCCAATGTGCGGCTTCATAAATAACTCTGTAAATAGTGATCAAGATCCATGTACTACGGATATCAAATGATTAAGAACTGTGTGAAGCCCAGTACAGTGCAGAACCATTACCACAATGTGACTTTGTAATAGTGGACCACAACTATATAAGCCACATATACCCATCCCTGAACTTCTGAGTATATTTTCTAAATGGTGTCAAGCTAAGTTCTCCCTTATTAAAACCCCTGATTCTGAGATTAATCGCAGGCTTCCGCCTGCTACTCTAAAAGTACCAGTACAAAACAGCGATCAAACCAGAAAAATACCCATGAACTGACCTGGATTCAAAGGATATATTTCATTGTATCCACCAAAAGAAGAGTTTCGGGTGAATTCACGAGGGTCGATTTTCTGTGGTGTTGCCAATCCAGTGCAGAGAGAAAACCTGCGCCGCAACACGTGATCTTCCATCATGGCATGCGTTTTCTGTGGAATATAACAAGTACCAATGAGTCCCAAATGGAAACTCTCTTACAAGAAAATAAATACTCTTACAGAACACTACAATGCATCTGTTTTCCTTAACCAGTCATTTTCTCCCCTTCCCAAATGCTCCAATTCCTATAACGCAAAGTTTTCATGGTTAACTTCTATATATTAATAGAATATTGACTGGCCTTGAGGGGGATACGACATATATTGCCTGAAGTAGATTCATATTGCCCGAGTCGAAGACGAGGGCAATATGGATCTAGTGAGGGCAATATATGTCGTATCTCCCAAAAGAGGACAGTCAATATTGTTATTATTACCCATTATCAGACATCTAGAGGAAAATCTGAACATCTCATATGATATGAATGTATCTATACATTTTGCAATATGCATTGCAACATTGTAAATAAGGGTACTAAAACCATTGCAACATTGTAAATAAGGGTACTAAAACAATGTAACATTTATGTTTCATTTATGTAATTTATGTAATTCATTTATGTGACAATGTGAAGGTCGAACTTTTAAATCGCGAACCTCTTCTCGCAACCGGCTGCCATTTTGTTTGTTTTGAGAATAAATTTTAAATTTCCCACGCAGCGTCACGTTGCCGTCACGTTGCCAAGTTCCCGGATGTGAGACCAGGGGAATATAAGACTATATTCCCCGCTGTTTTAACAGGTAAAGTCCATAGGCGTTCGCAAGAAAGGGGAATATAAGAAAATATTCCCCTGTTACCCCTGCTGGCAGTAAAAAGGAAGGGAATACAATTTCGTAAAAGCATACCTCAGATGGGTGATATGGGTAATAATAAATAATATATTTCCAGCAGTAAGGTATCGGAGCCAAACATCTTGACCGGACAGCAAAATACTAACTGCTAGAGGAATTCAGCAGTAGCAATATCTGTGGACTAAGCATTTTCTCATAGATCATTACCACACTCTATTTACTATGGCATATCTTACCCAAACTGAGCTCCTACGTTAGTACGTTTAGATACAAGAATTGGAGTTGTGCAGGGAAGATTAAATTGTGGACTTTACAGGAACAGTGTAATCAACATATCAAACAGCCAACTGAACTAGTCAGCCAAGTTGCTGCAGGAAATGTTGAAACAAGTCAAGCTGAAAGCACACAATGTTTTGATTCTGATCCTTATGCTACAAAATAGCTGCAATGTCCTGGATTTCTATATTTGTCCATTTTGAAGATTATTAGATGGAATTCTCCTGTTCTTAATGTAGTTTAAGCGGTAATCCCAGAGAACGGAAATTCTCCAAAGTTTCTAACTAAGTGCGGTGTGCCCAGAGAAGCGGAATTAGATCCTTTAAGAATTATGTTGAGAGATGCCAGTCCAGGGAATGAGTCTCTTTGACTAAAATTTAAAACATTAGATCTGTTCCAAATTCTGAAGAAATTTTAGACCAGAGGGTGAAATTATTTACAGTGGTAATAGAAATTAACAACCTGGAAGGGAAAAAGGAGTATTTTTCTTGAATACATTGACGGGTCTGATTGAAAATTTTGATAAAGTAACAGAGGAGGTTGAAATGATGTTGTCCAGATGAATTTTTAAGAAAGTGTTTGACATAATTGCCATATAAAAGCTGGTTAACAAAACCGATGTTCATGGAATAGGAGGGTTAGTGTCACCTTAGATTAAAAAAAACACATTGATCAAGGACAGAGCATAGAAAGATGAGCTAAATGGTCACCTTTAGACTGCAAGATGGTCATCTGTGCGGTATTTCTCAAGGGTCAGTGTTCGATTCACTACCTTTTAATCACACAAATAATATGGATATTGGAATGCTTTCTAAAATCTCACAATTTTCTGACGAATCCGCAACTTGGAGAAGTGGCAAATGGTGAGGACGCTGACATCCTTACAAAATGGGCAGACAGATAATAAGTAATAAATTAAATTTATTAATAAGTGTGAGTGCATACATTTTGGTGGAAGGGATCGGGTAAATCAATACAAATTGAAGAGCCTATTTTGATAAGACACTAGACTATGTGGGACTCGTTGGGTCCCTGTCACACGGGAGGCCTGGTCCCCCAACGCAATATTCCACCACTCACCCGTTCCCCCAACGCAACCCGTTCCCCCAACATAATATTCCACCACTCACGCCGATCCCCCTCCTATCAAATCCACCCCTCCCTGTCTCCCTCTCCCTCTATCCCCCCCTATATCCCACCTTGCCCATCACCCGGACCGCTTCTACCCCCCTCCCAATCCCCCTGCACTCCACCACCCATCTGTCCCACTCCCTCCCTCTCTCATCCCTCTCCCTCCTCATCCCTCTCTCCTCCCTCATCCTTCGCTCCCACTCTCCCCCTCATCCCTCTCTCCCTCCCCAATCCCTCTGTCTACTCTACCCCCCCCCCCCCCACATGTTGTGGGCCGGGCTGCGACGCTCCCTTTCTCCGTGTAACGGTGCGGTGCGTTAGGGCTGCTCCCAGTGTCTGCGCCCACGGGCAGAAGCCACTGAAGCTCGGGACCCGCGGTGTCCCTCGCCAGCAGGTAGACAGCGGGCCCTGGTGCTGCCCCCCCCCCCCCCCCATCTCTCTCTACCACCCCATCTCCCTCCTCCCCACATTCCCATTCCCTGCCCCAGCATCTACCCAGGTCATAAAGCAGGGCCTGGAACAGCCTGGTTCTCATACTCATCCCAAGAGGCGGAAGCACTCGCGCTCGTGGGCCTCGACGGAGCCGGGCTCTCTGTGCCAGGGCGGGCAGGTGGCCCCCGAGGCGCTGGTACACCTTGACCCAGGCCCCAGGCTTGGGCACAACTCCAGCCCTCAGCTCGCCCACCGCCTGGGCTCCAGTCCAGGCCTCGACTTCATCTTCGGGCTCGTCCCTGACCCTGGACCCAGGCTTGTCCTTGGTTCCAGCCCAGGCCCAGTCCTCGGTCTCGGCCTGCGGCACCACCCTCCCCACCAGGTATTGCGCTGCTGCGGCTTCTCGGGCGGCAGCGCTGCTGCTTCACAGCCGCCAATCAGTGCGGCAATGGTGCCAGGAAGGGGTGTCGCCATCCCGGTGTCGCCCCTTCCTGACTGACAGGAGAGACCAATCTGCGTGGCGGCGAATGACAGCAATCTGTGCACATGCGTTCTTTACGATTTTTGAACCTTAATAACTTATACCATCAATAACAATATACCATCGATCGGAACGGAACTTGTTGCACTTGCAGCACAGGAGAACGGTGAGTAAAGCTGGTGAGAAATCATCGCGCTAATGCGTACCATTTTTGCGTTAATAGAAAAACCATGCAAACCAGAAAAGCAGATGATCAGAGTTTTAATTATGCATACATAGATGTCTACAGATCTTGGATGGCAATTTATTGGGAGCCTATGGAATCTTGGGCTTCATAAATAGAGGAATTGAGTGCAAAAGCAGGGAGGTTATGCTGAAGGTGGTATGGACAATAACCAGATGGATCTATTTTCAGTATAGAAGTTGGGAGTTCATATTAATCAATCAGATTTATTCATCACATACACAATAAAGTGCAGTGAAATGAACTTGCCAGCAGCGGTACAATCAAAAAAGAACACACAATACACAATAAAAATTTAACACAAACATCCACCACAGCATTCTTCACTGTTGTGGAAGGCACAAAATACAGTCAGTCCTCCTCCATTCTTCCCCCGTGGTCGGGGCCATAAATCTCCGCAGTCACCGCCGTGGGCGGCCAGATGTACAGGCCCTCTCGTCGGGACAGTAAGTCCCGTATCGGTGCTTCCCTACCGGAGACCTCGGCTTCAGGATGTTGTTGGCCGCAGGCTGGAGGTCGGAGCTCTTCTCCAGCGAGGGGCCCCAGGCTCCAGACGCCGTGCCTGCGGCTAGAAGCTCCACAGACCGCGGCTTCAGGCTGTAACAGTCCGCTGGCCAGCGATCGGACACTCCCTTCAGGCGACCTCGGCAAGGGCTCGTCCGCTTTGCGATGAAAAGTTCACACTGTGCCCGCTGCTGAAACTCCGGGAAAGGCCGCTCCAATCCAAGGATTCAGGCCGCGAGGGGGACGACATGGAAAAAGTCGCCTCTCTGTGGAGGAGGCGACCAAAAGTGGTTCCCCCCCATACTCCCCCTCACCACCCCCCACACAAAACACACCAAGAGACATAAAAACACACATGTGGACACACTAAACAAAACAGTAAAAATGACGAACACGCTGCTGGCAGGGCAGCCATCTCGCAGCGCCCCCACCGACCGAATGTTGCAGTTGTATAAGATATTGGTGAGGCCGCATTTAGGGTATTGTGTTCAGTTCTGGGCACCGTGTAAGAGGAAATATGTTGTCAAGCTGGAAAGGGTACAGAGAAGATTTACGAGGGTGTTGCCAGGATTAGAGGGTCTGAGCTATAGGCAGAGGTTAAGTAGGCTGGGCTCTAATCCTTGGAGCACAGGAGGACGAGGGGTGACCTCATAGAGGTGTATAAGATCATGAGAAGAATAGATTGGATAGATGCACAGATTTTATGGCCCAGAGTAGGTGAATTGAGGAGCAGAGGACATAGGTTTAAGGGGAAAAGATTTAATAGGAATCTGAGGGGTAACCTTTTTACACTTAAGGGTGGTGGATGTATGGAACAAGCTGCCAGAGGAGGAAGTTGAGGCAGGGACTGGACTAAGAAACAGTTAGAAACATAGAAAAGAGGTGCAGGAGTAGGCCACTCTACCAGATATTGCCTGGTTCACCACAGATATTGATTTCCCCACCATCAAAATAATCTAAAGAAGGGGCTGCCTCAAAAAAGCAGCCAATATTATCAAAGACTCACACTACCCTAGCCGCTCTGTCATAGAAATATAGAAAATAGGTGCAGGAGTAGGCCATTCGGCCCTTCGAGCCTGCACCGCCATTCAATACGATCATGGCTGATCATCTAACTCAGTATCCTGTACATGCCTTCTCTCCATATCCCCCTGATCCCTTTAGCCACAAGGGCCACATCTAACTCCCTCTTAAATATAGCCAACGAACTGGCCTCAACTACCTTCTGTGGCAGAGAATTCCACAGATTCACCGCTCTCTGTATGAAAAATGATTTTCTCATCTCGGTCCTAAAAGACTTCCCCCTTATCCTTAAACTGTGACCCCTTGTCCTGGACTTCCCCAACATCGGGAACAATCTTCCTGCATCTAGCCTGTCCAACCCCTTAAGAATTTTGTAAGTCTCTATGAGATCCCCCCTCAATCTTCTAAATTCCAGCGAGTACAAGCCGAGTCTATCCAGTCTTTCTTCATATGGAAGTCCTGCCATCCCAGGAATCAGTCTGGTGAACCTTCTCTGTACTCCCTCTATGGCAAGAATGTTTTTCCTCAGATTAGGAGACCAAAACTGTATGCAATACTCCAGGTGTGGCCTCACCAAGACCCTGTACAACTGCAGTAGAACCTCCCTGCTCTTGAACTCAAATCCTAGACAGGTATATGGATAGGTCAGGTTTGGAGGGATATGGATCAAATGCTGGCAGGTGGGATATGTTGGCCAGTGTAGGTAAAGTGGGCCAAAGAGCCTGTTTCCACACTGTATGACTCTATGGTTCCATAGATGAGAGATTAGTTTGTTGAAGCTGGAGATGATCCCTTTACAACAAAGGAGTTTAATGGGAGACAATACATTTATGTGGAAGATTATGATAGGGTTAGATAATGTAGACAAAACCCTCTGCTCACATTAATTTATGTACAAGGACTGATTTAAGAAAACAACAAAAACGTATTATTTAAATGCAGAATGTGGTACTGACCTAGAATTTTCTATGATCAATAATTCGAGGGTAAATGGAAGGGAAATAAAGAATTAAATCTGCAGGAAAGAGTGGGTAACCAGACACCCGTTACGGATACAATTGGCCGAATGGCTCATCTCTGTGCTGGAAATAACATGACTCAATGAAACCTTCCTAAATAGCATTGGGTTTTGAACAACTCAGCATTGCTGGCTGGTGCTCAAGTTAAATCAATTACAGCCTGTACTTTGCATGAAAGCACCAGCCTGTGAGCTGAACCTGTAATCCATTTACACTGGCAGGGACAACAGTCTCATCTTTAATCAGGATGAAGGCATAGCAATAGGTCAGCACTGGCCCACCAGTTTTGTCCTGATGCAGGACAAGAGTGCGATTATGCCGTCAAGTTCCGATGTTTGCTTTAGTGATATTAAAATATTATTGAAAATCCAATCAGCATCATCAGGAGCAAGTGAAATAGAAAGAACTTCACTTCTTTAAATAAAAAACAGATTCTGTTGTTTTCCCTGAGCTGATTAAAAAAAAATCAATCAAGGCCAAAACATCATGCTTGGAAACATTTTACTTCTGTTCAGAGATACAGCATGAAAACAGGTCCTTCAGCCCACTGAGTTCACACCAACTGGCCAATGATGATCTCAGAATGTTGATGATGGGAATGGTGCGATGGTAATGCCTTTGAATGTCAAGAGTAGACAAAATGCTTAAGTAATGCTGCTTCTTAAACGTTGCAATAGTTCCTGTCTCAACTGCCTCCACCAGCAGCTCGTTCCATTCCTACCACCCTTTGTGTAAAAAAACAAAGTTGCCCCTCAGGTTCCTATGAAATCTTCCACCCCCCCCCCCCCCTCATCTTAAACCTATGTAATTTGTTTTTTGATTTGCTTGCTCTGGGTAAAAGACTATGCAGTTGAAAAGTTGCGACATGCATCATTATGTCCCAACTTTTGTACACAGTACCCTTCCCAATGAAAGCTGGCCTGCTAAATGACTTGTTCACCTCCCTGTGCACCTGAATCTTCCTCACGCAACAGTAGTTGGCATATTGTAAATGCTGATACCAGCATACTGTGATACCAGCCCGATACATAACGTTTAATGGAAAAGATTACCTTAAGACTCACAAAGATTTTGGGATTGTGGATGAAGTAGTTGGCATACTACAAGGACATCCTGCTGAAGTGCATATGCTGAGCACGCTATAACCACTCCATATAAACATTCAACAACTTTATAGGGTTCTAGAAATTACCAAACCCGTGTAAAATTATGGCAGCAAATCCAAAATCAATCAGGAACTAAGGTGAAAGCAGTTAATGATTCTTTTAAATAGCATGGGTTGGTTTGAGAGAAATTTGCTGCTCCTGAATGAACATCTAGCTTGGGAGGTTAATGGCCCTGTTTCACGGTGCGATTTGACCCACGAGGTACCCCGAGTGAAAGACTCGTGGTTGTGTACGAGACTTCAAGTTTATGTTCAAGTGTTTAACCGAGTTCCCACGGGTATGTCATTTTTGCGATGTTCCAAGTTCCTCCTCCGAGTTACCAAGTTCCTCTCCCGTTACTCTTGAGCCAACCGTGAATTAAGGTATGTTTTAATAAAGCAACAATGTTAAAATACATCTCCATCCTGTGGCTTTGAGTTATTTCAGCGCGGTCGCATCTATTGATACGACCTACAAAGGGAAAACGCGCACCCTCCAGCAACCAATAACGTGGTAAGTGCATTTCTTGGTGCTTTATGTTTTTAAATACTGTATTACCCGGGGTGGAGGAAGAGATCCGTTCATAGTATTTGGGGAGTCTGGCGTTGTGAAGGAGGGGATTGGGCTCAGTAACCCACTTGCCACGCTCCAGTCTGAGTGCAGGTAGATGGGACTAGGTGACAGTAAACGGCACGGAGTAAAAAGGCAGATATGGTCTGTTTCCGTGCTGTCATAGCTATATGGTTTTCTTGTGGCCGGGGAGTGAATTAGCTTGGGTGGCTGCCGCAGCGCTCCGGGCACAGACAGCAGAACTGGCCGCCACTTCCGAGGAAGGAAGCAGCTCGGGTGACTGACTTTGAGCGGCCGCCGGGACCCGACAGCAGACACAGATACACACAGACAGACAGAGACACACACATATATGTGTGTGTATATATATATATATATATATATATATATATATATATATATATATATATAGGCGAGAGGTTTCGATTTGAAATGCATGATATTTCCTGAGTTACCCAGCAGTAGGCAACCAGGAATAACACAAGGTATATATACAGCACATATATATATATATATACATCTCCATATGCTGTATATATACTCTGCGTGGTTCCTAGGTTGCCTACTGCTATATATATATATATGTGTGTGTGTGTGTGTGTGTGTCTCTCTCTCTCTCTCTATATATATATATATACATAATATATATATATATATATATATATATATATATATATATATATATATATATATATATATATATATATATATATATATATATATATATATATATATATATATATATATATATATATATATATATATATATACATACATACATACATAAGTAGGCAACCCAGGAACCACTGAAAGTATATATACACATATACACATACACATATACATATACACATACACATATACACAGGTCTGGGGAAGACAGAGAGGGGAACAATGAGGACACCGAAGTTTAGTGGGGAATCTCATTGGTTATTATGTGGGAAGGAAGTCCAGATGCTGGTTTAAAGATAGACAAAATGCTGGAGTAACTCAGCGGGACAGGCAGCATCTCTGGGTAGTGGTCTAAGGAAGGGTCTCGACCCGATACATCATCATTCCTTCTCTCCGGAGATGCTGCCTGTCCCGCTGAGTTACTCCAGAATTGTGTGTGTGTGAGAGTTACTCCAGCATTGTTCGTGTGTGTGTGTGTGAGTTACTCCAGCATTGTGTGTATGTGTGTGTGCGTTACCTTAGCATTGTGTGTGTGTGTGTGTGTGTGTGTGTGTGTGTGTGTGTGTGTGTGTGTGTGTGTGTGTTACTCCAACATTGTGTGTGTGAGTGTGTGTGTCAGTTACTCCAGCATTGTTCGTGTGTGTGTGTGTGTGAGAGAGTTACTCCAGCATTGTGTGTGTGTGTGAGTTACCCCAGCATTGTGTGTGTGTGTGTGTTACCCCAGCATTGTGTGCGTGCGTGTGCGAGTTACCCCAGCATTGTGTGTGTGCGTGTGTGCGAGTTACCCCAGCATTTTGTGTGTCACCCCAGCATTGTGTGTGTGTGTGCGAGTTACTCCAGCATTGTGTGTGTGTGTGTGTGTGTGTGTGTGTGTGTGTGTGTGTGTGTGTGTGTGTGTGTGTGTGTGTGTGTGTGTGTGTGTGTGTGTGTGTGAGTTACCCCAGCATTGTGTGTGTGTGTGTCACTCCAGCATTGTATGTGTGTGTGTGAGAGTTACTCCAGCATTGTGTGTGTGTGAGTTACCCCAGCATTGTGTGTGTGTGTGAGTTACCCCAGCATTGTGTGCGTGTGTGAGTTACCCCAGTATTGTGTGTGTGTGAATCATGAATTGCCAAGACACAAGGCACTGTAGATACAAATAATGTCATACACAAGAAAGGGCAGATGCTAGTTGAAAAAAGTGAACACATGGGGCTGGAGAAATTTGGAAATGTCATCCCGTCACCCATTCCTTTTCTCCAGAGATGCTGCCTGCCCGCTGAGTTAAAAGAGTTCCCACGGTAGACTCATGAATCACTAAGGTAAACACACGGGCCACCACGTTATAAACAAGTTTAAAATGTTTCAATTTTTAACTTGAACTGTAAATTTGACTTGTGGAAAAAAAATCAAACATGTTTGATTTTTTTCACGAGTTACCAAGTTTCACGGGTACCTGCCGTTAGCGCCACGAGTCGCTAAGTTGCTCGCAAGAGTTCCGACGTTCCCGCTACGTTTAGTGTACGTGATTACCGCGAGTGACAACTCTGGGTCACTCGTGGGTCAACTCGCACCGTGAGACAGGGGTTTTAGCCAGCAAATGGAGTTAATTCAGAAACAATGGTCTCAAATCAGCATTGCTGATCTGCCAACTCTACATACTTCCAATGACTAGCAGCACCACAAAGCGCACGATCCTTATCAATATGGCAGCTGCATAACCATTACAACACTCTCAGCATCCACAAAGGAGAATTTTAC
The DNA here is from genome assembly GCA_035221665.1 of Okamejei kenojei. Taxonomy (NCBI): domain Eukaryota; kingdom Metazoa; phylum Chordata; class Chondrichthyes; order Rajiformes; family Rajidae; genus Okamejei; species Okamejei kenojei. The sequence continues at coordinate 32,318,006 of CM069148.1, forward strand.
ATCCTTAAAATGTCAAAACTGGACATAAAAATCCACTCAGAATAAATTGAAATGCCATATCTTGTCACTAGAGGGGGATGTAGTTCACAGTCAATTAGTCTGGAAACACTAGCCTGCCAAAATTAGTCTGTCATAAGTAGGGCCAGCATGTTTAGGCACTAAAAAACTCTGAAATAGGCAGGCAAAAAGGCATAATAAAATGACAAAAAAGGCACGAAAAAGGCATCTATGACAAAAAAAAGGCATAAAAAAGCATTTATTTCCACCACCAAAATATGGTTAAAAATGATAATATAAACGTATACTTCATTAAATGACCAAAGTTGCCTGGTTGCACATAATTACTAGCATTTTTTTCAAATGATCTGGTGTTAAACTATGCTGTCTGTCAGACAGATTATGCTTCAGCTGTGAAAAACTTATTTCTACCCCAGCTGAGGTCACTGATGCATCCTCGAAACAAGATACCAACTCTATATTCATGTTGATAGCTTGTGTTTTACAACTACCTTTGTGAACTTTAGCTATGTTTTGTATTTCTTCAAGATCTTTGTTTGCTAAAATCACTCTCTCACATTTTGCTTTGTATGTCTTTACCTACATCACCAGGAACTTTACGAATATCGTCAGTTACTTTGTTGAAAACCTGCAAGTTACTCACTAATGTTTTGCTACGTTTCTCAAGGGAAGTGATAGCTTGTGGGAAGTTTGCAAAATTGGAAGCAATAAACACAAGGTCGCGATGGAGGGACTTTTTTCTGCATGATTTCACTGATGATCCTGACTGCAGCAGATTCTTCTTCTTCAAAACAGTTGATGATTTATTTTATCTTTTCAAATTTTGCAGCATAGTAGAGTACATCAGAGAGCCATGTACCCCACGGTACAACAAGAGAAAATAACACAATCTTCTTGCAAAAAGGCAAAAAAAAGGCTGATTTAGGCACTCGATAGTGAAAAAGATATTATCCTGGTGAAATCATCAAAAAAGATATGAAAAGGCAAAATCCTGGCTCTAGTCGTAAGTAATAAACTGATTAGAAGAGCAAACTAATCATACATGATAATTTTGAAAGCTGTCGGTCAAACCATCAAATGTCATATAACTGAGACCGAAACAGGCAAGCATATATTACTGAATATTTTTGGGTGGAAGATAATGTTTTGCTGGGTACATTTTCACAGGTATAGTAAACCCTTCATGAGGTCATGGGTTTACCTTTCAACTACTTTTCCATGATGTTCCAAGTCCTTGGCAGCAATGCCATTTGTTCCATAAACCTTGTTGTTTTTCAGCTGTAGGATGGTCTTTACCATAGGGCCACAGCTGGCAGAACTTCTGCTTCAATGCTGTTGATCTGGGTTAGATCCTGACCTCGAGTGCTGCCTGTCTGAAGTTTGCTCGTTATCTGTTTCCTTAGTTTGTAAGTTAATTTATCACTGTTAATTGGCCCTAATATATAGGGAATGATTGTGAAAGTGGAGGATCAGTGTGAATGTGTGATTGATGGTTGGCATTGAGTTGCTGCACCAAAGGGCCTGTTTCCATGCTGTATCTCTAAACTAAAACTCTCATTGGACTGGGGAGCAGTGAAGCTGTGATATTGTACTGTGGAATGGATTCAAGTACACTCAAGTCCACGGCAGTTTTAGTTGAACAGATTATTTTTTTCTACTGGCACTGGCTTGCCTCATTCACCTTGATGAGTTACACTTCCTTTCTTGGGGTGGGTATTGGGCAATACAAGACCTTTCAAACACTGAAGAATCCACACTGTGCTCTTTCCACTGACCATCTATCCTGATACCACCCGTCTAATCAAGCCTCAATGGTCCCTTCCCAAGACTAACCAATGGGAGAACAAGCAGGAGAAGTATTGACAAATATTGGTGGAGGGACAGTGAATAGTTTTGCCACACTGTGCCCTGATTTTAGCAGACCGATACATCTCACATCCATCAATGCAAAGAAAGGATCTGACATCTATCTTGCTAAGAATGTTCTGCTGTCTCTAACTGGTTGGCAAGCCTCCCTTCCTTCATTCTATTTTTCACCCTCTGGGAGTTTGCCATTGTGCCTTCCCCACATTTAACTTTTTTTTCCAATGCAAGTTTGTTTTTCTCATTTACTCTCTCACTTTTGTTAACCTGGCCTTTAACTGTACTGTCTCTGATGCTACTGATGTGATGATCACCACTACCACATAATATACAGATGGAACCCACACTAACAAAATAACCAGTAACTTTTGATGGCATGGGGAAAGCACATAGAATAATGTTTCACTAACCAGCCCATAAAATACAGTCTTACTTAAAATAGGATTAAGTAAACAAATAATGACCCCAGGAGGCCTAAATAAGCAACAGAAGATGAGCAAAATGTGATTTTGCAGGGGGCAGTTGGTATTAAAAAAAATAACCTCTAGAAAGTTGTCGATAAGAAGGCTTGCATACTCTAAAACAGGAACAATAGTTGTAGAGTAGACCATTTGACTGTTCTATTAGATCATTCTAAGTTTCATTCACCCATTTGGTTTCAGCCCAAACTCAGTCTACAAAGGTCTGTTCAGTCTGAAGAAGGGTCTCGACCCGAAACTTCACCCGTTACTTCTCTCCAGAGATGCTGCCTGTCCCGCTGAGTTACTCCAACTATTTTGTGTCTACCATGGTGTGTTCAAAGTTACATTAGAATTCTTCCATATGATTTATCAGGTTCTTGTTGGCGCTGATCCAGGGACTGAGAACTTTGTTGGACACTGTTGCAACTTTACTAGAGACTTGTTTGAACGCGAGTGGATTAGCACATTGCCTGATACTGAACCATAGTGAACAGGGAGTTCTCAGTTCAGAACTACTCAACACTTCATATCTCATTAATGCTGGTTTCAGTTTCACTTGCAATCAACTGTAGAAAATCTGGCATGTTTACTCTGGAATGTTTGTGGTTAATTCAGATCCTTCTAAAGGATATTTTCTCAAATGCCAGGCAAACAATGCAAAATCAGCCATAAGTCTAATACAAAATAGTTGTTAGGCCGGGACCAATTAATATTAGACACAAAGTACGGGAGTGACTCAGCAGAGGAGATCCAGTGGGGAGTTGATCAGGTCTAAGGGAAGGGAGTATGAGGGTGGTGGGTAGGAGACATAACATGGTACCATTTTCTTTTGGAAGTGGGGAGCAATAGGACCCAGGAGAGTCAGCCCACATGAAACAGAGCCAGCAGGGTGGAGGCCCTTGGCCTGAGACCAGTTGGCTCGATAACCCCACCTCACCTGTATCCACCTATCGCTTGCCAGACTTTGTCCTGCCTCCACCTTTCTTCCAGTTTTTTTCCTTCACCTTCTCCCCCCACCACTATCAGTCTGAAAAATTCCGACCACAAAACATCACCTATCCATGTTCTCCAAAGATGCTGAGTTATTCAAGCACTTTGTGTCCTTTTTCTGGTAAACCAGCATCTGCAGTTCCCCGTTTCCACCAATTAATACTAAACTGTCAATCTAATCAGCCATCTCGTAACAATGATGTACGAGAAAAGAGAAATTGAGGTCACAGAGGTTAAGCTTATTTATAAATGAACAATTTCTGGATTTCACACAGATGGTTAACAATCTTTCACAACATTTCAGCACAATTTCACTGCACACAGTCCTACAAGATAGGCTTTGCAGTATGTATACTGATTTGTAAAATGCAGCACCGTGGCAACAACACCACTTAATTGTTTCACTGGTTAACTGTGAACAGTATAATGTGTTTATCTGCAGGTTCCTGCGAGTCTAAACCATGGAATTATTTGATTTTAAATGAATAGGTGTCATGATGGGTAATGTAGGTGAATAAGGTGACTGTTCTTTACTCAATGAAAATTATTGTAATACTTACTGTACCTTTGTATTTCACAGTTCTCTTTAATAAAGTAAATAGTTATACAGTGCCCTCCATAACGTTTGGGACAAAGACCAATTATTTATTTATTTGCCTCTGTACTAAACAATTTGAGATTTGTAATAGAGAAAAAAAAAATCACATGTGGTTAAAGCGCACATTGTCAGATTTTAATATACGCCATATTTATACATTTTGGTTTCACCATGTGGAAATTAGAACAGTGTTTATACATAATCCCCCCATTTCAGGAAACCATAATGTTTGGGACACAGCAAATATCATGTAAGTGAAAGTAGTCATGTTTAGTATTTTGTTGCATATCCTTTGCATGCAATGGCTGCTTGAAGTCTGCGATTCATGGACATCACCAGGTGCTGGGTGTTTTCTCTGGTGATGCTCTGCCAGGCCTTTTTGAAGCCGTCTTTAGCTTATACTTGTTTTGGGGGCTGGTCTCCTTCAGTTTTCTATTCAGCATATAAAAGGCATGCTCATTTGGGTTCAGATAGGGTGATTGACTTGGCAACTCAATAATATTTTAGCTTTGAAAAACTCCTTTGTTGTTTTAGCAGTATGTTTGGGATCATTGTCTTGCTGTAGAATGAACCACCGGCCAATGAGTTTTGAGGCATTTGTTTGAACTTGAGCAGATAGGATGTGTCTATACACTTGAGAATTCATTGTGCTATTACCATCAGCAGTTGTATCATCAATGAAGATAAGTGAGCCAGTATCTTCAGCAGCCATACATGCCCAGGCCATAACACCCCAACCACCGTGGTATGCTTTGGATCTTGGGCAGCTCCTTCTCTCCTCCATACTTTGCTCTTGCCATCACTCTGACATAAGTGAATCTTCGTCTCATCTGTCTACAAGACCTTGTTCCAGAACTGTGGTTGCTCTTTTAAGTACATCTTGGCAAACTGTAACCCAGCAACTTGCAATGTAGCCTCTGTATTTCTGTTCATGAAGTCTTCTGCAGACAGTGGTCGTTGACAAAACCACACCTGACTCCTGAAGAGTGTTTCAGATCTGTCGGACAGTTGTTTGGGTTTTTTTCTTTATTTTAGAGATAATTCTTCTGTCATCAGCTGTGGAGGTCTTCCTTGGCCTGCCAATTCCTTTGCAATTAGTAAGTTCACCAGGGCTCTCTTTCTTCATAATGCTGTTCCAAACAGATGATTTTGGAAGCCTAAGGTTTGGCTGACTTCTAACAGTTTTATTCTTCTTTCTCAGTCTCTTAATGGCTTCTTTGACTTTTATTGGCACAACTTTGGTCCTCATGTTGATAAACAGCAATAACAATTTCCAAAGGTGATGTAAAGACTGGAGGAAAGACTTGAGAGCTCTCTTATACAAAGGACAAAGGACTTTTATTGTCACATACACCTATTTGTGCAGTGAAATTTGAGTTACCATGCAGCACACAAATAAGATAAAGTCAACACTATAGAATTTAACATAAAACATCCCCCACAGCGGAATCAAGGTTTCCCACTGTGAGGGAAGGCAATAAAGTTCAGTCATCTTCCTCATGTTCACCCGTGGTCGAGGCATTTTGGGCCCTCCAATGTCGCTGCAACAGCGGCCCAATTGTGCAGGTCCTCTCGCCGGGATCATGAAACTCCAACGTTGGAACAGAAGAACACTCTCAGCGGCTTGGGGTTTCCAAATCGGCCGCTTCCTACCAGAGACCGCGGCTTCCGAAGTCTACAGGCCGAGCTGGGCGGAGCTCCAATACTGGCGATCATCGGCGAAAGATCCCAGGCCTCCGTGATGTTAGAGTCAGCGCCACCCGCGGCTGGAAGCGCCGCAGACCACGTCACCACAGTGTTAAAGTCGGCAGGCCCTAATAGCGCCACCCGGCGATCCCGGTAAGGCATCGCCCGCTCCGCGATGGAATTCAGTGTTGCGCCGCTGCTGAAGCTCTGGCCTGTCTCCGGCAGGAAAGGCCGTGCCAATCTAGATGGTAGGCTGCGAGGAGGGGGCTAAGATGCGGCTTGGAGAAAAGACGCATCCTCGTCCAGGTAGTGACCTCCCCCCCCGCTGACATAAAAAAGACCTCCAAAAACAAACTTTTAGACAGACTATAAATAACAAAAAGGATGAAAGCACAGACAGCTGCTGGCGAGGCTGCCACACTCGATGGCACCATCACTAATGCACCACCTGTGTTAAGGAGGCATTTAAACACACCTGAGCAATTACAAACACCTGTGAAGCCATGTTAAATTTGACGTCTATTTTTCCCTTCCATCAAGAATCTTGTATGAATGACAAAGTCAAATAATGCAGAATGCCACCAAGGTTGAAATAGTATATAGATGAACAAAAAAAGATGAACTGCTTGAGGAAGTAGTTGTGGCGGGTATAGTAACAACATTTAAAAGATATTTGAACAGATACATGGATAGGAAAATTTTGTAGGATATGGTCCGAATGTGGATAAGGGGACTAGTTTAAAAGGGGTATCTTGCTCGGCATGGACCAGTTGGGCCAATGGGCTTGTTTCTGTGCTGTACGATTCTATCATTCAAAATAATGATTCATATACCATGAAGCCAGTGAATGGCTTGGATAGAGTGAATATGGAGAGGATATTTCCACTAGTGGGAGAGTCTAGGACCAGAGGCAGTAGCCTTAAAAAAAAAAGGCCGCACCTTTATAATTTCTTTAATCAGAGGGTGGTGAATCTGCGGAATTCAAAGCCACAGATGGCTGTGGAGGCCGTCAATGGATATTTTTAAGGCAGAGATTGACAATTTTTGATTGGAAAGGGTGTCGGGGGTTATGGTGCAAAGGCAGGAGAAATTGGGTTGAAAGGGAAAGATAGACCAGCCATGATTAATGGTGGAGTAGACTTGAAGGGCCGAATGGCCATATTCTGCTCCTAGAACTTCTGAAAGCTTGATCTGGTACAGAGAGGGGGACAATTTCATGTTATTATTTGTAGAATCCAGAAAGGTGAGACTTTAGTGCAGTCACACTAGGTAATACTGATGTTACCAACAGCAGTTGCGACAAATACAAGCACACAAATTAAACATGTGAACTTGTATTTCTGAATACATTCTACCTGCCGAGATCTTTACCAGAAATTTGGCAATGTTCTGATCTACGCTGACATCCATCCCGACCAGCTCATTTTCAGCAAAATGCAGCTGCTCTGTGTTGGGGAAAGAAATTACAGCCTCAAGAGTGCAAGCTGCAAAAATGATTTTCTCGAGGTGGGGAATGTCACAAGACTAATCACAAGTTTCTCCATGGACCTGCCCGAAAGATGAGAGAAGTGTTACAACAATCTCTCACATAGGATATGTGTAAAGTACAGAGTATTATGTCACCACGGTCCAATTAGAAAACCAATTAAAGTGTTGGAGTAACTCACTGAGATAGGTGGCATCTTTGGAGATCATGGATAGGTGACGTTCTACATTGGGAGCATCCTTCAGTTTGAAGAAGGATTCCAACACGAAACACCATCTACCTATATTCTCCAGGGATGCTGCCGAACCTGCTGAGTTACTCCGGCACTGTGTTTTTTTTGTAATCCAGCATCTGCAGTTCCTTGTTTGTACAATATAGAAATCACACTCAACCACTGTAGTCTGAGTTAGTTCAGTGATGGAAAACTGGAATGAAATGTTGCCTGGTGATTTCCATGCAGTTTCACAGGTTTGGAATTTTGTCCACATTATTATTTGAAACCTTTCACCCTTCCTTCCCTCCACTCAAACAGACAACTCAATGGTATAGCAAATCAAAACTGCAGATGCCGAAAATCTGACATAGTACAGAAAATGCTGGAAACAATTAACAAGTCGGGCAACATCTATGGAGAGTGAAAAAAGTTACATGTCAGATCCCAAGAACACGTGAGAAAACTAGTTTTAAGTTGGATGGAAAGTGAGGCAGGTCAGAACAATGTGGATCTTTCCAAGAGGGAGCGACCGAGCTGACAATGTGATATCACTGTTTTCAGAGTTATCTGGTTAATACATTAAAAGGAAAAGAAAGCAAAGGTTATGTAAAAGCTGTTAAATGCATGTTGGTAAAACCAAGTAAGCAGGCATCTTGAGGTGTGAGGTTATCAGGTCAATGTCAGAAATACTGAATAAGATTCTGCAATAATAATAAGGAAATTGGAATCATGAATTATTTCAAAATTTTGAATTTTTTGCATGGAGTCTATAGCCTAATGTCCATCCGACCAAAATATTCAACCAGGCTAATCCAATTTACCCACAATTAGCCCAGATCCCTCTGAAGAGTCACAGAGTTATTTATTGAATTTCTCAGCTAACTAAAACTGAGATTTGAGGCCTCTCATCACATTTGAAGGAGAAGAAATCTGGTTCACTGACTCCCAAATGCAGTTGAGATGAGCTCAGTTGAAAATGTCAACACTGTTAATATCTTTTAACTAATAAAAATCTTCAAGGGAAATAGAACTGAGGTTAGAGGTGACTGGAGATAGAAACAAAATGTTGGAGTAACTCAGCGGGACAGGCACCATCTCTGGAGAGAAGGAATGGGTGAAGTTTTGCGTTGAGACCCTTCTTAGGTCTCGACCTGAAACGTCACCCATTCCTTCTCTCCAGAGATGCAGCCTGTCCATGCTGAGTTACTCCAGCATTTTGTGTTTATCTTCGGTTTAAACCAGCACCTGCAGTTCCTTCCTACACATTAGAGGTTACTGGTGCAGGATATAGATGGTGTTAATACACTGACCACTCACGATTGAGATGAATGGCAAAGCAGGTTCTAGGGATTGAGTGGCTAACTTCTATTTTTATATTTCCTGTTCCTACATTAGTAAACACGGTATTTTGATGATTTAACCGTGGAATGGCAGAAGCGTCCACGTCGCGGAGCTGGAAACTGGAAGTATCCTGAGCCAATTCTTCTACCACCATCATCTATTGCGACAAGTGATGACTCCCACTGATTGTCACCGGAAACCTGCGTCCTTTTCAGGATGGACGATGACAGCGAGGTCAACATTTGTAACAAGATGGACACAAAAGAAGATTGTGGAATGTTAATTTTCTTTTACAAAGTACAACACAAATGCAATGTGCAACAAACATACCTGCAAAATGTTTCTCTCATCGAACTGGATTCTTGAGTTGGGTTCACCTGGCTCGAGTAACGATACTGTACAAGTCAATGCCGACAATCTATCCTGAGCATATCAGAATGCTGGGTACAGTCGAAGACCATACTGTATTCCATTCATTACAACACAGGAAACCATTCAGTCCATCATCTTCATGTCAGTTCAAATAATTCCCATTCCCTCTCCATTACTCTGTGTCGCTGTGACTTATTCTCTCTTGTATTCGCATGTGCTCATTTTGCCACTTACCTACATGAAGGGGGAATTTTCAGTGGCCAAATAAGCAACCAGCGCAACTTGAGGATAGAAAGCAATTGGAACACTTGTGGATGCCACGAGGTCAAAGGGAGAATGTGCAAATTCCACTAAGACAGCACTGAAGGTCAGGATGAGACCTGGGTCCCTGGAACTGTGAGGCTGCAGTGCAAACTGCTTCAATGCCATGCATGCCACACCCCAGAGCAAACTTCAAATCTACTCCACTTTTTAATGGTTAATTATCTGTAGATGTGTTTACAAAGGCATCACCCTCAGGAAGGAAATGCAGAGGCATCTTAAACCAACCATCCATCAGAAATTATAGTATATCCCCATGGCAATGTTGTTCAATACATTAATCACTAGCCACAGATAGTTAATTAAAAATCCTTGTGGTTAACTTCCCAGTAAAAAAGAGCAAAAGATTTGTTGGAATTGTGATTGTAACTTTCACTTTCACACGACCATAGCAGGGGCACTTCAACCCTTTCTTATTTTTATAAGGGATGAATTGAGGCCACACAAGCAAATTTTATGCTTTATTTTCTTGTTAGTGCTTGCTGGTGTCCACGTAAGTTTATTTACCCATAATGTGTGAATCAGTCAAAACCATTTTGTATTAAAATGAATGAGGCTAAAACATTGAATGACAGAGCAACATCCGAGGATGGTCATTAAAAACCTAGTGGACAAAACTGTTGCAAAGCTACACAAGGTGCCAGATGGAGCCCACAGGAGTGTAATACAACTGAACTGCAATCATCGAAGATAGACACAAAATGCTGGAGTAACTCAGCGGGTCAGGCAGCATCTCTGAAGCAAAGGAATAAGTGACATTTCTGTCCAAGACCCAGTGCTCACCCACTCCTTTTCTCCAGAGATGCTGCCTGCCCTGCTGAGTTACTCCAGCATTTTGTGTCTTTCGGTGTAAACCAGCATCTGCAGTTCCCTCCTGCACATTGTGCAATCATCAACAGCATCCTTACAACTGACTTAATAATGGCGGGATCGTCACTGACGAAACAGCTGAAGATGCTTGGCCCAGATCTCAGCAACTGCAGGAATGAATGCCCTGTGTCAGGAATGAATCGCCTCCAACGAGCACTGTCCAACTCCAGCCTTGGAGCGTTATTTCCTCAAGGCTCTTTAGATTTTCCAGGGCTCCTTGATATCATGCTTTGTCATACTAGATGGTACAACGGGCGGCGTTGGAGGAAGAGAATTCATGAAAATATATCCGTGATGGCTAAAAGAACATGGACCAAACTCATGTTGATCTACAGCAGATCACAGTTGCTGGTTGCAGTTGCCTGGAGCCATTCTCTGTTTTGTTAGCTCTGTGGCTGCATATAATGATATAATATAATGGAGAATTAAAAAAAACTATGTACACAATGTAACCAAATTAAATGATGCATGTCATATCATCCAAATTATTGTTCTTAATCCAAAGGAACTACATATATTCTCTCACGGGTCTGACTTACTTCCACCATTCTCCATTTCAGATCAGATAATGATTAAACCTTCACACACCCGTTTTCCCCAAAGGACACAATTAGCAAGTGTGTTATAAATCACCGCATAGACCAGCTTCATTTGTCAGTGCCACATGTTTTATTTAACTGTGCCTGTACGTGGGAACATTAAGAGAAAAAATGTCGCACAGAGATGTCCAGACTGCTTCTGACTTAATAAATGATTTATCGTACAATCCGGAGCAGTACAAGGTTATAGACTGGGTAACATACAAGGTTATAGACAGACAAGCTCCATTGCTTTGCTGAGCACTGTGTCTGACAGCAGCTGGAGTAATGTTTCTCTCCGATTCTGTAGAGGCTCCACTGCAGTTTTTGCAGTGAACCAGCGATAACACTGCAGTCAGCCCGGCCCAGCCCACGCTCAGCACCTCGCCCAGCTGTTAGCAGGCACAGTGACTGGTCTTTTTACCAAGCAACTGTCCATCTTGTATCACACCCACGCCTGCTGAAACTTTGGAAAGCTTCAAGATGAGTTAGCACATTGTGGTTAGACAACAGAGGCCTGTTCCCACATGGGCTGGCTGTAGCACCACACTAACCTCCCTGCTTTCAGCAGCCCACAATAGCTTCAACCTTATGTTCACAGGGCAGAAAATATCCCCCCTTTTAAATTTAGGGAGTGTTTCTTGCTATGTGCTTTCAAAAGTACGGCAGCCGTTGCAAAAAAAGTAAAAACAAGAAACTTGAGGTGCAGGTTTACGAAAGAAAGTCACAAAATGCAGAATCACTGAAGAAGAGGGATAGGTGACATTTCGGGTCGGAACCTTCTTCAGAGTCATTATAGATTGGTATGCAATGTTACAGGGACAGAAGTAGGGTCTCGACCCAAAACATTACCTATCAATGTTCTCCAGAGATGCTGTCTGACCCACGGTGTCTTTCATTGCAGAAAATTCCTGTATTTATTGCCAATGATGAATATTTGTGTATCTAGATTATGGTAACACCATTGAATGTCAATGAGTTGTGATCTCTCACACTTGTGTGGCATGAATGTTATTCATCGTTCAACAGCCCATACTGGAAAGAAGTCTAAATCTTTCTGCATGTGGGGAGCAACTGATTTATTTTAGGAGAGATTGAAAATGGAATTAAACATCATCAAATCATCAGCAGCCATCTCCACTTCCAACTGAGGCTGCATTGAATCATCTCTAACAACCACAACCGGGGTGCTGCGAATATTTCTCAGCAATTCCCCAATAACTTCAAGTTTATAGTTTCACGTGCCCAGTATAATGCGTCAATTGTTTAACAGGTGCCTAGTCCCATGTTGCAATTTAATAAGGATGTCATTGAGCTAGGATTTATCATGTTGAAGATAGTGAAGAGGGAGGACTCGGTCAACATAAAGTTACAGATTGTGCAGCAATACAATTTTTCATGCCAATGAGACAGTTGTGTGAATGCCCAGTTTTAATTTGCTCTATCTAGCAAATTCCTCCTATGTCTACCTTGCCATGTCCTCTTACTTTGATCGTGATGATCATTATATAAATCATTATAGTATATAACGTTACAGCACTTTACAAAATGCTGGCATGAAAATGGAGGTCTTTCTCCACAATAGTCTTCCCTTCAAAAACCAGCATCAACAGACAGGTTTGCAATGGGTATTTAGGCAAGGATGACATTAATACATTTTTCTCTTTCTCCACCAGTGGCAAGCCCTGCCTCTGAGCTTTGACCTTCAGACCTCACTCAAATTATTGCTACTGAGCTATTCCTGGTGATGGATACCAGAGTCCATCACCTAGTTTACATTCTGCGCCTTTCCAACATTAATACATTTTCCAAGTGGTGCTGAACACGAAGGAACACTAATCAGCAGCTGAAGGAGTACATGGATGGTAACCAGTAGCCCAACCATTTTTACACTGTGCCTGAGACTTAATGGGATCAGGGATAAACATTGGGGAGCCCCAGAGTGAAACCAGTCTTCAGTCATCTCCGGTTGATCTGTCCTACTCGTGCAACATGACCTCCCAGTGATAGCAATGTAGACTCTAAGCGCAACTACATCCGGTATTGTTTTCGTCACGTGCATGACTTTGACGGTGAAAGGGCTGGGTATGCCTTTATTGTATCTAAAGCAAATGCTTAGATAGATGGTAAATGTCGCTAAAAATTTTATAAATATTGATTTTATTTTAGGTGTTGGTCCAAATTATTGTACCAGACAAGTGGTTTACAGCATTTGTCACTTTTAGGGAATAGTGCACATGCACAATAATTCAATCACCTTCGGCAAACCACAGAAGCCTCAACGTGCTCTCTTCAGGCTGTTTACCCTGCAATAGTTTGACATGCAGCAACGACCGAAAAGCTCTTACAAAGGTGCAATAACAGCTCAGTTTCCAATCATGGCTCTTCTGAGCGTTGAGGGAATGAACGGTCAGTGAAACTCATCTGATTGACTCCCTTCAAAGAAAGAACTCAGATCAACCATAGTCCAAATCGAATGGGCAAGTTATTGGTACTTTGGATACAGATACACAAAAAAAAAAAAGGATTTGATATGTCTCAGAGGCAAATATACAGTCTGGCATTCAGATGTCAGACCACCTCAAATATTAGCAAGGGTTACATGCAGACTCTGGTCATCTTAATCATAGTCATTCTGTAGTTGGGTGGACTGCAGAAAATCTTTTTCCACTGAGGGCGTCAGCAATCTTGCCAGCTTTGGGTAGGATTTGTGCAGAGCTATTTGTAACAGCAGGTCTTAGGTCAGTGGATTGGGTAACTAAGGTCAGTGCCACAGGCTCGCTGGTGGAGAGCATGGCCTGGGATTGGAGACACAACAGTTAAATCTGAAGCTGTGTGAACTAAACAAGCAAAGGCCCAATTGGGAACGGCAAAGCTTCATGAGGCTTTTTTATGACACATCCCACTGTGACAGTCACTGATCAAAAGTGCTGTTTTTTCATCGACACAGCAGGTATCTATTTCCAAGTCTATGACTAACACCGTCAGAACAAAGAATTTCTCCTTTACTAGGCAATCAGAGCAATGATTCAGTCAATGGTCTACTTGGTTTAGGTACTCACTGTTGCAGTTACATTAAAAATTTAATTTTAATTACATTGAGAAAACTAAAAATATCTTCAAGTGGTAAGCCAAGCAATCAGGGGAAATTAGTTTCACTGGAGCTTCCACTGCCATGATTGGATCATGATCTCTCTTTATCATTTATCCTCAATTGAAAACAAAATTCAGTTAGTCTGTCCTGCAGAGATCTTCAGCTTGTATGGGAATCTGCAGTGAAGATAAGGGACTCAATGTTGTCACTATAAACTTAGGAAGTCGATATTGTGTAACTGCTTTCATAAATTCATAACTTCTAGGAGCAGAATTAGGCCACTCTGCCATTCAATCATGGCTGATCTATCTTTCCATTGCAACCCCATTCTCCTGCCTTCCCCCATAACCCCCGACACTCTTACTGATCAATATTCTGTAAATCTCTGCCTTAAAAATATCCATTGACTTGATCTCCACAGCCATCAATGGCAACTAATTCCACAGATTCACCACACTCTGACCAAATAAATTCCTCCTCATCTACTTTTTAAAGGTTTTCTTTGACCTAACCTTCAATAATGCCTAATGTAAAGCCTCTTTGCAAGTTCACACATTCACTTACAATGCCCTACATAATGTTTGGGACAAAGACCCATCATTTATTTATTTGCCTCTGTACTCCACAATTTGAGATTTATAATAGAACAAAATCACATGTGGTTAAAGTGCACACTGTTAGATTTTATTAAAGGGTATTTTTATACATTTTGGTTTCACTATATAGAAATTACAGCTGTGTTTATACATCGTCCCCCACATTTCAGGGCACCATAATGTTTGGGACACATGGCTTCACAGGTGTTTGTAATTGCTCAGGTGTTTTTAAATGCCTCCTAATGCAGGTATAAGAGAGCTCTCAGCACCTTGTCGGGGTGGAAGATTGCAACCTTCACGTGGTCCGCCCTGTTTCGACTAATGCAATCAACTTGACGTGCACAAACGTAAGATCAAATAGAACTTTAGGCTGTGCACGCCACACGAAAGAAGAAGAAGGACCGTGTCTTTCCTCCAGTATTTCTATCACCTTTGGAAACTTTCATTGCTGTTTATCAACATGAGGACCAAAGATGTGCCAATGAAAGTCAAAGAAGCCATTATGAGACAGATAAACAAGAATAAAACTGTTAGCGATATCAGCCAAACCTTAAGCTTACCAAAATCAACTGTTTGGAACATCATTAAGAAGAAAGAGAGCACTGGTGAAGCTTACTAGTCACAAAGGCACTGGCAGGCCAAGGAAGACCCACAGCTGATGACAGAAGAATTCTCTCTATAATAAAGAAAAATCCCCAAACACCAGTCCAACAGATCAGAAACATTCTTCAGGAGTCAGATGTGGATTTGTCAATGACCATTGTCTGCTTAAGACTTCATGAACAGAAATACAGAGGCTACACTGCAAGATGCAAAACACTGGTTAGCCGGAAAAAGAGGATGGCCATGTTACAGTTTGTTACAGTTACAGTATTTAAAAGAGCAACCACAGTTCTGGAAAAAGGTCTTGTGGACAGATGAGGCGAAGATTAACATATCAGAGTGATGGCAAGAGCAAAGTATGGAGGAGAGAAGGAACTGCCCAAGATCCAAAGCATGCCACCTCATCTGTGAAACACGGTGGTGTATCCTGGGCATGTATAGCCGCAGAAGGTACTGGCTAATTATCTTCATTGATGATCTAACTGCTGATGGTAGTAGCATAATGAATTCTGAAGTGTATAGACACATCCTATCTGCTCAAGTTTAAACAAATGCCTCAAAACGGATGGCCGGCGGTTCATTCGACAACAAGACAATGATCCTAAACATACTGCTAAAGCAACAAAGGAGTTTTACAAAGCTAAAAAATGGTCAATTCTTGAGTGGCCAAGTCAATCACCCGATCTGAACCCAATTGAACATGCCTTTCATATGCTGAAGAGAAAACTGAAGGGACTTGCCCCCAAAACAAGCATAAGCTAAAAATGGCTGCAATACAAGCCTGGCAGCGCATCACCAGAGAAAACACCCAGTAACTGGTGATGTCCATGCATTGCAGACTTCAAGCAGTCATTGCATGCAAAGGATATGCAACAAAATACTAAACATTACTACTTTCACTTACATGACATTGCTGTGTCCCAAACATGGTGCTCTGAAATGGGGGGGGAGGGGGGGGGGGGGAGGAACTATGTATAAACACAGCTTTAATTTCAACATGGGGAAACCAAAATGTATAAAAATGGCCTTTATTAAAATCTGACAATGTGCACTTTAACCACATGTTATTTTTTTCTATTACAAATCTCAAATAGTAGAGTACAGAGGCAAATAAATAAATGATGGGTCTTTGTCCCAAACATTATGGAGGGCACTGTAACTCCTGAACATGTAGTGCTTAATGAATATGCTAAGAATTAGTTCAATTGTAATTCCAAGATTAATGTTGTTAACACATTTAGCTCAAAGGCATCAGATAGAGCCCTCAGTACCTCACCATGGTGGCCATTTTATCTGTCACGGATTGTGTGCCAACTAGCTATTCAACTGTAGTCGCCATCATAATCACAATGTCAATAGTTGCACAAGAACATGAACAGGTCCAAGAGCATCATTTACGACGGCAAGGAGGAGGATAAACACGAAATGCTGGAGTAACTCACTGGGTCAGGCAGCAGCTCTGGAGAGAATAGGTAACATTTCGGGTCAGAATCCTTCTTCAGACTAAAAGATAGAGAAGGCCAGAACAAAACAGGGCTGGCAACAGATGATCTTAGGAAGAGGGAAGTCCATAATGGCCCTCTGTTGGCTGGGAAAGATGGGTAAGGAGGAGAATTTCTTTACTCAGAATTTTGTAAATCTTTGAAATTCACCATACCAGAGCTCTGCTGTGGGCCGATGGAATATATTCAAGTCAGAGACCAATATGTTTTTGGAAAGTGAATGAAAGGATGTGGGGATTAAGCAGGAAAGTTGAGATACAGGATCAGCCACAACGTTGATTGATAGAGGGTAGACAAAAGTGCTGGAGAAACTCAGCGGGTGTGGCAGCATCTATGGAGCGAAGGAAATAGGCAACGTTTCGGGCCGAAACCCTTCTTCAGACTGATGTAGGGTGGGGGGAGGAGAAGAAAGGAGAAAGGAAGAGGAGGAGCCAGAGGGCAGAGGGATAGCAGAGAAGGGGAGGAGACAGCAAGGGCTACCGGAAATTGGCGAAGTCAATGTGCATGTTCATTGATGAACTCTCCTATTATTTTATACATTTTTACCTCTTCAGCGCACTGGACCAAGGAATAAGTGATACCTCCTGGCTCACATTACATAACTCATTGTATAACTTGGAATTCAACTAAAGCAGACTACCAGATCAGACTGGAGGGCACCAACCCAAAACATTGCCAGTCATTCACTCCACAGATTCTGCCAGACCCGGCGAGTTCGTCCAGCACTCTGTCCGTTGCTCCGACTTCCAGGCTGCATAGATCAGTCTCTGCCCTGGGGAGGGGATAGGGAGGGAGGGGGAGGGGGTAGAGACAGCACCTACCCAGATCGTAGAGCAGAAGCCTCCCCACCAGGCGCCAGGCCAGAGCCAGGCTGCGGCCGGTGATGACCAGAGCAAAGCCCGGAGCGATGTGAGGATGGTCAAAAGCAGCGGAGGGCCAGCCGATCGTGGCTTCCGTGAGGGGAAGCGCAGCCACCAGCATGATAGACGATTGGGCGGGGGAGACGGAGAGGAGATCATCCCATGTCATGGCCGCCACGGCCACTTTTCCACTGCGCTTCCCTGTGCTGCGATAACGACCGCCGCCGCCAAGTTGTAGAACTTGAAGGAGCGCGCAGCACGACTTGATCACGTGTTCAACGGCTTTAATCCAGAGCCCGGGGGAGGGGGGTGAAGGGCGGCTGGGCCATCTAACTTGCAGCTCATGGCTGTGCGTTGAAAATTCTGCGCAGCTTGTCGCGAGGAGCAGAGGCATTCTGATCCAGCTCGCTTCAGCTCGTTAACTTCAAAAAATCTCAGCTTGGTGAACAATTTTAGTAAAACACTCGGGAAATAATGAATCAAATTTACAGATGGGGAGATATTTGAAATCATGAGGTAAATCTCTACCGGAATATGTAAAACTTTCACCGTTACCGCGTCGGGTTTTCGAGATGTGAATCAAAGATAAAGTTCAAGCAAGCAAACAAACCCACAAGTAAACATCCAAGATCAATCTTTTATATTATAATAGATGACTAGACCAAGTCTAGGGGACAGTTCTGCTCCCCCAATGTACCCGTCCCCTACCCGTAGCCGCCATGGTGTGGTCCTCCGTCTCGTAGCGTGGTCCTCCATCTCAACTCGTTGCCGAAGGTAAGATTCAAGCACTCCTCAGCAAAGATCATAGCTCGTGAGCCTCCCCCAGTACTGGAGATGAAAACAAATCCCAATCCCCAATTGCAATACCAATTGACCCTCCCTCTCTGTCCTGCGGAGCGATGGATTGTGCAAATGTTGGTTGCAGAAATCAATTGAGCTGAAAAGTCAGTGTTGCTGCCAGTTCCTGTCTTGCAACAGAATGATTTTAAAGGTATTTTAAAAACAGAATGGGAAACAGATGTAGGAAAAAGTAAATATTTTATATCCAAGAGAGAGGGGAGAGAGAGAGGGAGAGAGATGGGGGAGAGGGGGGGGAGGGGTGGGGGGGAGGTGGGGGAAGGGAGGGGGGAGAGTGGGAGGGGGAGGGAGGTGGGGAGGGGAGGGGTGAGAGGGGTGAGATGGGGTGAGGGGGTGAGAGGGGGGAGGGGGTGAGGGGGTGAGGGGGGAGGGGGAGGGGGTGAGAGGGGGGAGGGGGGGGGTGAGGGGGGGGGGGGGAGAGGGTGAGAGGGGGGGGTGAGGTTATGGATGGGAGGAGCGAAGGGGAGAGGGGGGGGGGAGAAGGGGTTTGGAGACGGGGTGGAGAACGGGGGGAGAAGGGTACCAAACTGAACTCACTGTGGAATGAATCCATTAACGGAGCCACTCTGCTGCTGGATTCTAAGCTGTGCCTGCCTTCCCTCTGGAAGCCTCCTCGTCCCCATTAGATGCCGAGAGCCCTGGTTAAACGCAGGGGCCACTCATGGTTAAGTCTGTGAAAGCGGCCCCATCAGAGACCGTGAGGCATCGGCGGTTCAGATCCCGAGCACGCGTGGGGGGGTGGGGAGGAAGGTGGAGTGGGCGGGCGTGATCCCGAGTGAGCCTGCGGGCCGCCAGCGAGGATGGCGAAAAGCAGCGGGGGGGGGGGTCCAGCCGATCTTTGGCTTCCGTCAGCATGACAGAGCCGGGCCGGGGTACTGGAGGAGAACCGGGCGGCAGCGGCCGTTATGGTCGCGCAAGGCACACGATGAGAAGGTGGACAGCACGAGGCGAAAAAATGAGTGAGTGGGGGCAGGGGGGGAAGGATTTTATTAAAAATGTGTACAGAAAAATGACTACATTTAATGAGGCATGGATGAGCGAATGTAAAAGTAAAATCGCTAGCGAAATGGTAAAAATTTCGGCGTTTTCGCATCTGGTTTTCACAGTGTAACGAATCAAAGGCAAAATAAATGGCACACCCACACACACACAAACACACAGTTTTAAAAGTATATAGATAGATATATATGATATTATGAAAAAAAGGAAATCCGAGTGTCTTATACGCCAGTCCTATTTCATCTCAGTCTAAGTTCATGGTCGACATGTCATACAGTCAGAACCTTGGCTGCACAAATTTTAACCCGTTACTGGAGCCAGCAAGGCAGGCCAGGCAATGCCTCTCTTGCTACTTTGGCAACATCTCAGAAATAAAACAGATCTTACATACCCCAATGATTTTGCATGAGGTGCTATCAAAGCAGGAGGAAGACTGCATAGTTTGGTACCAGCCCAGCTTTTATACAAAATTCCATTCCCATTATCAAAGCATGTTCTACCATTAAGAATAACTAGACTGTGGGACCCGTTGAGTCCCTGTCACACGGGAGGCCTGGTCCCCCAACGCAACCCGTCCCCCCAACGCAACCCAATCCCCAACGCAATATTCCACCAATCGCGCGTAGCCCCCAACTGCGCAGGCACGGCTCATTTCCCCTCATCCCGCTGCACTCTCACTCCTCTTTAGCCTCCCTCTTCTTTCCCCTCTCCTCCTCCCCTCCCCGAATCCCTCCCTCTCCTTTTCCCTACCCTCAGTCACTCCATCCCTCTCTCCATAACTCTATCCCCCACTATACCCTCTATCCCCCACTGCCCCCTATCCCCCCCACTATCCCTCCTCACCTACCCCACTGCCCTCCTCTCAGTCTATTCCCCACTCCCTACCTCCCCCACTCCCCCATCCTCTCTATTCCCCCTCCTCCCCCTCCCCAGGATCTCGAGGGTGCCGCTCCTTTCCCTGCTTATGTGCCCGGAGGAGCTGTAGCTGTCTGCCTCTGAGTAAGGCTCAGCGCCCAGGCCACAGATCCTCGGCATGGCCTATGACTGCCGTGCAGGTCTGGAGCAGCAGCAGCCGTCGGCCTTAGAACCAGCCTGAGAGCCCAGGCCCCGGATCGTGAGCATGGCCTCTCCCGGATCCCCGAGCCGGCCGCCACCACCCGCAGACGCAGCCCCAAGGCAGCAGATCCCAGCGGTCAACGGGGTCTCTCCCCGCCCCCATAACTTGCCATGCGGGCCTGGAGCAGCAGCAGAAGCCGTCGGCCTCAGAGCCAATCTCAGCGGCCACGCCCCGATTCGTTGGAGCGGCCTCTCTCCGCCCGGGCTCTCCCTGCCCATGGTCCCACGGCGGCAGAAATTAAAATGGAACTAATCTTACCCGTGTTGCTGTTGTGAAAAAAAATGACGATTTGAATTCTGGAAAGGCCCCAACTACGCAGGCGCGGCTGAGGAACCATTGGGTGCCCTTTGCGACACCAGTAAAGACGCGCACGGGAACTCTCCCCCAACTGGGCATGCGCGGGTGTGGACGGTGTTTTAAGTTACTTTTTTTTAAAAGGTTAATAACTTTTAAAATATACCATAAATCTGAACAAAAATTGTTTCATTTACAGCACAGGACAATGGTGAGTAAGGTGGGCCAAAGATTGTAGCGCTATCGTGTACCGTTCTCGCGCAAGAGGTAAAACGCAAACCTGCAGATAACAAGATGAGTTTTAGTTATATACTAGACCAAGTGGTCAGCTCCCCCAACGCACCCGTTCCCTACCCCTAGCCCCCACGGGAGGCGTGGTCTTCCAATCCTCTCCCGAACATAAGATTCCTGCACTCCCTCAGCAGTGGGCTTTAAAAAAAATTCCAATTGCACTTTCCCTGCATGTTGCAATAGCAATTCGCCATCCCACTGCTGCGAGGTGAAAAGTTCAGAGTGTTCCAGTGTCTCAACATTGGATCAAAGTGTGTTGGAAGCTGGCAGGAATGATTTTAACAGTAAAAATCTTGTGAAAGTTTACATTTTTAAAGCTTTGATTGCGAATAACATGAAATAAAGGATGAAATCTTCATTGAAGCTGATCACTGCTAGCCGAGCCATTGTGACATCATCAGTTGAAGCTGGTCGTCTTAAATTCAAAGCCTTTTGATTTTTAAACAACTTTAATCGAGAATAAGTCGAGAAATAAAGCATAAAATGCAGTGAAGGTGTCTCTGCCTAGAGGGGCAAAATGTGAATCAGAATATATAAAAATCTTGTGGAAGTTGCCATTTTTAAAGCTTTGATCACAAATATCTCGTCAAATATAGGATGAAATCTTCAGTGAAGCTAATCACTGCTAGCCGAGCTATTGTGACATCATCAGTTGAAGCTGATTGTTTTAAATTCAGTCTTTTGATTTTTTTAAACCTTTAATCAGTAATAAGTCAAGAATAAGTTGAAAAATAAAGCATAAAATGTTCAGTGAAGGAGGTCTCTGCCTAGAGGGAAAAAATGTCCCCTCTATATAATTGTAGAAACATGGTTGTGAACAATATTAGACTTAAAACATAGATTTCACTCAATGGGATAATACAGAGACTTGATGTCTGGACATGAGTCAAACTGGTATTGTATTGATTTTGAAATGCCTGTGTTCACCACATTTCTCCTTCTCTGTTCGCTGCTTCTTTGAAGTGTTGTTCAGAATATTCTTCAGCTGAGGGAGGTAAAAGGTTGCAGGAGGTATTATGGGGTTATATAGGCTGCCATAAAGCACAGGAACTGGCGCTTCAACCCACTGACACAAGACCTAATCTAATAGCATTTTATTCTCCTCACTTTCCCCTCAACTTGCTCAAAATTCTATCACTCACTCAGACACATGGGGAAGTTTACTGTGGCCACTGAAGCTTTCAACCCGCACAACCTGCAGGGGGAACACAAAAGGAGACGCACGCAATCACGGGGAAAACCATCAACTTTACACAGCAGGACTGAACCGATTGCAGCAGCTGAATCTGTGAAACAGTAGTTCTGCTGGCTATGCCACCATGTCACCTGCTTTGTCACCTGTTCAGGCCACTGGATTATTGGCGTCTGAACAAATCCACTATGTTAGTGTTAAAGAAGGAACTGCAGATGCTGGAGAATCGAGGGTACATAAAAGACTGGAGAAACTCAGCGGGTGCAGCAGCATCTAAGGAGTGAAGGAGATAGGCGACGTTTCGGGTCGAGACCCACTGAGGAAGGGTCTCGACCCGAAACATCGCCTATCTCCTTCGCTCCTTAGATGTTGCTGCACCCGCTGAGTTTCTCCAGCCTTTTGTGTTCCCTCCACTATGTTAGTGTTCTCTTCTGCTCAATGGTGACAGCAGAGAATGTGGCCTTAGGTGATGATAAGCTTGAGTTTCAGTGTGCACAGTGCAGTAAATCCAGTTTGCTCGCTTTATGTAAAATTCAGTTTGATAGAGTTCCTACAAGGCACCTTAGGACATTTTACTACTTCACAATTGTTGTGTTATTCAAGTGCAATTTATTTTAGTTAAGGGATGCCAGAGAGGTGCAGCTAGTGGAGCTGCTGACTCACATTGCAAATGACCAAACATCAATCGTGACCTCTGGTGCTGTGTGGAGCTTGCATATTTTCCCAGCCAGTGCTCCAGTTTCCAAAGACATGTGGAATGGCAGGATAATTGGTCTCTCTAAATTACCCTATGCATGTTGGTCAATGTTAGAGTGTGGGAGTATGTAGGAAGGAACTGCAGATGCTGGTTTACACCGAAGATAGACACAAAATGCAGGAGTAACTCAGCGGGACAGGCAGCATCTCTGGATAGAAGGAATGGGTGACGTTTCGGGTCGAGGCCCTTCTTCAGAGTGTCGGAGGGCAGGTTACAGAGGAAATTAGTAGGAGAATGGGATTGCTCTGTGAGCTGGCATTGACTGGATGGGCCAAATGCCCTCCTGTTACACCGTATGGATGTATGGAGTATAAAGTATGCAGCACTGATAAAGAAACTTAATCTGATACATTTTCCAATGTTCCTGTTATAACAGCATATGTGTAAGAAGGAACTGCAATGCTGGTTTAAACCGAAAATAGACACAAAAAGCTGGAGTAACTCAGCGGGACATGCAGCATCTCTGGAGCGAAGTAATAGATGATGTTTCGTGTCGAGACCCTTCTTCAGACTGGTTATGGATGAGGGAAACGAGAGATATAGATGGTGATGTGGAGAGATAAAGAACAATGAATGAAAGATATGCAAAAAAGTTATGATGATTAAGGAAACAGGCCATTATTAGCCATTTGTAGGAGAAAATGAGAAACGAATGTGACTTGGGTGGGGAAGAACAGAGAGAGAGGGCTACCTGAAGTGAGAGAAATCAATATTCATACCACTGGGCTGTAAGCTGCCTAAGCAAAATATGAGGTGCTGTTCCTCCAATTTGCATTTAGCCTCACTCTGACAATAGAGGAGACCTAGGACAGAAAGTTCTGTGCAGGAATGGGAAAGTGTCCAGCAACCGGTGAGATCAGCTTGGTTCACGCGGGCTGAGTGAAGGTGTTCCGCAAAACGATCACCCAGTCTGCGTTTTGTCTCGCCAATGTACGAGTTCACATCTTGAACAACGGAAACAGTAGATGAGGTTGGAAAAGGTGCAAGTGAACCGCTGCCTAACCTGAATGGACTGTCAGGGTCCCTGGACAGAGTCGAGGGAGGAGGTATAGCGACAGGTGTTGCATCATCTGCGTTTGTAGTGGAAGGTACCTGGGGAGGGGGTGGTTTGGGTGGGAAGGGATGAGTTAACCAGGGAGTTGCGGAGGGAACGGTCTCTGCGGAAGGTGGAAAGGGGTGGAGATGGGAATATGTGGCTAGTGGTGGGATCCCGTGGGAGGTCGCAGAAATTTCGGAGTGTTATGTGTTGTATGCGACGGCTGATGGGGTGGAAGGTAAGGACTGGGGAACTCTGCCTCTGTTGCGACTAGTGGAGTGGGAGCAAGGGCTGATCTGCGGGGTACCGAGGAGACACGAGTGAGGGCCTCATCTATGATGGGAGAGGGGAGTCGTTCTCTAAAGAATGAGGACATCTTGGATGTCCGAGTATGGAACATCTCATCTTGCGCGCAGACGCGACGTGGATGTCTCTGATGAAACTATTGCGAGGCACTTTTCTCCAGTTCCTGCACACTTGTTAAATTGCTTCAATTTGTCAGAAATCAGGAGAGCTTTTAAAATGGTAAGCGGGGGTGATTAACTAATTACAGTAGTGGTACTTCAACAAAGGTGAAAAGGTTCAAGTGAATCACCCAGAATAGCTGGCATGCCTGTTATAATTAGTACCTTTACACATGACTTCCATGGTGATGGAAAATTGCTTGATATATGCAGTTGCCCTCCACAAGTGAGGACTCCATCTAACTGCAGCCTGGCTCTGGAGTATTCGGGATTGCAACTGAACAAACCTAGCCAGATATCAGGTGTGGCAGGCAGTGAAAGTTGGTAGACTTCTGTCTGCATTTAGTTTTGTTTATTATAGTCACGTGTACCGAACTACAGTGAAAAGCTTTTGTTTGCGTGCTCTCCAGTCAAGGAAGATGACAACCAAGCCTCATCCTCAAAAAATTCCTCAGATAGATAATAATGGCAAATCAAAACTTGATGGTTTCTAAACCCACTGCCTGACCTGCAAGACCAAAGCAGTAACACAACAGCAAAACAGTTCAACATTTTCCCCTCAGCACCACCAATCACCTTTCTCTTTGCAATTCAAGTCTTTCCTCCACTGACAAAATAATGTTTAATTACCTCTATTTTACATGAACCACCTGCTTCTGCCTTCAAAGCTGGCACATATAATCTTACACATATATTATTTTGCCTGAAGTTGGAAGGATCAATTGTCCCAGTTTTGTTTGCTCCTTGGTTCTTCACATAACGTGCATTCAATTTCATTCAATGAAACAGTCCAACTGCGATCCCCCACACACACACACTTCACACCCACAACTGCTGCTTTGCATTGCTCTCAGCTTACTCATATCTCCATAGCCTTTTCACAAGCCTGAGGTCAACATAAGCTTACACTCCCTGCAGGACAAGAATGCACACAACAGAAAGATTAAAAGAAGTAGAGGATGTTACAGCCGCTCTAAAAAATCCGTTCAAATGGAGACATCACCATGGCATCACTGGCAGATTAGAGACCATGCTACTTTAAGATTGCAAGGCAGAATGCCTATTTTGTTTTCTTTATTAATTTTAATTGTTTTAGTTTAGTTTAGTGTATTATTGTCACGCGCAGCAAGATACAGTGAAAAGCTTTAGTTTGCTTATTACCCAGTTGTACATGAATACAATCGACTGTCCACGGTGCAAAGATAATGGATAAATGGTACAAGATTTAATGCAAAGACATAATATTTAAACTCTAGAACACACTCAGTCATTTAAACAAGCTAGTAAATCTAGAATGTGTAGAAAGGAACTGCAGATGCTGGTTAACACTGAAATAGACACAAACTGGTGGAGTAACTCAGTGGGTCAGGTGGCATCTCTGGAAAAAAGGAATAGGTGATGTTTCAGGTCAAGACCCTCTTCAGTCTGGAGAAGGGTCTCCACCCAAAACATCACCTATTTCTTTTCTCAAGAGATACTGCCTAGTTAATCTAGACGCTGTCTTTAATGTCTCTGTAATATCTTGAGACATGCAATATTTGGTGACATAAATCACAATGGTCTTTGGTCAGAAGTGGTTAACTAGAATTTGAAAGACCCTAAGCAAATGTTCAATGGGTGGGAAGAAGGACAGTCATTATGTTTCTATCATTTCTTTGACAAAGTGTTAAAAGATTCTGCTGTCTCATATGGATTTAAAGGATGGCATTACTTTCAGCGAGAGCAGGCAAGTTCTTCTCATGTCCTGGCCAACACCTATGCTTCATAGTTATTCATAGTTCAACATAACTTCTTTATTTCTCATTTCCCAACTCTCAGTCTGAAATAAGGACTCGGCCTAAAACATCACCTATTCCTTTTCTCCAGAGATGCTGTCTGACCCGCTGAGTTACTCCAGCATTTTGGGTCTACCTCTCCTTCAACCTTCACATAACCATATCAACTGATCATTATCACATGATTTATTCTCACAACTTCATGTACAAATTGAGTTCATTTCCTATATTGCAATAATCATCATTAGCTGTAAAAATGTGTTGGGACTTCATGACGTTGAAAAAGGTTTTACAGAAAAAAAATAAAAAGGAAGCCTTAGGAATCAGGATATTTAAAATCAACCCGAAGATTGCTTAAGTTGTCTGCCAATTTAGGCTTTAAAATAGTTCACATAATTGAAAGAACAAGAGATTTATTGATGGATGCATTGCCCTTTGTTTCAGCTGCACAAGTTCAGAAGAAAAAGTTACCATTTTCTGATTCATGCCACAACAAGTGCACAAGCGAGCAAAGGTATAACAGTTGGAACAATAATTCAAAAAGAGCCGAAACATTTCTAGAAGACTGATTACTTTAAGACCAATCACCACGATATTTCAAAATTTAGATGTGTCAGGGCAAAGCCCATGTCTGAATTTGAGCTGTATGTACAGACATTAGGTGTGGCTATTTGTGGGTAACAGACTGGTGTGCCAGAAGCACATTACTCGCCTTTGCTTGGATAAGATATAGGTCCAAATTCTGGGAGATAAAAACTTGGGGAGCATTAGCAGCAAGTTTCTACATGCCAGTAACAAGTCGTACAAATGCAAATAATGCAATAAATTGTCCCCCTTTGAGCACCATCAGATGCAGCAAGATACATTTAAGAGCGTCAATAAGAAATGGGCTCTTTGCAAATGTATAAATCAAACCTCAAGGAAAACTGATTTAAGAGTGAAACAAAGGTTGATCATAAGTGGAATATTGGTGGACAAAGTGATGCACAGACATAGAGCCAGACCTCGATACCAGAGGGATTAACATAGCCACCAATGAAGGAAAGATTCATGCAAGCCCCGAGTCAGGGGACTGGAGAGTTCAGGTTAATGTGAGAGATCGAGGAACATGGATCGGGCATTACGAAGCTTTAGCGCAAAACTGGGAATTTTTAAATCAGATGCTTTAGGAATCAGCATCCAATTTAGGTCAAGAAGCGCAGGGTTGGCAAGTGAGCAGGGAATGACTAGGACCAGATAAGTGCAGCAGACCATTCAATGAGCTGAGGTTTACAGAACTAGTAGAGCTACTGCTGCACAGCACCAGAGACCCAGGTTTGATCCTGATCTTAGTTGCTATGTGTGGTTTGCACATTCTTCCTGTGACTGTGTGGGTTCCTTCAAGGTGTTCTGGTTTCCTTCACATCCCAAAGATGTGCAGGTTTATAGATTAATTGGCTGCTGTAAATTGCCCCCAGAGTGCAAGTAGTGGATGAGAAAGAGGGATAACATAGAACTATGTTAATGTGAATGGGTGAACAATGGTCAGAGTGAACCCGATGGGCTGGAAACTAAACAAAACACCACCAAACCCTAGAGATGGTTGTGTTTGGAGGTGATAGCGACATGAATAAGACCTGATCAGCTAATGGCTAACATAGGTCATGTGGTGGTACAAAAAGGAATAGAGTTTTGGAGTGTCCCCAAATCAAATGGAAAAGAAAAATCAACTTTGTTAAGAGTGCATATTTACTCATGTTTGCAGAGTGAGACCGAGCATTTATTACAGTTCGATACTCTGATGACCCACCCAGTGACTAAAGCAGTTCCTAACATACAAAAATTAAAAAAAAGTTTTCTTCTTATTTGATTCTAATGCTCAGCTAGACCTGGAGTCAGCCAGCCACGGTCAACTTCAGTTCCCAGCTGGAAAAGGCACACGCACATACTCCAAGTCTGAAAAACCATTCGACTTTACTGTTACATAGTGAGATGGAATACACACACATAGAAAATATATTCTGTGGTGCAGTGTTACACAACTCAAAACTTGCATCTTGATGATACAGTCAATATTTGTCAACAGAATTCATGTGCTTCCTATGGCTTAGCAATACATTTGCTTCCAAAAACCACATTGATATATTTCATACCAAGAAGAAGTTACTGGACCAGTCAGGTAAGTGATGTATGGAACTGTAGGGCAAATACTGCTGCAGGTGGAACGACGTTAGACAGATTCCATTTTCCTTTAATTCCATTTCTATTGGAGCCATTAAGCTTAAGTATTATAATCATGTCTAGTTATCTTTAATTATTATCTGCTTGTGTTAATGTGGGTGGAATTTTATACGTAGTCTGGGGCGTGTTTTTGGCTAGAGTATTCTGGCGCAGACTCCCAGATGATTAGTTTCAGTTTGATGTCGGGCCATGGGATGAAACATTTTTCTACCATGACCACGAGCATGATTGGGACATATATATGTTGTCATACGATGTACTTTTACAAGAAGAAGCTTTTATGATTTATATGACATGAATGGAACGAAAATTAAGAACGGAAATTTACGAGTTATCTCATTGTTTTGCATTACTAGAATAAAGAAGCTATTAATCAAGAGACTACTTTTGGTAGATTCATCTTTGCTGTTTCAAATGTGTGGAGTGCGAGAGACTACTTTTCTAATCATCCCCCACAAATTAGTGGCTATCGAAGGTTGAACTTTGAGAAGTTGTAAAAACTGTCACTACATTTACAAGCTAAACATGTATTCAGCAGCTGGGGGCTTGATTTCTTAGAGATCCTCAAAGAATCATCTGTGGAACTGGTTCAGTGCCTATTTCCTCCAGGACATGAGTTCCTGTGCAGATTTAAAATGGGCATTGGATCAACAGTGTTGCAGAAGGATTAGCTAATAGTATAAGTAGGCAGAACTCTAATGGACACAAAAGCATTCTGTGTAATAGGGCACGGATGGCAATCAGTTGGTCATATTGTGATCATGATCCCTTCAAGATCATTGTAGTTCAGCCTTCTTCTGAGAAATTTAAACAAACAATCGATAATGCTTAATGTAGGCATACAGATGAAAGATTCAGTACAGATTGGGCAAAGACATGCTTTGGGCAGACACACTCAGCCAACCAAACTCAAGGATAAAATGGGCACAGACTAATAACACTGAACACCCTCCCCCTCCCAAATCAAGCAGACAATTGCCATTGCAACTCAGCTGCACATCAACATTAAACCTCCTTTTTTCCTCCCTCTGTAACCCCAGTGATTCCCCATCTCCACCATGCTCTACTGCAGCCGTTCCTTCTCATCTGACTTCCAACACAGTGTGATTATCATCTCCCTCAACACTTTAATTCAGACACCCTCTCTCCTTGAATATCTTGGCACGGTCTTGCCCCCACTGAAGACCCCACCAAGCTATTCCCACTCCCCTGTTTCGAAAACTATTTGTTTTCCTACTAAATTAACTGTTCTTCCTCTTGGACTCAGAGTGGTTGTTACAGCTGCTGTACCCCATTCACCCTGGTAACCCATTATCCAACCCGTCCCCCACCCCCACCTCCATATCAGCTGCCAGTCAAACATTTCCTTCTATTGTTTTAGTATAACCAGTTCAATTTTTCAGATACCTTTCTATCCCAGTAACTCAGCTTACCCACATCTAATGAAGCTGAAGAAGGGTCCAGGCCAAAATGTCAGTCTGAAGGTCCCAATTTAAAATGTCACCTACCCATGTTCATCAGAGATGATGCTTGCCCTGCTGTGTTAATCCAACACTTTGTCTTATTTTGTAAACCAGATCTACACTTCCTTGCATTTACCAATATATTTCACAGTCAAAGAGGTAACTTGGATACTCTATCAGCTCAACACGAATCTGAAGGCCATTATAACCTTCATTAAGAAAGGCACAGATAAATAAAGGACAGCCAACATGGATTTGTTAAGGAAAGGTCACCTCTGACTAATAACAAAAGAGTGTTGCTGAGAATACAGTCTATGTTGATTTTAACAAGACTTCTGACATGCTTCAACACTTCGACTACACATCTTCCCATCCTGCCTGTATAGACTCAATCACCTACTCCCAATTCCTCCATCTGCGCCACATCTGCGCCCAGGTTGAGGTGTTCCATACTAGAACAACCAAGATGTCCTCATTCTTTAGGGAACGGGGGTTCTGCTCTCCCATCATATATGAGGCCCTCACTCATGTCTCCTCGGTACCCCGCAGCTCCACACTTGCCCCCCCTGCCCCTTGTCGCAACAGAGACAGTCCTGCCTACTCCTGACCTTCCACCCTATCAGCCATCGCATATAACACATAATCCTCCGAAACACCCGCCACCTCTAAGGGGATCCCACCACTAGCGACATTTCCCCATCTCCACCCTTTTCCACCTTCCGCAGAGACCATTCCCTCTGCAACACCCTGGTTAACTCATCCCTTCCCACCCAAACCACCCCTCCCCAGGTACCTTCCCCTGCAACTGCAGAAGATGCAACTTCTATACCTCCTATACCTCCTCCCTCGACTCTGTCCAGGGACCACAAAAGTCTTTTCAGGTTAGGCAGAGGTTCACTTGCACCTCCTCCAACCTCATCTACTGTATCCATTGTTCAAGATGTGGACTCTTGTACCAAACGCAGACTGGGCGATCGTTTCGTGGAACACCATCGCTCAGCCCGCGTGAACCAACCTGATCTCCTGGTTGCTGGACATTTTAATTCTCTTTCTCATTCCTACACAGAACTTTTGGTCCTCGGACTCCTCCATGGTCAGTGAGGCTAAATGCAAATTGGAGAAACAGCATCTCATATTTCGCTTGGGCAGCTTATAGCCCAGTGGTATGAATCTAATTTATCTCACTTCAGGTAGCCCCGGCATTCCCTCTCTCTCCATCCCTTCCCCACCCAACTCGCTTCTTGTTTTCACCCTACAAACAGCTTACAAAGGCCCGTTTCATTTATCATTGTTACTTTTTTGAATATTTTTCATTCATTGGTCTTCACTCCGCACATCACTGTCTACATCTCTCGTTTCCCTTGCCCCGAACCACTCTGGGGAAGGGTCTCAACCCAAAACGTTACCCATTCCTTCTCTCCAGAGGCGCTGCCTGTCCCGATGAGTTACTCCAGCTTTTTGTGTGTATCTTCAACATGGAAGGCTGGTCAGAGTAAGAAAGACTCACATGATCCATGGCAGGATATCAAATTAGATGCAAAATTAGATTACAAGATACAAGATACATTTATTTGTCACATGTGCCAGTTGGAACAGTGAAATGTAATCAACATACAATAAAATAAAGAACACAACACATGATAGAGTTCAACATAAAACATCCCCACACAGCAGAATCAAGAGTTTCCCACTGTGAGGGAAGGCACCAAAGTCAGTCATCTTCCTTTGATGTTCACCCGTGGTCAGGGCCTCCGGAGCTCTCCGCAGTCGCCGTTACGGGCATCCCGCCACTCAGACCGGCTCGCCTGGATGTTGGAACTCCGACGCCGGAACGTGAGGCCTACCTCAGCTGCTTGGACCTCCAAATCGGCCGCTTCCCACCAGAGTCCGCACCTCCCGACATCCCCAGGCCGCGCTGGGCGGAGATTCATGCTGGCGGCCCTCGGCAAAGGGCCCCAGGGACTCAGCGATGTCGGTCAGCTCCGCCCGCGCTGGGAGCTCCGTGAACTACAGCCTCACGATGTTGGAGCAGCAGGCCCAATGCTCCGGAGCTTCAAACTGCGATCCAGGAAGGCATCGCTCGCTCCGTTGTGAATCCAGCGCCGCACTGCCGCTGCTGAAGCTCTGGTCCGGTCCCCTGTCTCTGGTAAGAAAGGCCGCTCCGATCCAGCTGGTAGGCCGCGAGGAGGGGGGGGGGGGGGGGCGAGGATGCAACTCGGAGAAATAGTCGCATCCTCGCCTGGAAGCAACTGGGAAGCGGGTTCCCCCTTACCCATCCCTACCATTAGTGATATGTAGCAATGACTGAAGATAGAAAATTTTAGCAATTCAAAATCTGTTACTAAGGGGATTCCACAGGACACTGTTCGATCGTTTGCTTTTTTCGATGTGTATTTATGGTTTAAAAGCAGGGGAATAATAAAGAACTTGCAGGTGACACAAAACATGCTTGTGGAGGAAAGCTTTAAAATAAAGCTTGAATTAGTTGGAAATAGACGGATCAGGAAAATTATGAAATCATGCATTTGGGAAAGTTCAACAGCTCAAAGGCATGCACAATAAATGGGAAGAACGGAGGGACCTTGGAGTGTTTGTTAAACTCCAAGGTCAGCTTGCTAAAGTGGTCAAAAAGAGTAGACGTTTTCCTTTCTTATTTGTGCCACTGAATACAATGGCAGAGGTGTAATGACAGAAGTATGTACAGC
Organism: Okamejei kenojei; assembly: GCA_035221665.1. Classification (NCBI taxonomy): domain Eukaryota; kingdom Metazoa; phylum Chordata; class Chondrichthyes; order Rajiformes; family Rajidae; genus Okamejei; species Okamejei kenojei. Next base: position 32,350,630 of record CM069148.1, read on the forward strand.
ATTAGTTTGACACAGCTGGAGTGTTGTGTTTAGTGGTGTACCTTATTACTGGAAAATAATTATGTTGTTGGAGAGGATACACTTATTCTTGAGGTTGCTGGGATGGGAAAGTTTTAGCAAATTGATGAATTGGTTAGTCTCAGTTTGTTTTTTTTTCTTTTAGAGCACAGGAGACTGAGGAGGGCCAACTGAGGCACATTTCCTTGACGCCAAATCTTTATATTTTCAGACGTTCCACATGCATTATGGGGCTCCGGTTTGCCCAGGGTACTCTATCTTCCACTTTTTTTACATTCATATTAAGCAAATATACTTGGTGGAGTCGCGATAGAGTTGCTGCCTTACAGCGCAAGAGACACAAATTCAATCTGTCTATGGGTGCTGTCTGTACAGAGTCTTTACGTTCTCCCCGTGACTGGCATGGGTTTTCTCCGGGTGTTTTGGCTTCCTCGCACACTCCAAATTCGTACAGGAATGTTGGCTAATTGGGTTGATACGGCAAGAAAGGTCGCATCGCCCGAAGGAAGAGTCAAAAAACAAAAAAAGAGTCATGATATAGTGGCTGGAGAATGTTTTAGAATTTAATTCTCGTTCACTGCTGTTAAGCTGTGTTTGCATTTCAAAACCGGTGCTGAGAAAATTAGATTGGAATTGAATTAATGAAGCAGGATCAGCAGGACATGGCTAGACAAGGCTACATCTGGATTCTGTGCAAATATCTGAGCATTTGCAGCATTCAATTATCTGCCTGATGTGTGTTATGGGCCTGTCCCACTTAGGCGATTTTTTAGGCGACTGCAGGAGACTATGCAGTCGACACATGGTCACCACATGTTCGCGGGTGGTTGCCGGGGAGTCGCCTTCTTGGTCGTGAAGAGTTCTCGCATTCTGGGAACTAATTGCGACCTTATTATGGTCGCCGTGAATTTTTCAACATATTAAAAAATTAACGGCGACTAGAATGAAGCCGCCATGGAGAGTAGTGAGAATTCTTGAGCCGTCGGTGGGTCGCGAGGAGGTCCTAATGGGTTGCCAGGAGGTCGAAGGTTCTCATAGGTTGTAGCCGGTGCTGACCGGTGAATTTCATTGGCTCATTGGGAAATAAGGTTGTTTTCAGAACCAAGGATAACGGACCGGTAATGTTAAATGTCCGCCGAGCTTGACAGCCCTGTATCTCTGGCTTCTTAAAAGATGTCTCCACTCCTTCTTCCCCCTCTTTTAAAAGACTTACCGTACACTGTGCTTTAGACGTCTTTTTACAGCGCCAACATGCCTGTTCTTTGCAGTGTATGTCTGTTTCCCCTTGGTTTTGCATGGTGTGGATTTTTTAGACAGCGCGCCCCCTGCTTGCCCTGTCCCCCGCGTGCGTGTGCATGTGCTTCCAGTTGCCGTTTTTTCAGGCAACTTTTTCACTTGACAGTTGCCGGGAGTCCACTGAAAAATCCCCTAAGTGGGCAGGCCCATTAGGCTCCTTGGAAGAGAACAGAGAAGTCAACCCCAAAGTTTTCAATATTCCTTTGCTCGTGATCTGAGAATAATTGTCAAGGCCAGTGTTCACTCCAACTCCTTAATTGCCCTTGTACTGAGTGGCTTGCTCCGCCATTTGTTTAAGTTCTCATCTGTTTAGCTCTCATCCCTTTGATCCTAGAGAATTCTGTATTCACACGGTACGGCCTAGCTCGTTTTGCCCTAATATACGGTCAACTAGGGCATTTATGAGTCAACTATTTTTCAGCAATATACTACATGGTGCTCTTGACAACACATTAAGAGCACTGTATTGTGATATAGTCAACACAAAGTGGTAAAGAAGCAATCTTACCCTGTGAATCTGTTTTGTTCTTTAAAATCAGGGAGCTGAAGTACCAGCATGAAACATCCAGGGTAGACAACATGAAGAGTGCATTATTTTCAGACATTCATTGCTCAAGTGGCACAGTGGTGCAACGGTAGAGTTTCTGCCTTACAGCGCTTTCTGTGCCAGAGACCTGTGTTCGATTCCGACCATGCGTGCTGTAATGAGAGCCTCGGTCCACTATAATCAAAATCCGTCATATAGATGCTCGTTATTACGAGGGTTCACGGTATACGGATTGGAACGGGCATACAGATTATTTCTTCCTTGGGGAATCATTATGATGTAGGTAAATGACAATTTGAACATTTATTTGAAGAAAACACTGCAGCAAAATCACTAAATGCCAATTTAATCTCGGACTCTGAGTTTTCAGTTCTGGCGAAAGCATTCAAACATTGTGGGTGAATTGGACCTTATGACATTCATGGGTGACATCTCACCTTGAAGCCCAGTACGAGTGAACTACCAACTATTTCAACCAACTGTCTTGCTGCTCTTGATGCTCAGCAATAAACACCACAATAATGTTTTTCTTTGTTGAGAGTTGTTGCATTACTTTTGGTTTATTGCTATACTTTAACGTAAATGAAGCTCAAGTATATTGTCAAAGTTGTTTTGAGAGTGAGTGAGTGAGTGTGTGCATACTGCATGGACTGTGTGTATCTGGAGTGCATAGGGGACCTGGTCTGTTAAAAGCTTACTTGCTCTGAGGGACAAATGTTGGAAAAAAGGGACACATGTTGGAAAAACTATAGTTTAACCCAATCAAAACTACAAGTTTGTAACCACAATTGAACTTTTCAAACATTCTTAAAAACAAATGTGATTTCTTTGCTCCATGAATTTCCATGATAGAGATAAATGGAAAATAATATTTTCTTCTGCTACTCCTCTACCATGAGTTGCAAGCAGGTTGGGTCTGTGCTGCAACCAATGGCCAGAGCCTGATGATACAACACAAAATGAAGAATGGCAACATTTGGTGAGAAAAGTAGGACTGGTCCCTTTGTTACTACAGAAACTAACTGGCTTTTTTCAACAGTGCACACAAAAAACTTCCACATTCCAAGCCTGCACATCTCCCCAGTCTCCAATTAAATCACATTCAGCTATATTACACTGCATTTCTGCTTGAGCAACTTGATTGGACTGGAGCTGCTAGTAATGATCTCCCAGAGGATGGAACACACACTCCTGAAGCTGGTCCAACTGTAAATAGACTTCTCCCCATCCATGCAACAATTTGTCTTACAGGAGGAAAAAAATAAATTTAAAAAAAAAAAGCTCGTTATCTTTTAGTAATAATAAATGAATAACTTGATTGTACAAAGGTGTGGCCTTCAGTATCATAAGATCAGATCTCTCCTCACATGTCAGCCCCAGATTATATGCTGAATATGTGTAAAAATCATTGGCCTCCAAATGTCACAATTACCTGAAATATTGCATTGCATGAGCTCTGAATGTCATTTTAAAATCTTGTTTTTTCATGCTGGCAAGTGAAATGGCTGAAACACTCACCTTTCTCCAAAGACTGTCAGCTGTGAAATCCAATTAAATTTCATCCAGGCCCTTCACTACTGGGGCATTAATTGCCTGGGACAATAAATATATAACACCTGGCTAATTCAGCAGTGAGCAGCCTTCAGCAGTTTTGATATCTCAAATACCATCACTCTCGACCACTGCTACATCATCATCAAGTACATCTATTGTTCCACCCCTCGTCTTTCCTTTGGCCAGTCTGTTCATCTGTCTGTGTTGCTCTTGATGGTTTATAGACATAGATTGAAGCGTGAGACAACAAAGAAGAGGGGAATCCAGTAGTGGTCTGAGGATCTACTTGTTAAGACCACTTCATCTAACCTGAATGTGTATACCTCAGTCAATACTATTGTTTCATTGAGAAATGCATTGACAACTGCATTCCATCAGACAGTTAGGGCTAATCGAACCAGAAAATTCCAGATCCAAGGCTTTCAAGAATAATGACCTTAAACTGCACAAAAAGACTAAGTATGATCTCCGCAAGACTATCAAGGCCAAGGGGGAATTCCAGAACTCCACAATCTCTGCACTATTCTATTGTTTTGCTCACTGAATTGAATGTTTTATCTTTCATTATCATTACCGTATACTCTATGAGCTTCATGTGAACAAGTAATTTTATTGCACCTTGCATATGGGACAATAAACTAATCCGAATCGGAACCAGAATCCAAATCTCATGAAGTCTTCGACCTTAAACATTAATTGGTTTCTCTTTTCACAGATGCTGCTTGACTGGTTGAGTTCTTCCAGCATTCCTGCTTTTTGATTTGAATTTTTCCAGTTTATTACTTGTAATGTTCCTGAGAAAAAGAACCCGATAGCTGTTTCAGAAAACAGAAGCATGACAATGATCAAGATGGGGTGACCTTTCTGGTGTTTGTTTTGACATGGTTCATTTGACACCATAAAGAAAGCTTCATTCCACACTGATCCCGTTTTATCAATAGCCATTAATAAGAACATACAAAAAAAGTACAGGGTAAGATCAATTAGCCCCTCAAACCTGCTCAGTAATTCAAGATAATGGCTGATCAAATTTTGACTTCAATTCCACTTTCTGTTTTCTTCCCCCCATAACTCTCAAGTTTATTGTAGTTCAAAGATCTGTCAATCCCTGCCTTGAAGATGCTCAATAACCTGCCTCCACAGCTCTCAGGGGTTGCAGATTCAAGACCCCAAGAGAAGAAATTCCTCCTCAACATATTGTACACAAAACATATTTCACAGAGACATGGCTCACCCCCAGCTCCCCAGACTCAGCGGTCCAGCCTGAAGGGTTCTCCATCCACCGCATGGACCGTACACTGGCATCGGGGAAAGGGAGAGGAGGGGGCGTCTGCCTCATGGTCAACGCTGCGTGGTGCTCAGACGTGGCAGTCCTGTCCAACTCCTGCTCCCCACATCTCGAACATCTGGCGGTGAAGTGCCGTCCCTTCTACCTTCCGAGGGAATTCACCTCCATCATCCTGACCGCGGTCTACATCCCCACCCCAGGCAGACGTCCGTCTGGCACTGGAGGAGCTGCACGCCGTGGTCAACAAACACCGGATGTCTTACCCCGAGGCATTTACCACCATTGCTGGGGACTTCAATAAGGCAAACCTAAAGAAATCACTCCCCAACTTCCACCAACATGTCTCCTGCTGCACCAGAGGACCAAACACCCTTGACCACTGCTACACCACCATCAAGAATGCCTATCGCTCTATCCCTCACCCTCACTTCAGTAAATCCGACCATACAGGCAGCAATTAAAGAGCGCACCCCCAGAGGTGAGGACAGTACAGAGCTGGTCGGGGGGGGGGGGGGGGGGGGGGGGGGGGGGGGGGGGGGGGGGGGGGCAGTGGAACAACTAGAGGACTGTTTGGAGTCTGTAGACTGGGCAATGTTCAAGGACTCGGCAATGGACTTGAATGAATACGCCGCAGTCATTACAGACTTCATTAAGAAATGTGTGGAGGACTGCATCCCTACAAACACCTTCCAAGTGTTTCCCAATCAGAAACCTTGGATGAACTGTGAGATTTGCACTCTTCTGAAGACCAGACACCGGGCATTCATGTCTGATGATACAGTGGTCTACACGAAGTCCAGATAGTTCCAGGGAGGTCTGCTCCAAACTGGAGGATGAGACAGATGTTCGGCAGCTGTGGCGGGGACTGAATGCAATCACCTCCTACAAGGCGAAACCAGGAGGCAGCTCGGATGTCGGCGATACATCACTCCCTGATGAGCTCAATGCATTTTACGCACGCTTTGATAGGGAGAACACCGATGTGCCTTCCCGAGCCCCCATTCGCTGTGATGGTATTTCAGTCTCAGTCACAGAGGCTGACGTCAGGAAATCCTTCAGAGGGGTGAACCCTCGAAAAGCATCTGGACCTGATGGCATACCTGGTCGTGTTCTAAAAACCTGTGCGGACCAACTGGCTGGAGTTTTTACGGACATTTTCAACCTGTCACTTCTGAGGTCTAAGGTTCCCACCTGCTTCTAAAGGGCATCAATAATACCGGTGCCCAAGAAGAGCAAGGTGACGTGCCTCAATGACTATCGACCTGTGGCACTAACGCCTGTGGTGATGAAGTGCTTCGAAAGGTTGATCATGGCGCAAATCAACTCCTATCTCGACAAAAACCTGGACCCACAGCAGTTCGCTTACCGCCACAACAGATCAACGGTGGACGCGATCTCGCTGGCCCTCCACTCTGCTCTGGACCACTTGGACTACAAAAACTCATATGTCAATCTGTTATTCATTGACTACAGCTCGGCATTTAATACAATCAACCCCTCCAAGCTGGTTACCAAACTCGCAGAACTGGGTCTCTGCGCATCCCTCTGCAATTGTATCCTCAACTTCCTCATTCACAGAGCACAGTCTGTTCGTATTGGTGGAAATGTGTCAGACTAAATAACAATCAGCACGGGAGCACCTCAAGGCTGCGTGCTCAGCCCCCTGCTGTACTCGCTCTACACTCATGACTGCGTAGCCGGTCATAGTGCGAACTCCATCCTCAAGTTCGCTGATGACACCACCGTTGTGGGACATATCACTGATGGGATGAGTCAGAGTATAGAAGAGAGATCGAGCGACTGTCCATATGGTGCCAGCACAACAACCTGGCCCTCAACGCCAGCAAAACCAAGGAACTGATTGTGGACTTTGGAAGGAGTAGGATGGGGATCCACAGTCCTGTTTATATCAACGGGTCGATGGTTGAAAGGGTCAAGAGCTTCATAGCTATTAATAATTATAATTATGATATAGTTGGGATCACGGAGACATGGCTCCAAGGTGACCAAGGCTGGGAGCTGAACATCCAGGGATATTCAATATTCAGGAAGGATAGACAGAGAGGTAAAGGAGGTGGGGTAGCGTTGCTGGTTAGAGTGGAGATTAACGCAATAGAAAGGAATGACATTAGCTTGGAGGATGTGGAATCGATATGGGTGGAGCTGCGAAGCACTAAGGGGCAGAAAACGCTAGTGGGAGTTGTGTACAGGCCACCTAACAGTAGTAGTGGAGTTGGGGATGGCATCAAACAGGAAATTAGAAATGCGTGCAACAAAGGTAAAACCGTTATAATGGGTGACTTCAATCTACATATAAATTGGTTGAATCAAATTGGCAGGGGTGCTGAGGAAGAAGATTTCTTGGAATGTATGCGGGATAGTTTTCTAAACCAACTTGTGGAGAAACCAACTAGAGAGCAGGCTATTCTAGACTGGATATTGAGTAATGAGGAAGGGTTAGTTAGCAGCCTTGTGGCAAGAGTGACCATAATATGGTTGAGTTCTTCATTAGGATGGAGAGTGACATTGTTAATTCAGAAACATGGGTCTTGAACTTAAAGAAAGGTAACTTTGAGGGTATGAGACATGAATTGGCCAAGATCGACTGGCAATTGATTATTGAAGGGTTGACGGTGGATATGCAATGGAAGGCATTTAAAGACTGCATGGATGAACTACAACAATTGTTCATCCCAGTATGGCAAAAGAATAAATCAGGGAAGGTGGCGCATCCGTGGATAACGAGGGAAATCAGGGATAGTATCAAAGATAAAGATGAAGCATACAAATTAGCCAGAAAAAGCAGCCTACCAGAGGACTGGTAGAAATTCAAAGACCAACAGAGGAAGGCAAAGGGCTTAATTAGGAATGGGAAAATGGAGTATGAAAGAAAACTGGCAGGAAACATAAAAACTGACTGCAAAAGTTTTTATCGATATGTGAAGCGCAAAAGATTAGTTAAAACAAATGTAGGTCCCTTGCAGTCAGAAACAGGTGAATTGATCATGGGGAACAAGGACATGGCAGACCAATTGAATAACTACCTTGGTTCTGTATTCACTAAGGAAGACATAAATAATTTGCCAGAAATAGCAGGGGATCGAGGGTCAAATGAAATGGAGGAAATGAGTGAAATCCAGGTTAGCCGGAAAGTGGTGTTAGGTAAATTGAATGGATTAAAGGCCGATAAATCCCCAGGGCCAGATAGGCTGCATCCCAGGGTACTTAAGGAAGTAGCCCCAGAAATAGCAGATGCCTTAGTGATAATTTTTCAAAACTCTTTAGATTCTGGAGTAGTTCCTGAGGATTGGAGGGTAGCTAATGTAACCCCACTTTTTAAAAAGGGGGGGGGAGAGAGAAAACGGGGAATTACAGACCAGTTAGTCTAACATCGGTAGTGGGGAAACTGCTAGAGTCAATTATTAAAGATGGGATAGCAGCTCAGTTGGAAAGTGGTGAAATCATTGGACAAAGTCAGCATGGATTTACGAAGGGTAAATCATGTCTGACAAATCTTATTGAATTTTTTGAGGATGTAACTAGTAGAGTGGATAAGGGAGAAGCAGTGGATGTGTTATATCTGGACTTTCAGAAGGCTTCCGACAAGGTCCCACACAAAAGATTGGTATACAAACTTAAAGCACACGGTATTGGTGGTTCAGTATTGATGTGGATAGAGAACTGGCTGGCAGACAGAAAGCAAAGAGTAGGAGTGAACAGGTCCTTTTCAGGATGGCAGGCAGTGACTAGTGGGGTGCCGCAAGACTCAGTGCTGGGACCCCAGCTATTTACAATATACATTAATGATTTGGACGAGGGAATTAAATGCAACATCTCGAAATTTGCGGATGACACGAAGCTGGGGGGCAGTGTTAGCTGTGAGGAGGATGCTAGGAGGCTGCAGGATGACTTGGATAGACTGGGTGAGTGGGCAAATGCATGGCAGATGCAGTATAATGTGGATAAATGTGAGATTATCCACTTTGGTGGCAAAAACAGTAAGGTAGACGATTATTTGAATGGTGATCGATTGGGAAAAGGGGAGATGCAGCGAGACCTGGGTGTCCTGGTACACCAGTCATTGAAAGTAGGCATGCAGGTGCAACAGGCTGTGAAGAAAGCAAATGGTATGTTGGCATTCATAGCAAAAGGATTTGAGTACAAGAGCAGGGAGGTTCTACTGCAGTTGTACAGGGTCTTGGTGAGGCCACACCTGGATTATTACGTACAGTTTTGGTCTCCTAATCTGAGGAAAGACATTCTTGCCATAGAGGGAGTACAGAGAAGGATCACCAGACTGATTCCTGGGATGGCACGACTTCCATATGAAGAAAGACTGGATAGACTCGGCTTGTACTCGCTGGAATTTAGAAGATTGAGGGGTGATCTCATAGAGACTTACAAAATTCTTAAGGGGTTGGACAGGCTAGATGCAGGAAGATTGTTCCCGATGTTGGGGAAGTCCAGGACAAGGGGTCACAGTTTAAGGATAAGGGGAAAGTCTTTTAGGACCGAGATGAGAAAATCGTTTTTCACACAGAGAGTGGTGAATCTGTGGAATTCTCTGCCACAGAAGGTAATTGAGGCCAGTTCGTTGGCCATATTTAAGAGGGAGTTGGATGTGGCCCTTGTGGCTGAAGGGATCAGGGGGTATGGAGAGAAGGCAGGTACAGGATACTGAGTTGGATGATCAGCCATGATCATATTGAATGGCGGTGCAGGCTCGAAGGGCCGAATGGCCTGCTCCTGCACCTAATTTCTATGTTTCTATGTTTCAAATTCCTGGGCGTGCACATCTCTGAAGATCTTTCCTGGTCCGAGAACACAGATGCAATTATTAAGAAAGCTCATCATCGCCTCTACTTCCTGAGAAGATTACGGAGAGTCGGTCTGTCAAGGAGGACTCTCTCTAACTTCTACAGGTGCACAGTAGAGAGCTTGCTGACCAGTTGCATCGTGGCTTGGTTCGGCAACTTGAGTGCCCTGGAGAGGAACAGACTACAAAAAGTAGTAAACACTGCCCAGTCCATCATCGGCTCGGACCTTCCTTCCATCGAGGGGATCTACCACAGTTTCTGCCTCAAAAAGGCTGGCAGCATCATCAAGACCCACAACACCCTGGCCACACACTCATCTCCCTGCTACCTTCGGGTAGAAGGTACAGGAGCCTGAGGACTGCAACGACCTGGTTCAGGAATAGCTACTTCCCCGCAGCCATCAGGCTGTTAAACTTGGCTCGGACTAAACTCTGAACATTAATACCCCTCCATCTGTTATTTGCACTTTATTAATTAATTAATGTGTGTATTTACGTATATAATTGTAGTCAATGCCTACTATGTTCTGTTGTGCTATGCAAAGAAAGAATTTCATTGTCCTGTCAGGGACACATGACAATAAACTCTTTTGACTTTGCGTTCCCTAATTCTGGATATCCTCCCAATAAAAACAGCCACTCCATTAATTCTCCTCAATAACGTATATGTTACAATAGATACCATTACAACTTTTAAAAGGCAATTGGACATATATCGAAAGGAAGGGTTGCAAGGGATATGGGGCAAACACAGGCAAATGCGACTAGCCCAGAATGCCATCTTGGTCGCCACAGACAAGATGGGCCAAAGAGCCTGTTTCTGTGCTGTACAGCTCTATGACTCTAAGATCATTTCTCATCTTCTAATCTCCAATGAGATCGATCCAACCTGCTCAACATCTCGTCATTCATTGATGCCTTCAGTCAGGATATCAACCTAGTGAACCTCCGCAGCTCTACTTCCAATGCAAATACATTCTTCTTTACCTAAATATATCCAGTATTCCAGATGCAATCTCACCAGTGGCCCACAAAGCTGCATTAAAACTTCCCTAACCTTATAGTCCATTCCTTTTGCAATAAAATATATTTCTTGGCCTTCCCATTTATTTGCTGCAACAGCTTGCTAATTCCATGTGTTTCGTGCTTTAGGATTCTCAGAATCCTCTGTAGTGCAACATTTTGTAGAGTCACTTCATTCAAATAATAATCTTTTTTCACCAACAGTCCATTCCAGAGTGATAGCCTCATATTTTCCCCACTCTATACTACATGCATCAACTTCTCAATCACTTGTTCTACCTCTCAATAATCCAGTTGCAGGCTCTTTTGTTCTCCTCACAACTAGCTGATGATAAAAAAGATTGCAAATTAACAAACTTTGCCTTTGCACACAAGGCCCCTTCATCCAAGTCATTCACAAATTATAAATAGCAACGCAGAATTCTTGGGACATCCCAATCCAAAAATGACCCATTTATACCAACTCTCTGCATTTTGTTAATTAGGCAATCCCTGGACCACGCCAATATATTTTATACTTAATCACACATACCCATTTCTCATCGAGGAACTCCATACATTTCATACTCATTTGTTCTCCTTTACTCAAGTTGACAATGCTTGACAGAGTAACAGAGAAAACACTCTCTGATGCTTCAATTCAAAAGACATTTTCACAATGTCTTGAACTTTTACCAACCAATCTGATGTGTCTTCCGAAAAGCAGTTCCAACCCGAAACATAACTTGTCCATTCCCTCCCCAGATGCCGCTGAGTTCCTCCAGCACTTTGTGTTTTGTGGAGATTCCAGCATCTGCAGTTTCTTGTGCAGGGTTCGAAATTTACGGTTGCCAATGGCCACCTAAAGTGCCGCCGGGCAACCTAAATGCCGAGTCATTTTGCCCGGCTTGGTTTGCCTTGTTTATACCGAAGATATATACGAAAAACTGGAGTAACTCAGCGGGTCAGGCAGCATCTCTGGTGAAAAGGAATGTGACGTTTTGTGTCGGGGGCGGTTGTAGTGCGGGGCAAAGATACTAGGTGCGGGGTGACAGAGGGTCGAAGCGAATGACGGGCCCGCACAGCAGCAGCGGCTCCACCTCCTCCTCCTGCACCCCACCCGCCCTGATAGTGGCCGCTGCTTGCCACACCACCAACGGCGATAACTGCTTTCAAAACAAACCCTCCCACGCGCCGAGATTGGGAGGAGGGAGGGAGGGAGGGAGAGAGGGAGGAAGGAATGGAGAGGCCCCCTTCCGCCATCTGAAGCACCTGCACCGCTAGGCCCCGCACCTTCCTGTTGGCTTGCGGAGGAGGGGAGGCGGTGGCGAGGAGATCCCAACCGGCAGTAGACAGGGACGGCCAAGGCAGCGGGGCGATGATGCCCAAGGAGCACTGACCTTCCTCCCTCCCCACCCCTTCTCTCTCTTGTACGCCCCCTTCCACCCCCCTTATCTTGGGACCCCTCCTCTCCATCCCACACTGATCCTCATTCCCGCCTCTATTAAGTTCTCACTGACATCCCCTGTGCTCCCCTCCCCATCTACCCCGTCCCATCTATTCATCCGGCACTGATCTCCCTATCCATCTCACATTGATTCTCCTGCCACCCCCCAATTCATCCTGTACTTACCCCCCTTCCCATCCATCCTGTACTGATCCCCCATTCAAGAAGAATGGGGGGGGGGTCAGTCTGAAGACGGGTCGCGACCCGAAACGATTTCTTTTGCTCCATAGATGCTGCCTCACCCACTGAGTTTCTCCAGCATTTGTCTACCCCCATTCATCCTGTACAGATTCCCCCCCCATCCATCCTGCACAGATCCCACCCCATCCATCCCGCACTCTCCCCACAATTTTACCTTCTCCAACCAACACACACTAATTCCCCTGCCTCAATTCATCCATTCTGCACGATTGCCTTTTCAACGCCCCCCCCCCACCCCCCCCCCCCCCCCCCCCCCCCCACACCTATCCATCCCGCACTGATTCACACCCCCCACCCCACCCTACTGTGCTGGAAATGTCTTCAGAGCTAACATTGACTATGCTTGATAACAGAATGCAATCAAATGTGTTTTAATTCCCAATGTTATTATTTGTTTTAATCCATAAAGATGGATTAATTAAATTGTGAACACGTGAAACATTAAAACCGCAATGTTCGATTGTCACTGCTACCGTTGACACGTTATGACAGAATTAATTTTAACGTCAAATCAATGCTTTTAATATGGAATATCAGTACTGTAGTTATTTAATGAGCAACATTCACAACTTTGGATTTATCCAGGTTTTACTTCTACAGTCGGTCATATACATCACAAATTTGGTCAGGAGATATTTCAGTTGAAATTTTAACCTTAATTCCAAAGTGGGAATGATGGAAACAGCATTTATCAATAATTCTTTTTTAATCTGGTGCGTACAAACTGGGTACCTTCATTGCTGTTCACAACACATACATCTAATCTGAATGTCCGGTAATGTGGTGTTTTGACAGCTTTAAACATATTACCAAAAGAACATTTGCTGCTGTTATGTCCTTTGGCCATTTCTTGTCAGTTAGTGTAATGTTTAACCTGTCAGATGGGTATAGTCTGTTTAGTTTGTGACTTTATTTGCAGCAGAAATAATATGCGAATGCTTCATTGAGCATGATTCCAACCGGTAATTACGCACTTCGTCCGAGCACATTATCGCACACTTCACGCAAGCCGTCTTAAATGATCATATAAACTGTCATTTGGCAACCGAAAAAGCTGCCTCGGTTACCCGGCTGGCAACAGGAAAAAAAAGTTAAGTGAGAACCCTGTTGTGTCTCCTGATGTCCCTTCTGGTAATTCTGTTTTGATACCCTGACATACAGGAAAAGAAAATAATCACAAAGACGTTTGAATTGTCAAAGGGAATATATAGCATGAAACCACCTGTTAGTAGTCACGCTACAGCTAAGTAATGACTCTTGGGATGACTATCTAGTAGGGACAGCAATTCCCGCTGTCCCCAATTATAAGCAAACAGTGATTGTAAGGAACGTGGTTATAGTGGAGATACACACAATGCATACACCTGCTATCAAACAGCACAAACATCCAATATATTTACATATACCAAAAGAAAAATTAGGTTATGTTCCATTAGTGCTGCTCATCCACCTGGTACATAATGCATCTTAAACAAAGCTGTTTTACTTCAAAAGGACACAAAGTGTTGGAGTAACTCAGGGAGCTAGGCACCATCCCTGGAGAACATGGATAGGTGATGTTTCAGTTCAAGACCTTTCTGAACATACAGTGAATTGCCCTCTACTGCCTTCTGTGGCAGAGAATTCCACAAATTCACAACTCTCTAGGTGAAAATGTTTTTTCTCATCTCAGTTTTAAATGGCCTCCCCTTTATTCTTAGACTGTGCCCCCTGTCTGTGCTCCAGTCTCCCCATGTTAAACAAAGTCACGCACAGGCATCCTCCATATAGGGACTCTGGCCCCTTGTTCTGGACTCCCCCAACATTGGGAACATTTTTCCTGCAACTAGCTTGTCCACTCCTTTTATAATTTTATACGTTTCTATAAAATCCCCTCATCCTTCTAATTCCAGTGAATACAAACCCAGTCTTTCCTCATATTACAGTCCCGAGGATTAACCTCGTGAACCTACACTGCACTGCCTCAATAGCAAGGATGTCCTTCCTCAAATTAGGAGAACAAAACTGCACACACTACTCCAAATGTGATCTCACCAGGGCCCTGTACAACTGCAGAAGGACCTCTTTACTCCTATAGTCAAATCCTCTTGTTATGAAGGACAACATGCTATGAGCTTTCTTCACTGCCTGCTGTACCTGCATATTTACTTTCAGGAAGTGAGTTCTCGGGGAAGAAAGCTGGAAACCTCCCCTCCTACTATCGGTCTGAATAAGGGTCTAGGGCCGAACCGTCACCAGAGATTGTGTCCATTTATCATGTTCTCCAGAGATGCTGCCTGACCACCTTTTGTGTAAACCAGCATCTGGAGTTCTGTTTCTACTGCATGTTTTAATTGATTGCTCTGTGCAGTTAAGTAAATAATTACGTAAAATAATAATTCACACCACATATTTCTTTCAAGCAAGTTTCCTGTCAGGATTAGTGGGGTGGAGGTATCACTGCTCCTACAAGAGAGGACCAGGTCAGGAGGAGAGCTGAAGGGACCATGGAGGGGTGTCTCAATGTGCCTATGAACTGCTGCGAAAGCAGCGGTGGAACTCTACCCCTGGGTAATCCTGAGGCATCATGACCTGGCAGGCTTTATGCTGTGGCATCGGTAGGTCCATAACATTAGATCTCAGGGTTAGAGCAGCAAAACAATGGACAGGAAATATCATTACTTCTGCTTCCTCTACATTATTCAGTAGCATCAACAAACCCAGGAGGATTTTTATTAAAGCTATATTGAATCACACCTGCTGAATAAACAGGAAGCCCATTTAATTGCACAGGGAGTAACCCTTTCACTACCAAACACACTGCAACGGCTTAAACTGCATTGCTTAGAGGCGGCACAATCTTGTTTGACATGATTGTGTCCATTTATCAAGGGGAATTCTGCACCATCCACTTATAGGAATGAGGTTTCTAGATTATCTCCCCCCCCCCCCCCCTAAACCAGTCATACACCCACGCCAAACCTCAGAAAATAATAGAAATACTCAGCAGGTCAAGCTGTACCTATGGAGAGGGAAGCTGAACTTGATGAAAAGTCATTGCCTGAAACATTAACTCTGTTGCTCTTTCCACAGATGCTATCTGACCTGCCGACATATTCAATTTTGTTGCGCCGGCAGCGATTTGCTTTTGGACTAGCCGTGTCTTTTTAATTTTAGCGGTTTATTACAAATCAAAAGGTTCTAACACTATTGTGTCCAAACGCCAGCAGCAATCCACCCCCAGAGCACAATATCAGTAGCATAATGTGTCCACCGAGATCAAATGAAAAATGGTAATCTGAGAAACTATTTGACACAAGCAAAACTTGTTGACATTTATCCCCCTCATCGGTTTTGCACAAACACGACTAAATTACGAAGGTATAAACTTATGATCCACTTCTGCAGCCCCACCTTTTGATCTTTCAAACGGTACAGGCATCTTTTGACAGGAGTTCAGAACAGGCTCAATTACTGAGCAGGCTACACTATACAACTCTGTCCAACAACCATGTAATGCCATGAAACGTTGGGCTGCAGTAACTGTGTGCTGCGTCTCTAAAGCAAAGGGAGCACTGATTTAGTCAAGTCCGGAGAAAACATGGGTTTAAATGAGGTTACAGCAACCCGAGGAAGGTCAGTGTCTGCCTGGAGTTTGGCATTTTACAAGAATAGGAGCTTGTAATATCATAAGGTAGATGAAAATGCTGGAGAAACTCAGCAGGTGAGGCAGCATCTATGGAGCGAAGGAATAGGTGACGTTTCGGGTCGAGGCCCTTCTTCAGATATGTGATATCATAACATATCTTGTCGTTGATCCTTGAAATAGCTGACTCATACAAGAGTCAACCTTTTTTAACATCCATGTGCAAGGCACTGACCACAGTTTCTACAACATCCAAGGCATCAACCCATAACATCATATAGCTTCACTCAGTTGCTATTCAAGACTGTAACCCCCCCAAGTGTAACTATTACAATGCTCTTTTGGGCACTTTGAACAATGAGCAGGGATACAAAAGACTTAACAATTTCAAAAACAAATCTAATATTTAAAATATCATTTATTTAGTTAAAAACGACATAAAAGTCCAATCTCCTCCACCCTTTGGCCTCTGACCTCTGCCCGTAACAATCTTTTGCATCATTTTAATTTCGAAGAATTGTAAGTTTAAGTACAACGTCAAAACCCCGGCCTTTTATATTTCTGTCTGGTATCAATGCACAAATGGAAAGCTGTCGAGATTCAGTATGTCATATCTATGGATCTTCTTCAAGCAGTTTCCATTGCTCATCATGATCAACATTTAAGGATCAAAATTACATTTTAAATATTTGAACATTAAGGTTCCTCTTGCAGGTGAATCCAAATATTCCCAGAAAGTTTAGTATTTCATGGAAGATCCTTGACTGCTGAGTTGGGAACTTGGATGTGGATCTATTGCAGGATCAGAGGTCTCTCCCTGGTGGCACCGTGAGCTTCTACGATGATCATTTGGTTGAGATGTCTGCAATTGTACACAGTGATCTGAGGCATGATAACAGGTCATGGATACAAAATGCTGTTTCTGTATCCACACATGCTGCCTGTGCAGAAGTTTGCTTCATTTTTTCAATGCAAGTTGTTGAAGATGCATCTTACCCCATCACAATCACGCCCAAATGTCCACAATGGTCCTTCTAACACAGGCCAATTCAGAGCATTGAGAGAGTGGCATGATCTGGCTGATTTTCCACTCCCTCAAATTTGTATCCACTTTTAGTGACTCGTTACTGCCCCAGATAAAATCTGCTTTATCAGCAAGGTCAAAAATAGAACGTGGAACATTTATTACACTTTGTGGCCGAAAATCACACATAATGGTATGTTTACACTGCAAGATTTGGGACCTGGGAAATAATAGAATCAGAATTTAGATGCATCCTCCAATATTTATTGTGACAGCTCGTGATGCCCATTCAGCATTTTATGCCTTCAGATTATATTTTAAATCAGAGCTAAAAAATAAAACCATAGGAAGCTGAACAATTCAGGTCAGTTTGTAATCTGCTCAGTGACAGCAGCTCATTCTCCCCCCCTCCCCCCAACTGTGTCAACCCAATGGTGGTGTGGGATAGGTGGAGGAGGGAGGGAGGATTCCACAAACTATGCTTCCAGACTGCAGGGCAACACAATTAAAACAGTTATTAAAATTGATTTGCTGGCGAACAGGTTAAAAAAAAAACTTGAGCTCTGGCATCTAACAGAACCAGCAAACACAAGTTGGTTTAGACATTGAATGATTCACAAGGAGGGAAGAAAATAAGAACACCTCAAGAAAATAAGAACCCCTTACCCAAATTCAAAATAAGCATGGTTGATCAAGACTGGCATCTTGCCCAAAACCCTCAATTCCTCAACATTTCAAAGATACATCGATCTCCATTTTAATTATATCTCATGACCTGGCCTCCACCACCAGAGAATTCCAGAGGTTCACTGCCCTAGGAGAAGAGAATTGAACACCACCCCATTTTAAATAATTTGTATCTTATCTTATAACAATGTCCCCTTGTTTGTGACTCTCCCACCAGTGAAAACATCTTGATATCTACCCTGTGAAGCCCCCTTAGGATTTTGCATGTAGAAACAAAGAATTGCAGGTGCTGGTTTACCAAAACGGACACAAAATACTGGAGTAACTCAGCAGGTCAGGCAGTTTTTCTGGAGAACAATGAATAGGTGACGTTTCAGGTCAGGACGCTACTTCAGACTGGAGATGCTGCCTGACCCGCTGAGTTACTCCAGCACATTGTGTCTCTTTTATATTTGAACAAGTTCAACCCCCCCCACATTTTTCTGAACTCCAAGGTGTACTGAATTAAATATTCTTTGTTATTGTCTACAAATTATTTTACTTATGTGATATGACTGAGGATGACTATATGAAAGATGGAGGATCTATTATGCTCAGGATGCATTGCTCATACCCAGCAGATAGCTCAATGTTCCTGATATTATTTGAACTTTTAAACAGTCAAAGGCCACCAAATAGTTACATTTCCTGATGCAGGCAGGCGTAAATCTGCATTTGACATTCTTTACTTTCAACAATGAATCATCAATCGTACAACTGATAGTCAGTCCCACTGCTCAAAATTCCTCTCCTTGCTCATACGCATACAACATCCTTCGCTATCTAATTTCAGGAATTACTTCAAGATCACCAACATCATATTTATATTTGTGAATTCTCTCTCTGATTCATCAGCTGTAGTTGTTTTTTTTCAAATAATAGCTTCCTTCCCATGTCAGATTTCTCTGTGCCCTGCGCCATTTTTGATTTCTCAGCTCGAGTCCACCATTCTGCTTTGCTGCATAGACAAACACACTTTCCCATCAGCACCAAAGGACAGCAAATAGCAGGAAGATGTGGGGATAGCAAAGCAGGATGAAACACACGTAGAAAGAATAACAAACACACAAAAAGGAGACACAGAAATTGTGACAGATGGAGTCAGACTTCACAAAAGACAAAAATAAGTCATGTAGGCTGACAGACAGCTGGAGGTATTCACAATGCTAACCTTCCATTGCCTGGCATCCAAAATCTTGGTCCATTCCTGATTTCTGAAGGTTTCACTTATCTGTTCAGGTCTCATGACGGCAAATTTTAAAAGTCATTCCTGAGATGCCGCACTTCTTGGTCAAACAGTCCGTGATGGTGTGTTAAACCCGACAAGGCAAATGCTTTTAGCGGTATTGGATCACAATCTGCTGCACAATCCTTTGCAGATACTCTGGTTAAACTGCAGGATTAAATATGCCAGAGATATCATTTGCAAAATTAAAAAGATTTGCATTCCCAAATGCTAGCTGTATGACAACTATATAAGCGTTAAAGTGCTTAGTTGAAAGTTACAAATGTAAGTATGGCATATTTATCCAAACCATTTGAATGTTAAAAGTTGTATCTAGAAATTAATTAAGCAAACCAAACGTTCTGAAGTCAAAATATAAGAGAAACATGTATGTATCCAATTTTAAGCTGGGTTATAGTGAAGAGGAGCCTCCTCATAGGAGTGATCTCTCAAATGCGGCAGGTATTCATCTAGTTTGCAAGAGACCCTGACCATGGGGTTAATTGGTTCGATTCACAAAGAAGGATCAATTCCAAAGGTCTTCCAAAACTCTTCCTGTTGCTGACATGGCTATGATTGACTATAAAAAGAGCTCCCTTGTAACCTTTTGTACACAAAATAAACATCAGTTTATTTTGTGTACAAATCGACCGAGATTTTCACGTGACATTCACCTTAAAATAGTGACGGTGTTTTTTAATAGTTTTACAAGTTTGCTTTTAGCAGCAAAAGTGTGGAGGAATGTTTCTGTTTTAGGCAGGTTAGAAAAGATTGAATATTGATTGTTCTGCATTAGTTAAGGGGTGCCCATGCCTGTTCTTTGCTAATTGTAATGCAGGGTTGCATTTCTGTTCTCTACACGGCTGCCACATCAGTCCGCGAATAAGCTTGGATTTTTGTGGAATACCTATGCACCTTTTTCTGACTAGAACAACGAACTTAGCAGAAATTAGTAACTCAACTTGGACATTTGTGATCATTGCGTTAGTGCTGCACAGAGTATAGATTTAACTACCGAGCCGTTTGGGAATCATTTTCTGCTAAATTCTTGACTTGAAGGAATCAAGAATTTCACCATACTTGGCTACACATGACAATAAAGTACCATTGAACCATTAAAACTTGAAAACTTATAAATAGAGGTTGCCCCAGAAGGGACCTGCTCTAGAAATCAAAATCAATTTGATTTGCCACGGCCTTCTTGATTATTGGCACACATGTGAATTCCTTAGCCCAAAATACCATGGAGATCTTGCTGTAACTCAGTGAGGGACCAGCAGCATCTCAGGAAGGTGCAATTAACTGAAGAATCTGTGCTTGTTAATTAGTGTTCCACAGAAACATGGTGGAAGATCGAGAGGTATTAAAGTACCCTGTATCTTTCCTTTGGGCTGTTGTGATTGATGAGGTTTTGACATGTCACTTCCATTCTTTGTGAAACTCACTATTTTGTTGGCTAGTTGGTGTCCTGGTAACAAGGAAAATAAATACTCCTTTGTAATCAACCATTAATTCATACTCTTAACTAAGGCTTAAAGACCATTACAAACTCTTTGGAGATTCTGTTTGGTACTGGAGACAAAAAGGAATGAGATAAGCAAGTTCACTTAAAAAACAAATGTGGTGAAACATAAATGGTATGGGAGAGGTAGGCAGAGTACTTTAATCATGTCTGAGAAAACATCTCTCACCATTTCACATTTACTTAATTAATATGATTTAGTAGCGTAGGCCAAGACCCTTAATAGAGATTTTTAAAAATATGAACATGTTTAAGACAATCTTCCTCTGGCCTGGAAGTTGGGAACATCAGAAAATTGTTAACGGTTTGAAATTACTTCACTGATGGCTGTTTGAACATAGAATTCTTTGCACAGGGACTGATTAAAATAGAAACCAGCGTCACTTGTGTGGATAGAAATTGCAAGCAGTTATAGAAGTGTTGGAACAGTTTTAGATTGCTCTGCAAAAAATCAACACAGACACAGGCCTCCTTCTGGGCTGTTAAAAAACAAAATCTTCGATTTTCTGCAGGAGTGTCAAGACTGTTCATTTGTCATCAATCACCAGCAACAGAACAATGAAATTCTTACTTGCTGCAGCTTAGCAGGTACGCAAATGCAATAACACACATAAATATAATCATAATACAATCAATTAATATCCATAATACTAGGTAATCATAAGTACAAAGCCAAAGTCTGTAATGCCACCATGGCACTAGCCATAAAAAATCACAGTTGCTGAGATTTGTGTAAGAATCAAGAGCCTGATTGTTGCTGGGGGGACGCTGTCCTGGAACCTTGTATTCACGGTTTTCAGACTTGTGCACCGTATTCCCGATGGTAGGATTAAAATGACTTGAGTACAAGAGCTGGGAGGTTCTACTGCAGTCGCACAGGGTCTTGGTGAGGCCACACCTAGAGTATTGCATACAGTTTTGGTCTCCTAATCTGAGGAAAGACATTCTTGCCATAGAGGGAGTACAGAGAAGGTTCACCAGACTGATTCCTGGGATGACAGGACTTCCACATGAAGAAAGACTGGATAGACTCGGCTTGTACTCGCTGGAATTTAGAAGATTGAGGGGGGATCTTATAGAGACTTGCAAAATTCTTAAGGGGTTGGACAGGCTAGATGCAGGAAGATTGTTCCCGATTTTGGGGAACTCCAGAACAAGGGGTCACAGTGTAAGGATAAGGGGGCAGTCTTTTAGGACAGAGATGAGAAAATCATTTTTCACACAGAGAGTGGTGAATCTGTGGAATTCTCTGCCACAGAAGGTAGTTGAGGCCAGTTCGTTGGCTATATTTAAGAGGGAGTTAGATGTGGCACTAGTGGCTAAAGGGATCAGGGGGTATGGAGAGAAGGCAGATACAGGATACCGAGTTGGATGATCAGCCATGATCATATTGAATGGCGGTGCAGGCTCGAAGAGCCGAATGGCCTACTCCTGCACCTATTTTCTATGTTTCTATGACAGAGCGTCTAGGGTAGTGTGAGTCTTTGATAACATTAGCTGCTTTTCTGCGGCAATCCCTTCTTTAGATTATTTTGATGGTGGGGAAATCAATGTGATGAACCAGGCAATATCTACCCTCTTTGTTCCTGGGTGTTCCGAGTTGCCGAAATTGGCCATGATGCAACCAGGCAGTACCCTCTTACCCTACACCTGCCGAATTTCAATAAGAGTATTTGTCGAGACACTAAATCTCATCAATCTTCTAAGGAAGTAGAAGCGTTGATGAGCTTTCTTTGTGATTGCATTGAAACACTATGCCCAGGACAGATCTTCAGAGATATGCATGCCAAGAAACATAAAGATGCTGCCTCACCCCACTGTCGTACTGTCAATGATCCCAGCTTTCCTCACCTAGAGTCTACATTCAACTCCCTGGTCTTGCCAATGTTGAGATCCAAACTGTTGCATTGGTTCCTATCAGATTTTCAATTTCAATTTCCCTCCTGTATTCATTGTTACTCGCTATCCATCCTATAATGATGATATTGTGGGCAAATGTAAAGATGGCGTTGGAGCCTTATCTGGCTACACATTCATGGATACAATCTGTCTTTATTGGTACACAAAAGTGGATTGTTGAGTTTTCTGTTTTCCCTTAAATCTCCTGGATGAATCCCAAGGACCAGACAGATCTGACTGCTGGTTTAACCCTTCGTCTGAAGAACGCCATCTCAGTTCAGGCTGTATTGTCAGAGTAAAGCAGTGGAAAAGCTGCTGAAATGTTATGGTCGACTTATTTTGGGACATTTAGTTCTCCAATGAGCAGGAAGGAGTCTGGACAGACATATTAATGGTGAAATAATGGAATGGCAATACAATATAAATGGCAGATCGAAGAGATAACTGGCTGCAAGGAAAATTGCTAGACCATAATTCAAGCATGTTCCTCATCAACAGGAACATCCCTGGGCTTGGCTGTTCTATACTTTAATATATTTCTCCATGCAAAAAAAAACAAACAAATTATTCCAAATTAAGTTAGAGACATGCAGAGTCTGGCCAGATAATTTATTTCTATTCATTCCTGATGACATTAGTGTCATTGCCAAGAAGGATTTGATGCTCGATTGAAATTGCTCAAGGAGCTTTGGTGAGCTGCTGCATTTATCCAGTACAAGTTACCTTCACAGTGCTGTGACACAGGGAGCTCCAAGGCTGATACCTGCAACAGCGAGCAACCACAATCTACTTCCAAGTGAGGATTGCCCATTACACGGGAGGATCTTAAAGATGATGATGATGTCTCCAGACACCTGCTGACAGAGTCCACTGAGAATGGTTGCAGGTTTAGTCTGTGCTGCCAAAGATGCTTTGGCAAATGCTGCAGTGCAACTTGTAGAAGTTACACATTGAAGCCACAATTCTCCAGTGGTAAGAGTGACAGAATGTTTAAGATAGTGGCTAAAATAGCAATCAAATGGATTTCTGTAGCCTTGGCAGTGTTAGATTTCAAATGTTGAGGCTGCCCTTCTCCAGGGAGGTGCAAACTGTCATCATATATTTGATGTGTGTGATTACCCAGTTGAGATTATTTTATTTTTGCCATCAGCTCGTGGCAAAAATAGAATAATCACAATTGTATAGAAGGCACAGACAACTGATAATGAAGAAACCTCAGCTATGCTATCGCATACTTCGTTAGCAGTAATGCAAGGGCCAAAAAGCGGCAGGAGTTTTTGAAGTGCATTTATGAGAATTTTACTGATCATTACTTTAAGATTTCTATTGAGTATTAAGTTTAAGCATTCTAAAACGGAATGCTGGACTTGATTTTGGGAAACGGCAAGGCGTGATGGACCAAATATCAGTGATTGAACATTTTGAAAACACCAAATATGAGATTTAATAAATAAACATTTCATAAATGGAAAATATACATTTCTATAAAATAATTTAGAATACACCGAGGTAGAAATAGTCAAATGGAATAGGGGCATTTTCATTAAAACACAAAGTGCTGGAAGAAGCCAGCAGGTCAGGCAGCGTCTGGAGGGGGTGGATAGGCAATATTTTGGGTCAGTACCCTTCTTCAGACTGCTAGGAGTATGGGGGTGGGGGGGGGGGGGGGGGGGGGGGGAGCTAGAAAAGAGAGGTTGGGACAGGACAAAACAATAAGAGAAACAAGGCTGATAGTGATGTGACCTCATGGGAAATCTGCTCATGGATGCACAGGTGATAGTTGAGGTATGAAATGAATACATTATTTATATCAGTTTGCAACAAGGAAATTGCTGCTGCTGGGAGTCGCAGCAAAGGAAGATGCAGTTGACATTCGGAATGGGATAAACATTGATAACGAGAAAGGCTAGTCGCTGCCAATATGAATAAATCCCCGATCCAGACTGGATAGAGGATGCTGAGGGCAGAAATCACTGAGACATTCACCGTAATATTTCAGACATGTACAGGTTCAGGGGTGGTGTCTGAGGACTGTAAAACTGAGAGTGTTCTTCAAAGAATGGATGCAAGGATAAGGCCAGTAACTACACACTTGTTAGTTTCATCTTGGTGGTGAAAAAAAGTTCTGGAAACAGTAAGCAGGGGTAGAATCAGCAGTTACTTGAACATTGTCGCTCCCACCCCGGCATGCAGATTTCACCACCGAGGAGCTCACGGTCTCGGATAGAGACTGATGCCAGGAAGCTCCAAACTACACAGAAGGTTTTGACCTGTGCCGATCCGGGGTTAGATCGCCCGGCGCAGGGGAGCTGAGAATCCCCCCCGATGCAGGAACTTGATCACCCCGATGCGAGGGTCCAAACACTGACGGTTACAAGAGCCAAGATCGCCCCGTCAATGGGAGAACAAAGAAGGGAAAAGATTGAATTTTTTTCGCCTTCCATCACAGTGAGGAATGTGGAGGAGTCACTGTGGTGGATGCATATGTTAAAATGTATTTTGTGTTCTGTTGCTTTTTATTGGTGTGACTGTATGGCAAATTAGAAGGAAGGGGGGGGAGAGGGTGGGGAGGAGAGTGCAGACAAGGTACACAGACACCTTAAAGTCTTCAGTACTTTATTAAGCACACGTTATACATAGCCCTGGCTGTACGTGGTCTGTCACGAACACAAGAGAGGGAGCTAGGGGCGTGTGGGTTGCAATTATACTAACTGGTGGGGGGAGTGGTTAGCATGGACATCGTTACTATCAATTAAAGGTGTACACACATATCATCTACAGAGAGGGAGGGGGGGAGAGGGAGGGCAGGAGAGGGATGGGGGGAGTGGGAGAGGGGGGAGAGGGAGTGGGAGAGGGGGGAGAGGGAGGGGGGTGGATGCTTTTAAGAAGCCAGACAATTTTTAATAAAGTGTAGCGGGCATTTAACATTACCGGCGGTTTACTTACCTTTTTTTCTCAACAAGCTTTACCTTCGACTACCTTCTATAGCATTACGACATACCACGACCTACCTTGACTAAACCTACAAGAAAAAAATATTGATTTTTTCCATGGTGACCTCTTTTTACTCGCGGGCATTTTTCAGCTTGCTAAAAAAAACCGCTGCGATCTAACTGAGGCCACGAGTACGCGGGGATTACTCTCGAACATGAAGGAGAGTTACAAAGACTTCCTAGGACCTCGTGTCGACCATGCTGCGAGTATGAGTCGAGGGCAAACTCTTCTAAACTCGCGAATTAGGTCCCCACAGTGGGATAGGCCCTTAACTCTCTTTTGAATGCATCCAGTGAATTCCGCAAATTCACAATTCTGAAAAAGTTTATCCCCATCTCAGATCTAAATGGCCTACACCTAATACCCCTTACCCCTGATCCCAATTTCCCAACCAGCACAATGTAATTTCA
Source organism: Okamejei kenojei (assembly GCA_035221665.1). Taxonomy (NCBI): domain Eukaryota; kingdom Metazoa; phylum Chordata; class Chondrichthyes; order Rajiformes; family Rajidae; genus Okamejei; species Okamejei kenojei. The sequence goes on from CM069148.1 coordinate 32,376,284, forward strand.
TTCCTTCTTCATTATCAACTGCCCTTAAAATTTTAACATTCAGACAATGCAACACCAGTTCTTCCTTTATTGTTAAACCCTTGTGGTGATTTTATATCTGGTAAATCTCATTTCTATTTCTTCCAATGTCAACTTGTCCTACACATATATTGATTACAATACTCACAACATATTTAAAAATCTCCTGGCCAACTAAGTGAAAATGGCGAGGCCCTGATAATACTCAGTCACCACTGTTGTGTAGGTCACATCATTCTCATGAACGGCACCTGAAACAGGCACTCCACTCAAAGCGCTGTCACGACAGAAGATCATCAGGTGAACAGTGGAAAAAATTCAAGGAGTTACCATGAACTTTGTCTTTTGCTTATTAAAATTGTGTTACAATCACTATCATAAAAATGCGCCAACAAGGTACCATTTTATGCAAATCTATTTTATTTCGCATTAGCTTCTTTGATTCTGGAAGGGAAAAAAACATCCAATTTCCACTTTGACAACATTCACCATCTTGCGGGTTAGAAATCAGCCATTAAAACTACCAGGCTGTCATGCATGTTTGACCAGCTATGCATTCTACCACTTGACAAAAGCCATCTCTTTGACATAGACACAACTTCTCCATCCATCTCATATGCTCTCCTATTTCTTAACGGTACCTGTTAAAATGTAAGTTTTTATGTAATGGCAACTCCTGAAAATGTACCAGTGCTCGGAGAGGGGTCCCTGACTAGACTGCTCCCTGACTAGAAAAGACTGTGGTCAAAAATTAAAATAAACAAGGGTACGATCTCTTATTTGCCATTAGGTTTTTTTAAATATTGCAACTTATTTTATAGCTTTCTTGTTTGCAACACCGCTCGCTTGTTGCAACACCGGCCGGCTGGCCGACAGCCCGACTGACTCCTCGCAGGAAGCCCGGCCCAACGCTCACCTCCCGGTGGAGGCCCGGCCTAAGGCTCACCATCGATGGCCCAACAGCCCCACTGACAGATTGACAGACAGACAAACTGACCTTAATCCTAACCCTAGCTCTACATTTGTTATTTATCATTTTTATTTACCAGTATACATTATAACATTATAAAGATAAATCAAATGAAAAAACAAATTATCAGCAAGGTTAGCATTACCTTTATTCCTTGGAAACCTTGTTATTGTTTTGATGTAATGAGGAGGCAGCAATGATCCCAGCATCCTCGCTGCCCAGCGACCATAAAACAAAGCGCGGGATTGGACAATTTGCGTCCGACCTCAATATCAAACATGCATTGATTGGGCAATTACTACTCAGAAAATTTGAGGTTTTTCTCATATTTCTTAAAAATGTGCAGGTTTTGGTCTTGACGAGTTTCAGGTATGATTTATGTAGATTGACGTTGCATGTTAACCAATCACACACCAGCCAGCATCTCTCACTCCACCACACTGTAATACCAATACTGATACTATTTCTCAGCACCGACAGTTGGAACAGCCAGGATGTGTTGATAACTAACCATTCTTTAAGCTGTTAAGTTTTAGTACTGATTAAAGATGTGTTTGAATCATGTACCAAGTCTGGAAGTCATTTACATGGTGTCAGAAGTGGGATCCACTCCTTTTGTATAACGGTTTTGTTTTACCCTTTTGTGAGTCTTTATTTTGCTTTATGATGGCCTCTTCCTGTCGAAAGCCTGACCCTCTCGTCTTTGATGCGGATATCAGCGAACGCTGGGCCACGTTTGAAATTGATTACCGACACTACATGAACATTGCACACCAAAGTGAACCTGATCCTGTCAAGGCTTCTCTCCTACTCAACCTTGCGGGCCCAGATGCCCTTCAGCGATCCAGAACATTCCGTTATGCTCTGGCAGCCCTCGATGCCAACGACCAGGTAATAACCGCAGCTGAATCTCCTGACGACCCCAATGTTCTGATGCGTAAATTTAGCCAGATCTGTGACCTGCCATCAAATCACATTTTGGACAGGGCTAGGTTTTTCTCGCGCCGTCAACTCCCTGGTGAACGAGTAGACTCGTTTATCTCAGACTTAATGTATTTAGCCCAGCGCAGCCGATTCCAAAATATGCCGGTCGATCAGCTGACTGATCAGTAAATAAGGGACATTTTAGTGAATGGCATTAGTGACCTAAAGCTCAGATCAGAGCTTCTGAGACGGCCAGATTTGACTGGATGAAGCAGCACACGCATGCAGGACAGCGAAATTAATTGACCCTATAGACAGTTCGCATGAAACCAAAACCATCAATCTGACGGGCTTCACTAAGCAGCGAACCAACACAGATAACAGGCGATATATGACCCAAGCCAGTCAGGCGGCTCTTGGGGATCCTCAGAAGAAATGCCCAAATTGAAACTACTCACACAGCAGACAATCAGCTTGCCCCGTTTTTGGTAAATCGTGCAATTACTGTAAAAAGTTAAATCACTTTGTCTCTGTATGTCGGGCAGCAAGTCGGGCCCGTGGGAAGAATTCGCCTAGCTCCAGGTCTAATCTCAACTTCTTGCTACGTGACAGCAATAATCTCACTCCCCAATTCCAGCTCGAACCTGCCCACGAACAGACTCCGATTAACTCACAAGAGGACCCAACTGTTTACTCATTACAACTTGCTGCTGCTAAGAATTATGATCCGACCGTGACAGTAACTGTAAACAACGTTCATTTTGGCGCGGAATTAGACACCGGGGCGAAAGTAAATACTATGTCAATCAACCTCTTCAATAAGATAAGAACTAACGAGCCACTGATCAAGGACAAATCCACTCTACATACGTTTGGAGGGGAGGTTCTGCGGCCTTTGGGCAAAACCAACTTGAAATGTGTGCGGAGAAAAAACGAGGAATTTGACCTTCTATGTCCTGAACTTTAATTCAGTTACTCTGCTTGGCAACCGGGCCTGTCAGGAACTGGGGCTGATCACCTTTGACAAAACGGTCCACAAGCTGCAAATTTCCCTAGACCCCCTGAGTGAATTCCCTGATCTTTTTGACAACAACCTGGGCAAGTTGCCCGTGACTTACAAGATTATTATTGACCCCGAAGTGACACCCGTCATCGGACCTCCTCACCGATTGTCATTTGCCATGACTGACAGGGTTCACTCTGCGCTGAAGGACATGGCCTCCACAGGCATAATTGAAGCAGTCAGCGACCCCACCGACTGGGTCTCAACCATGATTGCCACAGTCAAGAAGGGAAAAAATGAAATCCGTTTGTGCATCAACTCAAAAGAACTGAATACTGCCATTAAGCGCCCACACCATCCTATGAAGACTGTCGAGGAAGTTGCAGCAAAGGTCGGAACGGCCACCTTATTGTCTCTCCTCGATGCAAAGAACTTTCTGGCAGATACCGCTGGACAAGGAGTCATCAAACTTCACCACATTTCCCACCCCATTCGGCAGATACAAGTGTCTGAGAATGCCATTCGGAATCAACTCTGCCAGTGAAGTCTTCGAAAGAACTATGGAGCTATTATTCGAGGACCTACCTTGTGCCATCATTGTCGACGATATCCTAGTGTATGGCAAAGATGCAACGGAGCACGATTACAATCTCAGGCTCATCTTGGAGCGCGCACGCAAGATCAACCTCAATCCTGACAAGTGCAAGTTCCGGGTTCCAGAGGTTTCCTACGTCGGCCACATCTTCACTCCTAAGGGTCTCAAACCCGATCCGAAGAAGGCTACTGCCATCACAGAAATGCCTGCCCCCACAGACGTGAAAGGCCTGCAGGGTTTTCTGGGCATGGTAAACTATCTCGGCAAGTTCATACCGAACCTCAGCGAACTAAGCTCCACACTGCGGGAGCTGACAAAAAAAGGACACAGCATGGTCATGGTTCCAGCAACATCAGATTGCTTTCGATATCTTAAAGTCCAAACTGACCAGTGCACCGACTCTAATGTTTTTTGATCTGAAACGTCCGGTGACTATCACCTGCGATGCTTTGAAATTCGGGCTCGGCGCAGCCTGCTTGCAACCATCTGCCGAGGGCACCCTCCTATCCGTCTCGTATGCCTCTCGCACCATGACCGACACGAAGCGGCACTACGCGCAAATCGAAAAGGAACTGTTGGCCGTTGTTTTTGCTTGCTCCAAATTCCACGACTTCATCTTTGGCAACACCTTCACGGTTGAGACGGACCACCAACCACTGGTGACACTCCTGAACAAGCCCATCCACGCCGTGCCAGCTCGTTTGCAGCGTATGATGATGCAGCTGCATCGGTACGATTTCTCTATTACCAACACTAAGGATAAGGACATGCACGTCGCTGACACTCTCTCCCGTGCACCTCGGGCATCTTGCGAACAACATCCCTATGAACAGGAAAATTTCACAGTTCTCGGTGTCCACTTCGTCTCCAGCAAGCAACTGCGCACCTTGGGCGCGCACACCGCCACAGATGACATGCTTCAAATCCTCTCTTCCATCATCAAAAAAGGCTGGCCAGGCACACAATCCAACATGCCCACAGAGATGCAGCCTTTCTTCCTGGTTCGTGATGAACTGGTAGTTCAGGATGGGGTTGTCGTCAAGGGTCACAAGGTGGTGATACCCTCATCGCTACGAGACGTATACTTCAAAGAGGCACACAGCGGTCACCCAGGAGCCGATGCCACACTGGCACGTGCCCGTAGCCTGTTCTACTGGCCGGGAATGGCCAGCAACATCCGGGACCGTGGAGCCTCTGATGTCGAGATTGACGAGGCCTGCGGTACCCATTGCACAACAGCAACTCGTTTCTCAGGTGCTGAAGCCTGCCACTATTCAGAAGCATCTACAAGAGAAGCACGATATCCAGAAACAGTCACACGACAGTTACTTGCAACAGTCTTGCACCTCATCAGCAGCGGCAGCCCCTTCTGCAACAACCTCCACCAGCTCTGCCCTGGACATCGTTGGTGGCGGACATTTTCGAATGGCGCGGGAAGCACTACCTCATTCTAGTCCTCCTTTTCTAATTGCTTTGAACTAGACCAACTGACCTCCCTCACATCGGAGATGGTCATCCAGAAGCTGAAAAGACACTTCTCTACCTTTGGCGCTCCCGTCAGCCTGAGACAACCGACAACGGTCAGCAGTTCACCAGCCACATGTTCAAGCTTTTCGCAGACCGATGGAGCTTCCAGCACGTCACGAGCAGTCCCGAGTGTCCACAGAGTAATGGACTCGCTGAACGCGCTGTCAGAAGCGCCAAACACTTGCTGGAGCGAGCACAGATTTCAAAGTCAGATGTTTATCCCGATCTCCTGAATCTCAGAAATGTTGCCAGGTACGGAACCTTGGGATCGCCGGCACAGCGACTGATGCCAAGATTGACGAGGCCTCCGGTACCCATTGCACAACAGCAACTGGTTTCTCAGGTGCTGAAGCCTGCCACTATCCAGAAACATCTACAAGAGAAGCACGATATCCAGAAACAGTCACACGACAGTTCCAGCAGACCACTCAGGCCTTTACTTCCAGGTCAGGTTGTCCGTCTACGAACTTCAACTGGACATTCCCATCTGGGCACTGTGGTCAACTCGACTGACAGGCCACGGTCTTACCTGGTAGACTGTGAGGGAGCGGTGTACCAGAGAAGTCGACAACACCTGCTAGCTGTGAGGGAGCCTCGACCACTGCCTGCTGGTCCCTATGCTCCACCGCTCCAGTTCCAGCCGCCTTTTGCAATGTCTCCCACCCGTCCCCGCATGTCTTGCACCCATCCACGTCCCGCGGTCTCCACTAACCATGGGGCCTCTCCCACCGCATGTTTCCCCTTTCGGTTACCACAGGCCTCCATCACGTCATTCTCGCCTCCAGGCTCTCCGTCTCACCTTTCAAGTGAGGGGGGGGGGAGGGTTTGGTCCGCAAGCGCTCGGGTCGTGTTAGTAGACCACCAGACAGATATGGTGAGTATGTTTATGCATGAGTGCCCTTTCACATTTAACCTTTGGGGGGAAGGATGTAGATTGATGTTGCATGTTTACCAATCACACACCAGCCAGCATCTCTAACTCCACCCCACTGTAATACCTATACTGATACTATTTCTCCGCACTGACAGTTGGAGCAGCCAGGATGTGTTGGTAACTAACCATTCTTTAAGCGGTTAAGTTTTACTACTGATTAAAGATGTGTTTGAATCATGTACTGAGTCTGGAAGTCATTTACAATTTATATTTAGACTTCAGAGATACAGCGCATAAACAGGCCCTTTTGGCACACTGAGTCCATGCCGATCATCCCATACACTGGCACTACCTTACACATTAGGGACTATTTACTATTTTACCAAAGCAAATGAACCTACAAACCTGTACATCTTTGGAGTGTGGGAGGAAATCACCGAACCCGGAGAAAACCCACATGGTCACAAGGAGAACATACAAACTCCATACAGACAGCACCCGTAGTCAGGATCCAACCCGGGTCTCTGACGCCGTCAGCATCTCTACTTTTTATGCTGTGTCACAATGGAGATCAAGACCATCCCAAAATCTTCTGCTTCCCTTCTCTGGGAAACATTCAAAGCATTTACACATCTCCTCTCAGGCATTCTTAACAAAGAGAAATTAAACAACAGACCAGAACACCTTCATTGGTAAAACCTAATAAAATAGCTGCATTGGACTGATAAACCACACAAACTATTGGCAGCCATCTTCAAAAACTGGATAGAGAAAAAATGATTCATAAGATTAGATCAGAAAAGGGAAAAACACTAACACTCCCCAAAGATATTAATGCGGGTCTTAGATCTGACAGGAATTATTAGGAGCTGAATTAAACCAGAATGGAAAGGCCCGCTTGGCCTAAGAATTCTATAATTTTCTTGATCTGATTTCTCCACGACTGCAACTCCTGTAAACTTTAAATGCAATAATACTACCTAAAATTGATAAGGATCGCGGCCTCATATAGAGCAATAGCTCTATAAATATGATCAGAAATATTAACAAAGCGGTAATTAACAAATTAAAATTAATACTTGAACAAAAGTTTATCCCTAAACGTTTACTCATTTTATAACCTTAGACGATTGTTTAATATTATATATTCAAACAGAATTGCTAATGAAGATCTAGCAATTATATCGCTAGATGCTGAAAAAGCCTTTGATCAAGTAGAATGGCCATATTTATTTTCAGTGATGGAAAAATTTCAATTGGGAGAGAAGTATTGCGCATGGGTTAAATTGTTATATTCTAACCCAACAGCTAGAATACTAACAAATTAAATGTTATCAACTAAATTTAATCTTTCCAGAGGTTGTAGACAAGGATGTTCGTTATCTCCATTATTATTCGCTTTAGCAATTGAACCGCTTGCAGAAAATGTCAGATCTAATCCAGAAATACATGGGTACAATACTAAAGACACAACGAATAAAATTTCTCTATATGTAGATGATGTACTAATATATATTACAAAGCCGGAAATTAGCATTCCAAATTTATTAAATCTAATAACTCAATTCGGTCATTTCTCAGGATATAGAATTAATTGGAATAAAAGCGAAATCATGTCAATAACGGATCATAATATACATATACTACAACAATCACCTTTTAAAATAGTTGACGAAAAATTTAAATATTTAGGTATTTATGTAACTAAGGGGTGTAGCTCTTTATTTAAATCAAATTTTCCACCTTTAATGAATAAACTTAATAAGAATATTCAATACTGGAAAACACTTCCTATCTCAATGTTCGGTAGAATTAATGCTATAAAATGATTTTTCTACCGCAATTATTGTACCTATTTCAATCCATCCCGATAAATATTCCAAAATCTTTTTTTTAAAAAGTAGACTCCACTGTTACAAGTTTCATCTGGGACTACAAGAATCATAGAATAAATAAAAAACATTTATGTAAATCAAAGATTAATGGAGGTTTAGCTCTACCAAACTTTTTGTTCTATTTCTGGGCAGTTTATATTAAAAACATGAATTTTTGGCTGGAAGAAATGGATCAAGAACCAGAATGGTTAAGGATGGAAAAGGAGGACTGTCTACCTTTTGAAATCGGTTCGATTATATTTGCACCGACAAAATTGCACAAAAAAACATATAGGGAAAACCCTATAATATATAGTGGTATACGAATCTGGAAACAACTTAAAAAGGCTCTAAAACTGGACAATATACCACTCTACCTACCTATTGTAAATAATCCCTTATTCAAACCTTCCATACTAGATAAAGGCTTTATACAATGGAAAAACTATGGAATCAAAAGGGTGGAACACCTTTATAAAGAAGGCACTTATCTCTCATTTCAAGAACTGCAACAGATTTATGGGTTACACACAAATAATTTTTTTTGATACTTACAACTCAGAGATTATGTTAGGTCAAATACACAAGATTATAGGAATAGGGAACCAGAAATCTTAGATGAATGTCTGAATAAACATCCTAATACAGAAAAATTAATAACTTATATTTACAACACCCTTTTAGATAGTGAGATACCATCAACGGAATCATATAGACACACATGGGAAAATGAAATAAATCAATCTATAACGAAAGATTTATGGGATAAAAGTTTACAATACATACATCAATGCTCGCTAAATTCCACAGACATGCTCTAATACAATTTAAAGTTTTTACATAGATTACATTATTCCAAAGTTAAACTAAATAGAATCTTCTCACAAATATCGTCTACCTGCGATAAATGTCAACATCTAGAGGCTAATTTAACACATACTTTTGCAAATTGTATAAAAATTAAGAATTTCTGGACTGAGATTTTTAAAATAACTTCTGAAGTTATTAATACTAAACTGGATCCGGACCCAAAATTAATAATACTTGAAACATCAGAACAAAGTTTAACTCTTACAACAAGCCAAAGAAATTTCCTAGACTACAGTATAATAATTGGGAAGAAATTAATATTAAAATTTTGGGAAAGGTCCTATATCCCCCACAATTAAAATGTGGATTATGAAATGTCGGAGACCCTACACCTGGAAAGAATCAGATTTGCCTTATTGGACAAACAAGAAGTTTTTGTTAGAACATGGTCTTCTTTCATTGATTACTTAAAAGGGTAGAATGTTTCGGCAGGGAACCCTAACTGAAACTTGGATTTAGGAATAGATGAAAAGTTATATCTTATATTCTTTGATCTTATCTCCTACGATGTATTAATAGTAAATTATTCCTTTCTTTATGATTTTCTTCTTTGATATAGATTATTATTCTATTTTTCTTACTGTTCTCCTCTATAAAAAAAACTATTAGAGTCAAAATGATACAACTGATAATATTAATAATGTATGCTTGTTGAACATGAAATATTTCTATCATAATATATGTTTGCTAATCCACTGTCTAAATACTCTAATAAAAAAATATATATTCAAAATAGATATTTATTTTTATTGAAACATCTTGTAGCTTTAAATTAAGCAAGGTGTCAAGCAGAAAGAAGTTTGAAAATACGATTAAAAACCTTATCCTGAATGGCATGTAAAGGTTAACTTTGAATATGGTAGATCCGTATGTCATATCTATATTAGACTCTGTTCTGCCACAAAAATCTGCATGGAACTTCCTGTTAATTTGCACTAAAATAAAAACGATTATGTGGCATGAATTCTACATGAATTCTCAAACCAGATCACTTGCATCCTGGCAAATGCTTATGACTGGCAGCTTCTAGCAATTTTTTTGCCAGTGGGGTTATGACTGTAACAATGGGCGTAATGTTCGGTCACCTGAGACCCCAGATAGTATGTCTTCTGGAAAATGAACTAAAAGCTGCCTGATAATTCTGTCACAGCCTGAAAAAAGGATAACAACTCATGGACACCACCACAGGAAATTCAGGTCAATCCTTTTGCAATTAAAAAAAATTCAATGCCAGGATTTACACGATGCAAATTATATGTCAGCACAAATATTTTTAGGCTGGTTGATAGGAGGAATAAAAATCTTAGCATTTATATTCCAACCTCCTCCCCATCATCGTCTGCCCACCAGGTTTTGGTGTACTTTAGTTCCTTTAACTCCCAAACGGAAAAAAGAACACAAATTGGGTAAACATAAAACTCAAATCTTAAAACCTCTATAATAATAACTATCAGTTGTCCTTTTGTGACAATTTTTGTGGCTGTGTGAGAGGTGATGGCCAGATTTCGCTCTTTAAAAAAAAAAAAAGGGGGATTTATGCACATGCTCCTGAATTATGATCGTATGTGTAAAAACATTACAGGTATCTGTGCATATACATTCTTTAATGAGATGCACCATACTGAATAAATGGACATAGTTGGGGACAGGTGGATAGAAAGTGCCACTAGCAGATTAGTTTAGTTTACAGATGGATGCAGACCCTTTGGCCCACTGAGAACACCAACACCAAGTTCACACTAGTTCTGTTTTCTCACCCCCTCCCTACACATTATGATCAATTAACCTACAAACCCGCACATCTTTGAGGGAGAACATCTAAACTCCACACCGATAGAACCCAAAGTCAGGATCAAATGTTGGTCTCCGGCAACTGTGAGGCATCAACTCTACTAGCTGTGCCTCTGATTGCCACATGATCTCAATATGGCTTCATAAAACAACAGGACTGTTACAAAGATTTCATAGCTAATAATGTATTGGAGATAAACCCTTCCCTTTCTCCAACAACAAGCGTCTAAACAAAAAAATGGTTGGTTTCTGCAGACAATCGAGCCACACCATCCTCTCAGGCATACGCCGTGCAGACTTCACTGGGTGGCTGGACTGTAGACATTGGTACAAGAACCAACAGCACCGGCAAGAGCTGGAATGAGCTTTTCTGCCCTCACAGTAGGAACAGGTCAGGATTTAGGTCATTCTATAACATGCTCCACCCTGTCCCTATTGTGGTGACTTCGGAGATTTGAGATTTGAGATTTGTAGTAGAAAAAAAAATCACATGTGGTTAAAGTGCACATTGTCAGATTTTAATAAAGGCCATTTTTAGACATTTCGTTTTCAACATGTAGAAATTACAGCAATGTTTGTGCATAGACCACCCATTTCAGAGCACCATAATGTTTGGGACACAGCAATGTCATGTAAATGAAAGCAGTCATATTTAGTATTTTGTTGTATATCCTTTATATGCAATGACTGCTTGAACCTGCGATTCATGGACTATTTGCTGGATGTCTTCTCTGATGATGCTCTGCCACGCCTGTATTGCAGCCATCTTTAGCTAATGCTTGTTTTCTCTTCAGCATATAAAAGGTATGCTCAATTGGGTTCCGATCGGGTGATTGACTTGGCCACTCGGGAATTGACCGTTCTTTAACTGTGGTTGCTCTTTTAAATTCTTCTTGGCAAACTGTAGCCTGGCCATCGCATTTTTGCGGCTAACCAGTGGTTTGCATCTTGCGGTGTAGCCTCTGTATTTCTGTTCATGAAGTCTTCTGCGGACAGTGGTCATTGACAAATCTACATCTGACTCCTGAAGTGTGTTTCTGATCTGTCGTACAAGTGTTTGCCGATTTTTCTATATTATAGAAAATTCTTCTGTCATCAGCTGAGGAGGTCTTCCTTGGTCTGCCAGTCCCTTTGCGATTAGTAAGCTCACCAGTGCTCTCTTTCTCTTGATGATGTTTCAAACAGTTGATTTTGGTTACCCTAAGGTTTGGCTGATGTCTCTAACAGTTGTATTCTTGTTTCTCAGTCTCATAATGGCTTCTTTGACTTTCATTGTCATAACTTTGGTCCTCATGTTGATAAACAGCAATAAAAGTTTCCAAAGGTGATGGAAAAACTGGAGGAAAGACTAGGTGCTGAGAGCCCTCTTATACCTGCATTAAGGAGGCATTTAAACACACCTGAGCAATTACAAACACCTGTGAAGTCATGTGTCCCAAACATTATGGTGTCCTGAAATGGCAGGACTATGTATAAACACACCTGTAATTTCTACATGGTGAAACCAAAATGTATAAAAATATCCTTTAATAAAATCTAACAATGTGCACTTTAGCCCCATGTGATTTTTTCCATTACATATCTCAAATTGTGGAGTACAGAGGCAAATAAATAAATGATGGGTCTTTGTCCCAAACATTATGGAGGGCACTCTACAGGGCAGACTTTAGTTACTGTCTTTATGGAGTTTGCACATTCTTATTATGACCACGTGGATTTTCTCCAGGCAAGAATGGCAGATTTCCTGAAGAACAGCAGTGAACCTTATCATTTTTGTTACTGATCAAGGGCACTATTTGATTCTGCAGCTGACCTGATGGGATTCAAACTTGGGTGTCCAGGGAAACTGTCTAAGCTTTTGTTACAGACCCTGCAGCTTAAATGCTCTCCCACCTATATGGTCCCATGACAATTTCCCTTCCCCAAAATTAGTAATCCAACAATCTATTCATTTTAACTTCCCTTATATCACCCCACAGACTGGTGTACAGCCTATTGTCTGAGAATACGGAACCATTGGCCAACATTCCCTTATGCAAGCTCGGTCATCAATTTTAGCAGTGACGATGTACAATGTTCAATGTTGAACGATGCTCAAGTCCCTTAAACCACTCAGGCCTCAGCTGATGGGATATGGGTCAATGAGGACTAGCTCAGAGAGTAGCTCAGAGAGGGCATTTGGTTGGCATGGATGAGTTGGGCGGAGGGGCCCGTTTCCGTGCTGTGTGACTCTGTGCTGTAGTCACCCATACTTCAGAGGCAATCAACACCCAGTCAGAAAGAGATTGGTTGAAGTTTAACTCCAGAAGAGCATTGGAAGAAAGGGGGGGTGGGGGGGGTGGAGGAGAGATGTTATAGTGGTGTACAAATCATGAGAAGAATAGATTGGGTAGACGCCCAGTCTCTTGCCCAGACAGCAATCAAGAACCAGAGGACATAGGTTTAAGGTGTGGGGAAAAAGATTTAATAGGAAACCAAGGTGTAACTTTTTCCACACAAAGGATGTTGTGTGTATGGAACGAGCTACCAGAGGAGGTAGTTAAGGCAGGTACGAATGCAACTTTTAAGAAACATTTAGACAGGTATATGGATAGGACAAGTTTAGAGGTATATGGGCCAAATGCAGGCAGGTGGGTCTAGTGTAGATAGGACACATTGCCGGTGTGGGCAAGTTGGGACAGAGGGCCAGCTTCCATGCTGTAAGGCTCCATTTGAAATCTTAGCCATCACTTACGCCACAGATGCTGGCCGCCCTACTGGGCAGTTCCAAAGCTTGCTGCATTCACTTCAGACTCTTCACATTTGCTCTTTTTAAATCATCCCTGGAACCCAGGCCAATATTTATCAACAGATTGTGCAGCCAACTGCTGTTGACGGAAATGTGCTGGCCATCTCGCCTGAGATCAGCTACAACATTAAAAAGTATTTCAGTGACTCCAAAGCGCTGCCGGTCCCCGGGTCCAGAACAGTGAATGCGAGCTCAGGATTTACTCCTTCCAAATTCTTACCTGCAAGATTGGACCATGCATTCACCCATATTTTCAGTACAAACTTTGTGATGAGCAGCCTAATAAATACCGCACTGCTTAATGCTCCAGTGGCCAAAGCTTTGAAACAACTCGAATCCTGTCATTTACTAATCAGTTTGATCCTCTGCGCCTACGAGTCTCACTACAACTGTAGGACTATTCCGGGGTCAAACCGTATGCTCACCAAAGTTGCCCCGTTGAACAAATGCCACCAAATCTGCCTCGTTGCCCACTGGTCAGCGCTCACCGAGATGACTGGACGTGCTCATTGGTGGTGTTGTTATTCTCGGCTGTAAAATACCAACCATGACTTACACAATCATGCCCACACCTTCCTGCAACAAACACGCTCCACCCCGGCTCTGCAGAGCGAAGTCCGAAGGAGAGCAGGCGGGGAGGGAGAGAGGGCAGGCGGGGAGGGAGAGAGGGCAGGCGGGGAGGGAGAGAGGGCAGGCGGGGAGGGAGAGAGGGCAGGCGGGGAGGGAGAGAGGGCAGGCGGGGAGGGAGAGAGGGCAGGCGGGGAGGGAGAGACGGCAGGCGGGGAGGGAGAAGGGTTACCGAATCACCGGCTCCTTCTGCAGTCGCCTGGTCCTGGGATTCGTGCGTGGGAGCAAGCAGCGAGTTACCGCCCACTTGTACCTCCCACCCACTGCACACTCCCCCTGCCCCGTAGCTCACGAAGCAGCATCGAGATTATTGCAATTCCAGAAGCCTGCAAAAGGCACTTCTGACAATGTCATTTGACCAGCTATCACCGTTAGCGAGGGCACCAACCCAACTCGGCGCGCCCAGTAGTTTGGCGCTTCGTTCGTGCCGGGTAGGGCGTACGATGGCCGAGCGTGTGGTACCGTCCCGAACCGCGGCGCCCACTCTGCTACATCAGCCTCGCTGGACAAACGCCACCGAGTCAAATCCGACAACCCCACCAAAAAAAGGTTAATTCTGGTCAAACGTGAATCCGGCGATTGCCAGCGTGCCAATCGAGCTCGCTGGACACAAGTTAAACTAAAGGAGGAGCGGGCATAATCTGTCCGTGAGTGAACATTGTGACACACACATATTCCGTTCATTATGGAGCTGCGTGTGCTCTTTGTTCACACCACACATCTCCCGGGCACACCCCCCCCCCCCCCCCCCAACTCACGGTACTTAGAAAACACGGGAGGGGGGGCAGAGAAAGGAGGACAAAATGTCCACTGTTGCTTGGCCCCAACATCACTTTCCAATACATTTTTTAAAAAGAACGAGCTAGAAATATCTCGAGCACCGTGGAAGATGCTGGGATGGACCACAGACCACTTCACCGGGCAGACTCCGAGGAAAGAAAAGGTGTTTGCACCTCCCGACGTGACCAGACAGGGCTTACCTCTGGTAACATGGAAGGCATCTCACAGATGAACGGGCATTGGGCTCCGGCCGCCTGCAAACTCCGCTTTATATTCCCATTCTCTTCAGATGACCCTCGGACACCAAGAAGTCCCAAGAAACCTGCTTCAGGCACGGATGCACGACCATGTTGCCCGTCAGAAGTCACGGGTAGGGTGGGGAGGCGAGTGTCAATGGGTGGACCGGAGTTCACTTCATCCGCCACCGGGAGAACGTCCCAGCCTCCCCAGAAAGGGTGGCAGTTAAGCTGGGAACCCCTTCCCCCTTACTCTCCACTTCGCTCCTCTCTCGTTGCCAGATTCCTGTTGCTGCGGCAGCGCCCTTTTATTCTTCTTTCCTTTTCCGTCCCCAGCCAAAACGGAGCCACACGCACACACACAAACACACACACAAAAACTGGGGTTCGGGCAGCTAGGGAAACGGTTTGATTGGAAGGTAGTCGGAGCGCCGGCTGCCCACAAGTATTAACATCTCAAAGCCTTACAGCTGTCTGCGAGGCTGTGGCAGGAAATACCACAGGACAGCCAGAACCGAGAGCAAATTGAAGCTCAAGGCAAAACCTGGCCAGGACATCTGCCACACGGACTGGGTTTGGCGATCTCTTCGCTGTGCAAATATTACACCGCTTCCATTGCATAAATGTCAATATATAAATGTAAATTAATAAATACGTTACCAAATACAGCAGTAGCTAATCCTGGAGTTAAAAACAAAAGTACATTAGTGGTTTACCGGGGTATGGGTTACAAATCCACAGCTTGATCAGGAACATCTGGGAAGTGGAAGACATGGAGGGCCTCCCTCTGAGATGTTCTAATCATAACCATTTTCTAGAAAGAAGGACGTCCGACCGTGGTGACTACAGTTTAGTTTATTATTGTCACGTGTACCGAGATACAGTGAAACGCTTTTTGTTGCGTGCCATCTAGTCAGCGGAACGAGATACACAATTACAATCAGCTGTCCACAGCGCACACAGATGAAAGGGAATAATGTTTAGTTCAAAATAAAGTCCAGTAATGTTCGATTAAAGATAATCTGAAGGACTCCGATGAAGTAGATGGTCAGACAGAACCGCTCTCAAGTTGGTGATGGACTGGTTCAGTTGCCTGGTAACAGTTGACCCGAAACGTCGCCCACTCCTTCTCTCCAGAGATGCTGCCTGCTCCGCTGAGTTACTCCAGCCACCAGCATCTGCAGTTCCTTCTTACATAGTTAGAAAGAAACAGACCCTGAATCTGGAGCTGTGCATTGTCATAATTCTGTATCTCTTGCGTGATGGGAGAGGGGGAGATCACCAATGCTCTGGGAAGATCGCCAATTTCTCTAACACAGGGAATGCTTTTTACCATGCTGCTCCTTAACTACCTCGCCCAGAATAACTGCTCCTCAAATCACAGATCGATTTAAATGATTAAGAGCAAGTCACAACCTTCATCGCGCACGGATAAGTGACACTGGTGTGCAACTTCTGGTGTTGTCATTGATTATGCTGTGGCTCACCTGGAAAGGTTACTAATGGAGTCATTATGTTGAATGAATTTGTCAGTAGCTTGTGCAATCTATTCTGGTTTACAATAGTGTTTGCCTTTTTGCATAAAAATCTGCCGTGTGATCGAATTTGCATCAGAATTTAAGGATCCAGATCTCCCAATCAACATTGCATATACTCGCTGCCATTTATGTTGTGGCAGGGGTTGCATTCAACCGGTAGGTGCCACAATATATTACCACAAAAAATATATATAAATAACAATTAATAAGAATAAAATAACAACCCCAGTCAAACATGGTACAAGCCCTTCAGAATAAATATTTCAGTTCTAAATGAGCAACATTCCCAGTTTGAGTGTCTGAATTAATCCATAAGGATCTCACCATATGATGACGATCATCTGCACGTTTTAGATGCAATTCCTTTTTTTGATCATCCTTCACTCCTCACCCAAGCACTCCTATATAGGAGCCCAGGTTACTCTATTCTATAAGTATCACAGTTGTGTTCTCCATTGTTTCCCATAAAATATTGCTGGTCAGCAAAGTGGAGCAAATGTTATTGGGCAAAACCATGACCTTCTCTCTTGCCTGAACTTGTTCCAGCCAATTTTAGAAATCCCTCTGCCCTCCTAGTTGTGATTAGAGAAACAAACTGTTATAGAGTCATTGATAGCATGGAAATAAACCCTTCAGCCCAACTTGCCCACACTGGCCAACATGTCCCATCTACACGAGTCACGCCTGCCTGCGTTTGGCCCATATCCCTCTAAACCTGTCCCATCCATCTAACTGTCTAAATGTTTCTTAGGGGTCAAGGAAAGAGAGTTCATGTCACAAGCCTGTTTCCACCAATCTTTCCACCACTACACAAGAAGCGCAAGATAGATGCCGAGAAGTGTGTTCAGCTCTGGCTGAACAATTTCTAATCTTGTGATGTGTACTCGATAGGAAGAATGTTTCTTAAACATTCGTCATTCAGTTGTAGCTTCACTCATGTGGCAGAGAAAAGGAGTACACAGGTTTATGTTCGCATTGGTCATAAGTAGAGTCAGAGCAGCTAATCTTAATTGCACACCAATCGTATCTAATATCTTAATCTGAGAGGGTTGGAATGCAAATGTATTATAGAACCAGCTATAACCAAACTTTTCCAGTAAAGTTCTAACAAGCAACTACAGCTGCTGGAGCAAAAAACAAAGTGCTGGAGTAGCCCAGTGCGTCAGGCAGCGTCTGTAGTGGGAATGGACAAACGACCTTCCGCATTAGGAACTGTCTTCTGACAAAAGTTATAATGCTTCCATCTAACTTACAACGTGTAAGATTGTCCAGAAATATGCTACTGAGCAGCACAAATCTAG
This sequence comes from Okamejei kenojei, assembly GCA_035221665.1. Lineage (NCBI taxonomy): Eukaryota > Metazoa > Chordata > Chondrichthyes > Rajiformes > Rajidae > Okamejei > Okamejei kenojei. The sequence continues at coordinate 32,394,000 of CM069148.1, forward strand.
CTAGGAGTAGATTATAGAGGCAGAGTGAAGTGAGTGTAACTGCCATTGACAGTATGGCAACATTTGACTGATTGTAGCATTAGGGGATCAATTTAAGTCGTAGTCTACAGGCAATGCAGAAAAACTGTAGACTTCTAGCACAAATAAAAATGGTTGTGAATGTTAGAAGCCAATCATTTCAGGAATCTTGCTGCAGGAGATTCTGAAGACAGTGAAGATTCTGAAGATCTTTTCACCCTTTCTTCTAATATTCACCATTACCCAACCAGAAGAAGAAATGACCTTCATCTTCCGTTTTGTCGAACATCCAAACACCAACATTGCATTACTTTTAAAGGTCCTAAATTTTGGAATACCCTGCCTCTGTCATTAAAGTCTCACACCTCCTTTAGCCACCTTTAAGATTGAGCTTAAAAGGTTTCTCATCATGTCCTGAGTTCTGACCTCCAGCTTTTTGTAATGCTATTTATGAACTCAAACTACTTCTGTTGACTCTTATCTCATACTATACCTTATTATTTTATTTATTTTCATATTTTAAATTTAATATTTTTAATTTTCATTCTTAAACTGTATTATTGTTTATTATTGTCTTTTTTATTTCTCCTACCCCCTGATTTGCCATTAACGCTCATTTTCAGATGGGAGTGGACTTAGTATAAGCCCTCTGGGCTTCCCTTCCCTCCCAGCACTGTATGGTATTATAAATTGATCGTTTGTCTTCTTTTAAAACATGGTGCAAATAAATAAAGAAACAAACAAACAAGTGTCCTCAGCTGCTTCAAGGACACTGATCTACCCTTCATCTTATCAGAAGTGGGGATGGTCACTGATGATTGGAGAGGGTACAGTTCCATTTAGACATGGTCTGAGAAGTGGCAAGTGACATTTGTATTACACAAGTGCTAGCAATGACCATTTCCAATAAGAGAGTGTCTAATCAACTTCCCTAAATATTTGCCCTTCATTACTATAAGACTCCTCTGCTATTGATATAATGGGTGTCAATGAGAGCAGAACTTGACCAGTAACTGGGATAACCTGAGAAGAAGAGCAGGACAGAGCATGGGTATTACAAATTCATTTCCTGACTTCCCAAAATGTTTTCACTATTAACAGGATATAAAAAAGGAACAATATTTGCCCCTTACCACAAAGGGCACTGATGCAACTTTCAGGAAGCTAAACACCATTGAGCTTTAAGCTGGTGGATGTGGCTTAGGACCCCATCAACCAACTTAAAAAAATCGACTTAGTCCAATACATTGCATGGTGCGAGCAAGATGCAGGAACTCTCCATGAGTTTTTTTAGTAGCATTGTTCAAATTATGAGTCTACCACCAAGCAGGGCAAGGACAGTGCATGGTGAATGGCAATGCAAGTTGACATTCAACTCACACATACCTGCTTTGGATCTTTATTGCCAATAATGCATGATTGTTGTATCCAAATTTTGGAACTTCCTAGTTACAGTACCATAGGAACACATTTATTACGCAGTTTCAGTGGTTCAGGAGAGTCGCTCATTACTGCCTCATCAAAGACAGTAGGGTCAGAAAATAAATGGTGGCATTGACCATATCCACAGGCACATATATAAGAATAAAATTAAATTGTGGACATATTTGTTCAATTAGCATGCTAATGTTTCTTCTTGCTGTTTATAGTAGGATATTTGTCACATTCTTTCACATATTTCCTCAGGCTGTATGGAGAAATAGCCAAGCTGCCACTGCAGCACCATTGGTAGAGTTTCCCCTCTCCATTGATGTGAGTATTGGCCTCGTCTCATTTTCCTGTGAACTCGGCTTAAGTGCTTTTTGAATGTCCAAACCCCTCCAATTCGTGACGCTGTGAGAAGGAGCACAGTGTACTGACAAACATTCCAGCTTGCAGAAGAAAGTTAACTCATGTGAGTTAGCTAGTGGAATTACATTGGCTTTGTAGGTTCACTTCTTGATAAATATGACTGATAAACATTTTAGATACTCTGATTCATTTCCATCCCAATTGCTTCTCTTATTCTGCAAACCACTCGATCCTGTCCAGAAAAAGCATTTTCCAATGTGAAAGAATTGTGAGAACCAAAATTTAGTGAGTTTAAACAGGCCTTTGTCTTGTTAAACAAAAAGTCAGCGAGTTAAAACAAAATCATTCAGGCTAAGTAAAACATTTTAACATTACTTTTAAATAACAATTTTAAAATATTAGTGTTTTTAGTTTTTTTTTCTGTTAAATTAGGTCACCTGACAATGAGGCATAGCAGATCATCCCAGACACATGGAATGTACAATCTTCTATCTATCTGTCTAAACTTAACTAAAACTCTGATCTTGTGTTCTTCCAGTTTGCGTGGTTTTTCTATTTGCGCAAAAATGGTACACAATAGCACCATTCTCCTGTGCTGCAAGTGCAACAAGCTTTGTTCTGATCAATGGTATATTAAAAAAGTTATTAAGGTTTAAAAATCTTAAAAACCGCACATGCGCAGATTGGTCTCTTCTGTCAGTCAGCGGCAAGCAGATTGGTCTCCTCTCCTGTCCGTCAAAACCACGGCCGGGACGGCAACGCCCCTTCCTGCACCCTCGCCGCACTGATTGGCCGCGTCAACTGTCACTCACCGGCGGCGCCCGCATCGCCCAACGTTGCTCGGCGTTGCACAGCCACAGCCAGTCAGTCGGATGCGGCTGGCGGGGACGGCCACAGCCGGTGCGGCCCACAGCTGGAGTAAGCGGCATCCTTGTCAAGGTAGGCCACAGCCTCAGGCACTCCCTCCAACGCCTGGGCACTGAGCATGGCTCTAAGGGTGACGGCGCTGCTGGCTTCGGGCAGGCAAGGAGGGAAAGGAACATCAACCTCAAGATCCTGGGGAGATGATGAGTGGAGGGGGTAGGGTTGAAGGAGAGGAGGGGGTAGGGTGGGAGAGGGGGGAGGTGAGAAGGGTGGTGGAGGAGGGGGAATAGAGGGAGAGGAGGCCAGTTGGGGAGAAGAGGGATAGTGGGGGGATACCAGGAGGTGAGGAGTGGGGGAGGTGGGGGATAAAGGGATAGGAGGGGGGTTTGGAGGGGAGAGGAGTTATGGAGGGAGGCAGGGAGTGACTGAGGGTAGGGGAAAGGAGAGGGAGGGAGAGGTGAGGGAGGGGATTGGGGGAGGGGAGGAGGAGAGGGAAAAGACGAGGGAGTGCTGGGGGATGAGGGGAAATGAGCCGCGCCTGCGCAGTTGGGGGCTATGGGTGAGAGGTGGAATATTGTGTTGGGGAATGGGTTGTGTTGGGGAAACAGGTGAGTGGTGGAATATTGTACTGGGGAACGGGTTGCATTGGGGGACCTGGCCTCCCATGTGACTGGGACCCAACAGGTCCCACTTAGTCTAATCTTATCTAAATGGTGAAAGAATGCAAATGAGCAAAATAAAAGGATCTAGTCAGGGGTTGCAAACCTTTTTCGCCCCGTTTACCCCTGGCAACTTTAATAGCACATAACAATGTTATTTCACTTATTTATGAACAATTAATGATGAACAGATACCAGAACGAAACACAGTCAGTCAATAAGAAAAAATATGTACAAATCCAGAATCAAGAAATTTACCCCCTGGGTAGGCAAAATTTGCCTCCGATTGGGAACCCTTGATCTAGATGCTCATTTGCACCAATTGCAACAAGTGCAATTGATGGTTGGGAAGGCAAATGGCTTATTGGTCTTAATTGAAGAGTTTTGAAATGGAGAAATATTGTTACTAATGTATAGGATACTGGTAAGGCCATACCAGAATGCCGGTTTGGTTCCCTTATTTAAGAAAGGATAGACTGTCATTAGATACAATCAAAAAGAGGTTCACTGGGTTATTTCCTGGGAAGAGAATATCGACCTATCACATGTACATTACCCGTACATTAGTTCTAAGTTAGCCCAGTTTCGCATCCTACACACTAGGGCAATTCACAGAGGCCAATTAACTTACAAACCTTTATGTCTTTGGAATGTGGGAAGAAACCAAAGCACTAGGAGAAAACCCATGTGGTCACAGGGAGAACATACAAACTCCGTGCAGAGAGCATCCATCGTTAGGATAGAATCCAGAACTCTGGCACTGTAAAGCAGCAACTCTACCTCTGCACTACTGTGTCATCCTAAGACCTAATATATTCATTAAAGATGGGGAATGGACGAAGAGAAGATTAGTGACAATATTGATTAAGGATAATATGGCAGCACAGGAGAGAGAGGATGTCCTGGAATGATTAAGGACAAGATACATCTGTTTAGAGTAAGAATCAATACAAGTATGATTACACTGCTGAGTTTATCCTACAGACCTCCAACATGTGTGAAGAATATTGAAAAGCAAATTTGTGGATTATTGAAAGGGATGAGTAAAAGTCATAAAGTATTGCTAATAGTAAGATTAAATGAGAACTTACCAGTTTGAAGTTTGATCTTGATTTTATGAGGAGTTACAATGAGCGATTATGTGAAGAAGGCCGTCAGTCGTCATGTGCGTCAATCTTCAAAGCAGCGGTGTGGAATCACAGATAAAAGAAGTTGACCTAAAGATAGTAAGATTTGGAGAACTAGAACTATCAGATGACCTGATAATATGAGGGTTGGGAGCGGTGGGCACGTAATTGCTCACCGTAACTCCTCATAAAATCAAGATCAAACTTCAAACTGGTAAGTTATAGTTTAATCTTACTATTTTACTTCGGAGTCACGTGAATGACTACGTGAAGATTTCAACGCTCTGTGATTTCACGCCGGTTCGAATCCAGGTGTCACACACTGAATGGATTGACCATGGGTGAGTGAGAAAATATTAATGCATTCAGACATAACATAGTTAGGTAACAAAACTGATGCTTTAAACCAAAACAAAACAATAGTGACCCCGCTCAACCTGGGGGGAAACTATAAACAGAATTCAAAATGCAAACACCCCCGGTCCGGCAATGGGTTTATTATAAAACCGGCGGAACATCTTTTCATTGGCCCATCCTGCCACCACTAGGATGCTGTCTAGGGGCACGTCCATAGCCCTTGCTGCTGACGTTGATGCAGCCCTGGTGGAGTGAGATTTGTAAATGTCAGTATCTACTCCTGCAACTGCCAGTACCTCTTTTAGCCATCTGGAAATGGTTTGTGTTGACACCCTATGGTGTGGCCTTTTGTGGATGATTAGGACAGCTAATTCTGAGCCTCTGAGGCTCCTGGTGACTGTAATATACTGGTGCAAGTGATCAACCACATATAGTTGAGGATCTTCGGGGTATGCCAAGAACTCAAGCCTGGGCCCTGGCACCCCGGCCCTGCTCTGTTTAACTAAATCATAAATGATGAAAGTTATGGTGTTGGCAGTGGTGTGTATGTTGTCGAGTCGCAGTTTGTGCAGAGTCTGGACTCGTTGCACCGTAATGAGCGCCATTAGCAAGACCACCTTGAGGGTGAGCTTGTGTAAGGATAGTTTGGTGGCTGGGACCCACTGACGGAGTAGTGTTAGCACCACGCTAACATCCCATGTGTTGGTCTATCGTGGCCTGGGGGGTGTAGTGTTGTATATGCCCTTCATGAATCTGGTAATAAGGGGATGCTTTCCCACCAGTTCCTAGTACTATATATGAGGACAGTGCACTCCTGGCACTGTTGATGCACTGTAGCCTAATTTCTGGTCATGATATAAGTTAGACAGAAATTCCAGTATGTCCGTGATGCACACAGTGTCATATGTAATGTTGGATGCCCGGCAAAACGTCTCCCACTTCTTGATGTGGGAGACATACTGCTTTTGTGTGCTGTCCTTCCAAGCCGCTGTAATTACATCCACCATTCGATCAGCCAGTCCGAGTCCCAGAAAAGGTCTCCTCAGAATCTGCAAACCAACAAATTGATTCGGTCATGTAGTACATGGTGTATTACCGGGTGTACCAGCAGCTCCCTGCTGTTGGGGACAGCCATCAAAGGCTGTGTCATGATTCCCAGGACAAGTGAGAACCAAGATTGCGTAGGCCAATCTTGCACTACCAAAATTGTCTTGCTTTATTTTGACCAAGCATCGGCTGATGAGGCAAAAAGGAGGGAAAACATACAAGAACATTCCTCCCCAATGCATCGAACCATTTGAATGCATCGACTGCTACTGCCCCTGGGTCTGGCTCCCATGAGACATGTTTGGGTAACTGGTGATTCAACCTGGAGGCAAACAAGTCAATATCTGGCGTGCCATATTGGGCAACAATGTCGGTGAACACGACATGATTCAACATCCATTCCGTGTTATCACTGAATTTCCGTGATTTAGTGTCCGCCACCATATTATATCTACCTGGCAGGTAGGTAGCCGTGACCCAAATGTTCCTAGCAATACTCCAATGCCAAAGGAGGTTTTCCAATTTATCACATGATACAGATTCTATTCCACCCATGTGATTGACATACGCCACTGCCGTGGTGTTGTCAATCTGTAGTTGTACATGTACATGATGCATACTGCTGCAATAAACCTTTAAGCCATAGAGTGCTCCCAACAACTCTAAGTAGTTTATGCCATATTGCTGTAAGATTAAGGACTCCTGCACATTCCATCTGCCCCCGTAGCTGGAGCTGGTGTCTGTTGCCACCCCAGCCCAGGCTACTCGCATCGGTTTGTATTATTACCGATGGTGTGTCAACTTGACGTTTTCTTAGAACGGCGATATATATTGGTAGCCCACCAGTGTAATTCTGCAATGGCGTCTGGTGGTAAGTGCATCTGTTCCCCGAACTTGCCTGCATGAGATTTGAGGGCCCGTTCCTTTGCACATTGTAAATTTTGGTAGTGCAAAGGTCCGAAGCGTACACCTGGAAAGGCTGCCACAAGCTTGCCAATTAAGCTTGCTACTTGTTTGATTGTTGGCTGCTGGTTAGCAATTAGCTTATTGCAGGCTTCCATCAAGTCTGACTGCTTGCCACCTGGCAGAGTCACTGACATTTGAATTGAGTTGATAGTACACCCTAGGTAATCAATTACCCTGATTGGAGTCAATTTTGACTTAACTGGATGGATGACGAAACCCAGCCTCTCAAACATGAGTTTGGTAGCTGAAACAGATGCTATTGCTGATTCCTTGGTGTTCCCAATTATTAGAATGTCATCCAAATAAGCCATCACAATGTGGTTCTGTGCTCGTAGCAGTCCCAGAACCGGTTTTAGTAATTTTGTAAAAAGTCTGGGAGCTGAAGTCAGCCCATTTGGCAACACCTTGAATTGCCACATCTGCTCCATCCAGTTAAATCTCCTGTGTTCCCTGTGTATTGGTACGGGGTAGTAAGCATCTTTTAGATCTAGGCAAGCCATATAACATCCTTTGGAAACCAGCTGGATAGCTGTACCAAAGTTGTCCATTTTTAAATGTTTATACTGCACATGGGTATTGAGTTCTGTCAAATCTAGGATAATACGACTTCCTCCATCCTTCTTTTGCTTGGGAAAAATGTTCGATACAAATTGGTGTGATTCCTGGTTTGTATCTCAAATCTTTCCTGTTGTGGAAACAGATATGTGCGATGTGGTAAATTTTGAGTGGGTGGTGACGAGTCAAGAAGGAACTCAATTTTAAACCTCTGCACACTGTGCAGTATGAATGGGTCTGCTGTAATCCAAATCCATTCATTCAAAACATGTTTTAGCCTCCCCCCTACTTGTAAATTAGAGGTGTGTAAATTGTCCCACAAGGGACTAGAATGTCCTACCTTGGGCGTTACTGCCTGTGTTGTCCTGGCCTCCAGCCTCCCTCCTTGGGACTGCTGGACTCTGCCTCCTGTCCAGATGGCGTGGTTGACGGCCGGCACACTGAGGGAGGCACAGTCGACAGGTGTACTGCGACCGGTGGTCTTCTCCATAACCTGGTCCTTGAGCTGGTGCGAGGCCAGGTAGTTTATGGTGGTGGCCAGCTCTTTATCAAAGGCCTCTCCGGTTCGGATAGGTATGGCGAACGTAGACGCCAATAGAGGCACTGTGGCCCCTCGCTCCCCAGGGTGTTCCCCTGATGTGCCTCCCTGCTCAGAGTCAGGATACTGCTGACTCCATGTACTCCCTCCTACAGAGGGAGACGCATCGCAGCCCTGCGTAAGGTGTTGCCAGCACCAGCTCCCGTGGAGACCCGGCCTGATACTGCTCCCTCCTCTGGAGCAGATCAGTCTGGAGGCACCTCTCCCACAGGTGCTCCATCTGGGAGAGGCGCCCGCAGACTCTTCCCATTGTGGGAGATGATTCCTCTGGCCCGGACTCATCGGAGTCTACGGGTCTAGCAGACCTGTGGGTGGCATTGCGCCCCGATGGGACTGCCACGGTGCTTTCCTGTAGCACCAAGTCTGCTGCCGCTGGTTCCAACACCGGCGACCTAGAAGGTGACTCGGACAGCCGTCCAATACCCGCAGCACCATGGTCTTCCGTAGCCGGCTTTGCAGACCGTCTCCGCACCTTCGACATGGTAGGTTTGTTCTGTTGGTACAAAAACTAACAACCGAACCTGCCAAACAACGACCGTAAGTAAATTATTAAAAATCACTTACCTTGGTTTTTAAAACTTACCGCTGGAGAGACGTAACGCGTCTGCCAGTCAGTCGTTGGTGCATGCTTCAGACATAATGACGCGCATGACGACCTTCTTCACGTAGTCACTCACGTGACTCCGAAGTAAAATGTGAGCTTCAATTCGCCAAAAATAGACTAAGACTAACTGTCATACAGCATGGAAACAAGTCCTTTGGTCCAACTTGCACTAATGTACGGGTAATCGTTGGTCGGCACAAATTTAACCATGTGATAGGACGATATTCTCATCCGAGGAAATAACCCAATAACCATATGTCCCACCTGCCTGCATTTGGCCCATGTCCCTCCAAACCTGTCCTATCCATGTACCTGTCTAATTGTTCCTTAAACTTTGCAATAGTTCCTGTCTCAACTGCCTCCTCTGGCAGCTCGTTCCATACACCCACCACCCTTTGTGTGAATATAAGTGATATAGAGCAGGAGTATGGGCGGCAAAGAGACGCAGTGGTGGAGTTGCTGCCTCACAGTGCCAGAGACCCGGGTTTAATCCTGACAATGGGTGCTGTCTGTATGGAGTTTGTACGTTCTCCTTGTAACTGCAAGGGTTTTCTCCAGATGCTCCGGTTTCCTCCCACACTTCAAAGACGTGCAGGTTTGTAGGTTAATTGGTTTCTGTAAATTGTAAGTTGTCCCCAGCGTCGCAATCATGGGGTTATTGCTGGTCAGCATGGACTCAGTGGGCCAAAGGGCCTGTTTCCATGCAGTATTTCTATATATGGAAGAGAACTCCCCAGGTCAGTATGTTTGTAGCTCAGAGTAGGGCGGCACTGGTGGACTTGATTCTGGGAAATGAGCCAGATCAAGTGAAGCAAGAACGAGTGATGGGATAGGGTGTGGATTCCCCTTGGAACTACCAAACATAAGAGTTTAAGCAGGGTCAGAATGTAAAAGTATGTAGACTATTCCAAGTTAAAAAAGCCAGTTGGAGTAAGGCCAGTTTCAATAATGTGAGAACAGATGTGTCCTAGGTAAATTGGAATCAAAGCCTCGCAAGCAAAAGTGGAATTAAGCAATCGGTGGCCTAAGGTGAAGATCCAAAAGTATTCTCAATGCATGCAAGCAACAAAAGGGTTGCAAAAGTAAAAATGTGGCTGAGCAGAAGCCTAAAGGGAAATCTACTCACTGAGGCCAGCGCATGGTTGCGATATCAAATGACTACATCAGTTTTCACTAAGGAAGAAAGATTCTGCTGGAGTCACACTGAGGGAATTTGTAGGAAGGAACTGCAGATGCTGGTTTGCACTGAAGATAGGCTCAGTGGGTCAGGCAGCATCTCTAGAGAAAAGGAATAGGTGACGTTTCGGGTTGAGACTTTTGGTTTGAGTCGGGTTCGACCTTTCGGCTTGAGCCTGAAGAAGGGTCTCCACCCGAAACGGCAATTAGTTTTCACCAGAGATGCCCACTGACCCGCTGAGTTACTCCAACATTTTGTGTCTATTTTCCCACTTAGGGAAGATGTTGTTGAGATTCTTGAGTTAAAAAGTTGATTTAGAGAGCTTAGTAGAAAGGCAAACTGGATTTAGCCTTAAATGACTCGGTCCAGATATGTGCAGACTTCCAGGACATAAATCACTTGGTCCAGATGGCATGCATCTTGGATAACTGAGGAAAATAAAGGAAGAAAATAATTGGCTCTGGCAATATCTTGTGAGAATCAATAGATTCAGAGGTGGTGTCTAATGACTGGAAATAGTATATTACTGTACTGTTCAAAAAAGTGTTTAGGAATAAATTCAATAACCTCAATAGTGCAGCAAAGTTTAGTGGAAACAGAAGAGACTGCAGATACTGTAATCTGGAGCAGAAGTCAAACTGCTGTAGGAACTGAACAGGCCGGGCAGCAACCATGGCAGCAGCGCGATAGTCAATTTTTTGGTTTGAGTGTTGCATCTTAGTGAGAATGAAAGCTCTAAAAGCACTAACAAGGCACAGAATCAGCAGGTTAAAAAAATGCAGACAGTGAAATTCTGAAACAAAAACAGGAAGTACTGGAAAAACTCAGCAAGTCAGGCAGCATTTATGGAAAGAGATACTGTTAATATTTTGGGTTTCCTACCATTCATCTCACCTGGAAAAAAAAAGGCAAGTTTGTTTTCAGTGGGAGGGAAGACAGAACATAGCACATGAGAAGTACTGCACAAGAACAGGCTTTTCGGCCTTCAATGTTTGTACTGAACATGATGCCAAGCTAAACTAATGTCATCTGCTTGCATATGATCTTTACCCCTCCATTCCTTGAACATCCATAAGCCCATCTAAAAGCCTTGTAAATGCCACTATGGCATCTGCCTCCAACACCCTCACTGGCAGTGATTTCCTGAGTCCATCACCCTGTGTGTAAACAACTTATCCCACACATCCCCTTTACGCTTTGCCCTTTCACCTTAAAGCTAATTTCTCTTATATTTCTATATATTTTATATATTTGATATTTCTATCCTGGAAAAAAGGTCTGACTGACTACCTTCACCCGTAACATCACCTGACCCGCTGAGTTATTCCAGTGCCTGTTTCTTCTTTTGTAAAACAGCATCTTTATTTCTACTTTATGGCATTGGTTTTGCCATAACTGAAGAATTGTATCCAGTTAGGTTGTTAAATTTTTAGAGAATGTTCAGTAGAAATTTACCAACATAATTTCAGGGCAGATGGACTTATTTGAATACTCTTGAGAAGTTTTGGTTGTTCTCCTTGTGAAAAAAGCAGAGAGGAGATTTGATTGAGTTATTTATAACTCAAATTCATAAAGGATAAAGATGAAGAGAGATGGCTCCTCTTGGCAGAGGGATATTGGGATGACATGAAAGTGAATGCAAAATGATCCGTGACGGGGTTAGGAGGGGAAATATTTCATGCCTTGAATGTTTATGTCTTGAAATGCACTGCCAGAGGTGGTAATAGAGGATGATGCAACTGTAATGTTCAAAAGGGAACCAGGTAAATATCTGAAAGAAACAACGCAGGACGATGGGGAGAGGACAGAGGTGCGGGATTGTCAGATTGTTACAAGAGCTGGTCTGGACTGGAAGGGCCAAGTGCTCTCCTGTTGTACAGTCACCATTCTGTGATGCTGAGATCCTGATAATTCTGGCTAACTTTTGTCTTCTAATTTAGGCTTTGTCGAGGACACCTGCATTACTCTTACTCGAGCCCTGACAGTGTTTTGCTAATTAATCTATTCTCCCTGGCACTCTTCGGTATGTATACATTTGGACACCCATCACTCTGAAGAAGGGTCCCAACCCAAACTCCAACTCTCCATTTCCTTCCAGATGCTGCCTGATCCACTGAGTAGCTCCAGCACTTCATGTTTTGCTCACGATTCCAGGAGCTGCAGCTTATGACTCCGTGAACCATTACTTGTGGAGTGAATTACACGTGGATAAGTTTATGTTCACAACCCCAAGGATGAATATTGATGGTGTTTGAATCACTGTCACTGCATTGATTTACTATCATCAGACACATAGCAACCAACCAGTTGCTTACCAACACCTTGTACGAAGTGCATTGTATGTCTGTACACTTTTCTGTAGACGAAACACTGGCCAATAAAACAAATCAAATTTTTCAGCATTTAGGTATCCAATTAAGTAGCAAGAGTTTCAGAAAATGAACATCGAGGATGAGATGTGAAGCTTTGCTGCAAAATTTTGTTACTGTTTGATACTAAGCCCCAGTTGATTCCATTGGGCTGGCCATATCAGTCACATACCTGAGGCCAGACTCCAAAGAAAGACAATCTATTTCAAAGTTCAGCTAAACAGTACTAGAGGAACTCAGCGGGTCAGGCAGCATCTGCGGAGGCAACGGAGAGACGACATATCAGGTCAGGACCCTTCTTCTAAGTCTGACACATTGCTAGGCAGCTGGAGGAAAAGTTTCAAGAATGTGCTCAAAACCTCGCGTATAAATGCAACAACAACACTGATTCCACGGAATCTCTAGCCCATGAGCACTCAAAGTGAAGCAGAAGCATTCAGGATGGTACTGAGAACCTTAGCCCATGCATTGGAACACACCAAAATGCTGCATCAGCGGCGGAAGGAATGCACCCCTGACACACCAACCATCTGTCTTGGACCTGCAGATTAATGTTTCCACATTGACCTAATTTGCCATCTCAGAACTCACAAAACCAGTCTGAAGAATGTTCCTAAAAAGTTGTGGTGAGTTCCTGCAACTTGCTTCCACCGTGCAATGTATTGGACCATGTCTACTTATTAGCTGGTGGATGGGGCCCCAAACTAGGAGACACCACATCCACCAGTTTAAAGCTCAGTGGTGTTCAGCTTTCTCAAAGTTATATCACCTTCCATTTTGCTAAGTGGAAAATATTGTTCCTTTTAATGTCTTGTTAATAGTGAAAACACATTGGAAAGTCAGGAAATGGATTTGTAAAACCACGGTTCTGTCCTGCTCTTCTTCTCAAATTGTGTTTGTGACTGGTCCACTTCTGGTCACACTGACACCCAGCATATCAATGGTGGAGGAGTCTGGTAGTAATGAATGGCAATTATTGAGGGAAGTTGATTAGATACTCTCTTGTTGGAGATGGTCATTCCTAGCTGCCAAACTTTGTGATTCTGCACCCAAACCCAACCTCTCTTTCACACTTTAAAACTGACAACACCATTTTTTGTTTAAATGGGAACAAGGAAGCGGGAAGTGAACCTCAGGAAGTTGCAGCACAGTGGTGTAGACTGAGAATGAATGGCACTGGAGCTCCCTAAGATCAACTTTGAAGTTTCATGGAACAATTCTCTAATCTGCTCAGTTACCGAATCAGTACTCTTCTATTTTGAGCTCTGTTGGCAGCAAGAATGCGGGAGTAGTTCATTGTGAGGTCATTATTATCAATCTCCAAGAGTATCTGAAGAAGGGTCCCAACCCAAAATGTCACCTATCCACACTATGTCATAGGAGCAGAATTAGGTAATTCGGCAAATCGAGCATACTCCGAAATTCAATCGTGGCTGATCTATCTTTCCCTATCAACCCCATTCTCCTGCCTTCTCCCCTTTACTTTGACATTCTAATTAATCAATAATCTGTCATTTTCCGCTTTAAAAATACCGAATGACTTGACCTCCAAAGCCATCTGTGGCAATGAATTCTACAGATTCACCACCCTTCGACTAAAAAAAAATCTGTCTTCCAGAGATTCTGCCTGACCCTCTGAGTTACTCAAGCACTTTGTGTTTTTCACAGAACCAGAGTGGAACCATCAACCTTGATCTTGGTAGACTGCCACTCTCTAAAAGACCATCACAGTAGCTGGGAAAGGTGTTGGTGAAGTCAATATCTGAGTATGTTCAAATTAATTTTTTGTGTGCAATGGAAATTATGATCAGAAATGAATCTGAAATTCTTACCCTGTAAAGTGAGGAATCAGCGATCATGGATGGATGCTGGAAAGCTAAAATATGCTGTGAATTGTAACCTCGTGCAGGATGTGGGTTTAGGGCGTTGCTGGGAGGTTCAAGTAACAGCAAGTCAGAAAACCACAAACAAGTTGCCTTCAGATGCGAGAGCAACTTCCAATTTCAGTTGGATACGTACTCTATTAGAATGATAGTTACATCAATTTTAAAGTTTCGTTCTGAGTCAACATGTCCCTCCTACTTACTGAAACTCATCAGTATAACATAATCCCATTGAAGGATGGCTGAGGAAAGATCTAGCAAACCTCACAACTGTTTTCATAAGTGGTTCGATGAAAGGCATTGGGCTGGATCATCTAATCTAGCTAAAGGGACCTACTGCTGTAACTGCCTGTACTTAGTTTTAATTTAATTTAGTTGAGAGAAGCAGCATAGCAACTGGTCCCTGTGGTCCTCCGAGTCCTCGCTGATCATCAATCACCCTTTCGTGCTAATTCAATGTTATCCAATTTTCTCAACTACTCACCACACATTGGGGACAATTTGACAGAGGCCATTTATAACTTACAAACCCACACGTCCTTTGAATGTGGAAGGAAACTAGAGCACCCAGAAAAACCCCACGCGCTCAAAGGGAGAAAGTGCAAACTCCACACAGACAGCAACTGAGTTAATGATCAAACCCGGATGTCTGGTGCTATGAGCCCACCAGCTGTGGCACTGTACTGCTCCGCCTTCTTTCAGGTCAGAAGGTGGGTTGATTGGCAGGGACTCTTATTGACCATTGAACCACTGACCTTCCCACTACCTGCTGGGTTCCCCACCAGTCTTCCCAACTTTACTGGGAGCTGAATCCCCTGGCCAGCAATCCAACTCTACTGAGAATTGTTGGTGAACTGTACTGATTTGTCAGGAAGCTTTTTACTGAGTGAAATCCCAGAAAGGAATGGAACCCAAGCTCAATTTAGCATTTGGGTGTGGAGCTGGCTTTCATGATACTCCCAGAGTATCCTGTAGTTAAATGTCCATTACTCTGCCAACTTACATTTATTTTATATGGGCTTTTATCTTTCATATTAGGTCTTTCCTCGGGTTATGTAAGCCACTATGTACTTAATGTGAATGATGAGGTAATTGTATCTACGATGAAGATTTTACATTAGTTCAGTAATTTTCCTTGCACAGAAGCTCAATTGCTAGCGCTTCAGTGACTGCATTTTTAAAAATAGATCTGCCCAAGTTAGAAAATAAAATTTCATTATGAAACTTTTAATGGTTAATTCTTTAACTACCCCCCCCCCCTCCCCACAAATTGATTAAATGCATTCAGGTAAGAGTCAAATAAAATCACAGAACATTTTTAGAATGTTAATTAAATAACCCTGACCCTGACTTTGTAACTCAAATAATTACCATTTTTCTTGGAGCCATTCATTAAAAGTTAATATTCTGATTGGATTTAATTATCAGAAAAAAATAAAGTTCATTCATGCTTTGAGCCTGCTGGACATCAACTAGATGTAGTAAAAGATACTGGAGTGCAACATCAGCCATAACCTAACCCTGGTTCTAAATACCCTGCTATTAAAATTGTAAACATATGTTTTAACTACCTATTGCCTCCATCATGTATCATGTCATTTTACAATAAACTTATTAAGTGAATGTGTTAATTGTGAAATGTGCTCAATTATACCTAGTTTTTTTTGCAAATGAATTCTATTTGCACTACACTGGATGGAATTTTTTTCCCAGGGGATTTAGTTCTTTGGTTGATTTAAATAAAACCAAGCAATTTGTCATTCAAATAGTTCTATTTGTAAAATGGAACTAAATTATGTTTATGAGCCCATTGACAAAGGCGAAGAGCAGGCTTTGGCCATCAGAGTGTGCAGTGGGCAGTTACTGTCCTTTGCCCTCATGTCAATGATGAACAAGTGATGCACAGTCTGCCAATGGGGATCAACCTGTTGGGCTTCCTGGAGTCTGGCTATTCTCTCATCACTGACTGGTGGATGCAGTGGCTCAACTGGGAGGGTGGGGAAAGGGGATGGACAATATTGGCCATGTTGGTTATAGCATTTTATGTTTTCTAGGTAAGAATGTGAACTTTACCATGACTTTGAAACTTGCTCAACTTTTCTGACACATCCTGCATGAAACCCAAAGGGTCAGAGTTCCGTGCCCTTGGAAGGCTTCAGTCAGTCAGACCTACTTTCAGTCTGAAGAAGAGTCCCCACCCAAAATTTCGGCCAACTTTTTCCTCGAGAGGTGCAGTCTGACCCACTGAGTTACCCCAAGCACTTTGTGTCTATCTTTGGTATAAACCAAAATCTGCAGTTCTTTGTTTCTACATTCTGGAAATAAGGGAGAAATTGATGGAAATAATCAGTATTTAAATGGGTCGGCTTTGTAATAAATAAAAATCTATTATGGGCATAGCATTGCCTTGCTACAACTCTTTCTAGCAATTTAGATGGTGTATTACTAAATGCTTCATGAAAGAAATGAGCAAGCTGCCGAGATCCCTCCACTGCTGAGAAACGCTTAGCCAACATTGTTCATGGTTTGGGCCTGGACCTGTGCAGGAACAGATCTGATCATCAAGGTATGAGGCAGCATTGGCAAGACCAGCTAATATGGAGTCAAAAGAGAAACAAGAATGCTTTACCAACAGTCACCGAACCGGCCTGCACTTCCCTGAACAAAGAGGTTTATACCTTGTGGAAATCAATGAGAAGTTACTTTTTAAGGTAGCATTCAGTGTTTATCAATTCTTAGTTAAGATATCTGGCATGCACTTGGCATGTTTTCTACCTAATGCAGATGGCAGCTCAAAGTGGGGCATTGAGTATAATCAGGAGATCACGACGCAGCTTTATAGGACTTTAGTTAAGCTGCACTTCTAGTCAGCCCAATACTTGAAGGTTGTGGAGACTTTTGAGAGGGTGCAGAGGAGATTTACCAGCATGATTCCTGGATTAGGGAGTATTAGCAACAAGGAGAGGTAGGACAGACTTGGAATTTTTTTCTGGAATACCAGAGGATAAAGGGAGACCTGATAGGAGTATACAAAATGAAGCAAAGTATAGCTGCGGTGCACAGTCTAAACCTTTTTCCCTGGATGGAAATATCAAATAGTAGAGAACACAGTTTTAAGGTGAGGGGGGGCAACATTTAAAGGAGGTCTGCAGAATGTGTCTTTTACAGAGGGTCACGAGTGCCTGGAATCGACTGCTGGGGATGGTGATGGAGGCAAATACAATATTGACATTTAGGAGACAATTAGATAGGCACCAGGATATGCAGGAAATGGAGGAATATGGAATAAGTGCAGGCAGATAAAAGTAGGCATCAAGTTGGGCACAGATATTGTGGGGGTGAAGGGCCTGTTTCTGTGTTGTACCATGTTCTAATGAAGACACATTATGTAAAGCTCCACCACATCTTAAGATTACCACTTTATCAGCAATCATGCTCAGTGTTGGTATGGCCCAAATCAATGCAAGACACATTATTTGATGTTGGTCTGGTGTATCCTGTCATCTCTTTCTGACTCTCTGTCTTCTCCCTAGATTTTCTGCCTTCTGCAGTTCTCTGATCCCACCTCAGTTTGATCAGTTTGATCAGCTGCAAAGCTGTAAAAGAGCACCTGAAAACAAGAATATAGAAGAATACAGCAAGGAACAGGCCCGTTGGCCCAGTGTATGTGCTGAACATGATGCCAAGATAAACTCATCTGCCTGCACATCTACATCCCTCCATACTTTGCATATCCATGTGCCTACCTAATAGTCTCTTAAACGCCACTATCACATTTGCCTACACCACCACTCTCGGCAGCACTTTCAAGACACCCATCGTACTGTGTAAAAATAAATTGGTCTGCTTTTTATATTTTCCTCTCACTTTAAATCCTGCAGACCTAAACTGTCCCTGCCAGCTTCAAAGTCTCCACTATTGTTCCCATATTCAAAAGTCCAAGGATTACTGGTCTTAATGACTACAGGCCTGTCGCACTGACCTCTGTAATCATAAAGACCCTCAAATGACATGTGCTGGCCCACCTAAATAATATCACAACCCCCTGCAGTTTGCACACCGAGCAAATAGAATAGTGGATGACGCAGTCAACCTGGGCCTGCACTCCATCCTCCAGCACCTAGACCATCGGGGGACCTATGCAAGGATTTTGTTTGTGGATTTTAGTTCTGCATTAAACACCATTGTGCCTGAGCTACTACATTCCAAACTCTCCCAGTTGACTGTGCGTGAACCCCTCTATCAGTGGATCATCAACTTCTTGACAGACTGGAAGCAGCTTGCGAGGCTGGGAAAGCACATCTCGGACCCGCAGACCCTCAGCATAGGAGCACCACAAGGCTGCATACTTTCCCCTTTCCTTTACTCTCTCTACACCAACGACTGCACCTCTGTCAAGGTTCTCAAGTGTGTGTACGACACAACCCTGATTGGACTGAGCCAGGATGGGGAAGAATCTGCCTACAGACAGGAAGTGACACAGCGGGCAACATAGTGCCATCGCAACAACCTGGAGCTCAAAGCTCTTAAGATGGTGGAATTGATTGTAGATTTTAGGAGAACTCCACCTCCCCTCACCCCATTCACTATCAACAATGCTACAGTCACGTCTGTGGAGTCATAGAAACATAGAAACATAGAAAATAGATGCAGGAGTAGGCCATTCGGCCCTTCGAGCCTGCACCGCCATTAAATATGATCATGGCTGATCATTCAACTCAGTATCCTGTACCTGCCTTCTCTCCATACCCCCTGATCCCTTTAGCCACAAGGGCCGCATCTAACTCCCTCTTAAATGAACTGGCCTCAACTACCTTCTGTGGCAGAGAATTCCATTTAAGTTCCTTGGAAACATTCATCTCCAGGGACCTTAAATGGGATGGCCACCATCGATTCCACAGTCAAAAAGGCCCAACAGAGGATGTACTTCCTGCAGCAGCTGAGAAAACACAATCTGCCACAGGCAATGAAGGTCCAGTTTTATACTGCCATCAGAGTCTGTCCTCACCTTCTCCATCATGGTTTGGTTTGGCTCAGCCACCAAGAGTGACATCCGGAGGCTGCAGCACATTGTTCAATCAGCCGAGGAGGTTGTTGGCTGCAACCTTCCCCCTATCGATGAACTGTACACTGCAAGGGCCAGGAAGAGAGCGGGTAAGATCATCTCTGACCCTTCTCACCCTGACCACATACTCTTGATGTACCTCCCTCTGGAAGGCGACTTCGGACTGTCAAAGTCGCCACAGCCAGACATAAAAAAAACTGTTTTTTTCCATGAGCAGTAGCTCTACTCAACAGCCAAAAATCTGTAGCCTCCTTTTGCTCTGGTATTTTATTTCATTCTTCACATGTTTAAATTATATTGTTCTATTTTTAATTGTCGACTGTATATCTTATTGTTACTTGCGAGCAAAGCACCAAGGCAACTTCCTTGTATGTATACATATTTGACTAATAAAATGTATTCAATTCAATTCAAAAAGCTATACTCTCTAGTCTTTGATATTTCCACCTGAGCATAAAAGGTTCTGACTGTCTACCCAATCTATAAGCATCATGAATTTATATACCTCTATAAGGTCTCCCCTCAATCTCCAGCATTCCTGAGAAAACAATCTAAGTCTGTTCAAACTCTCTGTACAGCTGATACCGCCTAATCCAGGCAGCATTCTGGTAAACCTCTTCTGCTCCCTCTCCAAAGCCTCCACATCTGTCCTGTAATGGGGCGATCAAAACCGCACGCCATACTCCAAATGCGGCATAACCCGTCACATTAAACTGAATAAAACATGCATTTGATCATATCAAAACCTACACATATTTTATTATGGTCAAACTCTGAAAACTCAATCTTCTCCATCATTATGTAATCAATGTTTTACTGTTAAGGTTAACCAACCAATGTGGCAGGATCGACACTCTTAATATTATTTGAGATCAGTGGCGAGTTCGTAAAATCCATAATGTGCGAAGTGAGGTGGGAGTCAGGATGGTGTCAGAGCTCTTGCCTCGGGATGTGAAGCCACCATTTATAGTCAAGCCAATGAACAGAATGTTCTGGCCTCATACTCCAGAGGAAGAGCAGAGAAAGACCCAAAGGAAATAAATGCATGTGGCTTCAGCACTAATGCACAGTGCAAGGGCCCACAATACTTTTGAATAATTTACCAAAGCCTAATGCACCAGAGGAAATTGACTTCCACAAGTTCTATTCATGTATATGCATTCCTTTTTTTTTCCTACTCATCTTTGGTAAATTAAATAGTTGATGGATGAAACTTTTGTAGAGGATTTCTTATAACTGATTGAGAGCTGCTTAATCATTATACCTGATCATTGTGATTTTCAATTACATTCTTATAATGTTACATGGTAGCGAAAGAGAATTTGCAGTGTCTGAATCTTGAGCAGATTAGATTCTTGGATGTGCATCCAGTATGCAGCACAGCTTGGTCTGGGAACAGCTCCATTCTAGACCGCAAGAAATTGCAGCAAATTGTGGATGCAGCCCAGATCATCACACAACCCAACCTCCCTTCTATTGACTCCATTTATACTGCCCTACTTTGACAAAGGGAAGCAACTGACAGAAAGGCGTTTTCTTGTAAATGAGGAAAACGTGTTTTTCTTTCAGCTCTGTGATGGAATTTCTTACTTCTCTGGTATAAATATTTTCAAATTGTTCTCAGAGAAGACGTATTTTGTTCACCATTGTGTAGAGCATATCTCAAATACCCTAAAGCAAGCAATAACTCAATTTTGACAAAGTTGTCAGTTGCTTCCTTTTGTCAAATTAGGGCAGTATACCTCTCGCTACCTCGGCAAGGCCAGCAGCGTAATCAATGAGTCGCACCCTGGCCACTCTCTCTTCTCCCCTCTCCCATCAGGCAAAAGGTATAGAAGTGTGAAAATGCACACTACCAGATTCAGAGACAGTTTCTTCCCAGCTGTTATCAGGCAAATGAATCATCCTACCACAACCAGAGAGCAGTCCTGAACTATTATCTACCTCTTTGGTGACCCTCGGACTATCGTTGATCAGACTTTGCTGGCTTTACCTTGCACTAAACGTTATTCCGTTATCATGTATCTATACATTGTAAATGGATCAATTGTAATCATCTTTTGTCTTCTTGATCGTTAGCACGCAACAAAAGCTTTTCACTGTACCTCGGTACATGTGGCAATAAACTAAACTAACTGAACTGACATTATCTAGGTTAGCAATAAATATGGAGAAAGTAAAATTCAATCTGGGGTTCTCGTAAAGAGAAAGCTTCTCTAAATGTAAGATCCCTGACTTCTAATTATTCTTGTATCCAAAAAATGGTATCTTCAACTGTGTGGCTTCATTGTGTGGTGTAAACAATCCAATATCCTTGAGAAGATGTTTACCTAAGTAATGCCATTGTTGAATATGGTAAATTACATCTTATTATGTGGAGTACAACCTGATCTGGATATCCACAATAGCATCTATGGAAACTCTTTGCATGTCATTTGCATATTGTGGTTGCAACAATATATCCCAAATGGACCCATTAATTAGGAAACATGCTCCTGATTTGCCGCACATTTTGGTTGCAACTAAGGAGAGGCAGCGAGGGCAGGTCTGCTCCTTCCAGGCAAGTGACAATATCTATACACACAGTCATATGGACATTGACAGTAATGAATGCAGCATCTGCAGTGTCTTTGGACATTAAAATTAATGCCCATAAATTCATCCTCTGAAAATTTATGCCTTATTAGGTGTAACCTATTCTTGGAGTCATTCGGAAAATTTCAAGAAAGTCTACAAGAAATCTCAATACAAAGGCAAAATAAGGAAGAAAATAAAATATTCATGACATTCATTTCATGAGCGTTCACTGGTGAAACAAAAATAGATTTTAACAGGAACAGAAGCTCTGCATTAACAATCATTGGATGCAGGCGTGATGCAGTTAACTATCTCTCTTCTGGTTTATGTGGATGAAATGCAGACTTGGATGGAGCAGAACCCCAAATTGTAAACTGTACAGTGATTTCCCATTCATAAAAACTTGGATAGGAAATACAAATCACATATTCTTGTACAATGTTCCTAAATTCCAAAACAACAAGCAAGGTCCTGTCCCAACAGCTCATCCCACAAAACTCCTCACAATCTTCCCAAGATCTCTGAAAATGAAACATAAGAAAACTTCCCTGGATCTGAACTACATCATCCCTCACCCCTCATCTTGATAAATCCTGGCACCTTTTGTCCACATTTGTGTTCCCCTTATCTCTCACCATATATAAATTGCACTTTCCATATTATATCTGCCCAGTCACCTAGACTATCTATATCCCTCTGGAGTCTCTGTGCATCCTTCTCCCAACATACTGTCTCCCAACTTTGTATCATGCACAGTCTTGGATATATTATACTTGGTCACCTTATCTAAATTATCTGTTTAGTTTGTAAACAGTTGGGAGCACTAGCAAGGGATCCCTGCAACACCGCGCTTGCCATAGCATGCCAATTCAAACATAATTCATTTATTCCTACTCTCTGTTTTTTGCTCCTACAGATTAACAATCTGTAGGAGCAAATGGAAAGGCCACGTGGAGTTGGTATTCAAGGTATCAGGCAATTTATTCAAACTGGTGCACACCTGCTTGACGTAGCCTTTCCATTTGCTCCTACACAATCTATGCCAGTATATTACCCCAATCTCAAATGCGTAACATTGTACTGTTCCAAAAGTCCAAAGACACCACATCAATTGGTTTCCCCCTATCTATTTGGCCAGATAGCTTCAAAAAAGACCTACAGTTTTGTCAAACCTGATTTAAAAAAAATAAAAATATCATCAAGCATGTCTCATATATGTCATGTGCAGTGGTATGAGTTTGGATCAAAAGAGGATAGAACAAAAACTGCTCTGTGAGCAGAGAACAAAAACTATCGGGCGATATCCCAAACCTCCATCTGGAAATTATTTACTTATTTTTACTGAATTGTGCATCTTTGCAAAATTATACAGTTAAAATTATAAAAACATTTTTTTTTCTTCCCACATCAACTCCCCTTCTCCCTCCATTCCCACTATGTTCCCTCTCTCAGGATCTGGCTGTTACTGGACCATCATTTTTCAGATGCAGATGGTGGGTGATCTGACCATAGGCATCAGCATGTGATAAGAATTATTCTTCTGCTTTATGCTGGAGGATAAGCAGAAGAATGAGACCTGGCTATGCTTTAGCTCTTTCCCAGTTCAGGGGTTCCCAAGGCTACTTGCTGCCCTGAGATCAGCCAACAAAGTAAACCCGGGATCCTCTCTGATCTGTGTGAAGTATTGTCACACCAATCAATTAATGCACTATGTGAGTCAGTAGACAAGCTCTGTGTTCTTGTTTAAGTAATCGGGAGAAAAATATTCAGGTTCCATGTGCTAAACAACCACTAACTTCAAATATATTAAACCATTTCGCCGAGCATACGGCAGCCTTGGCCATCTGGCATCGCTCCAATGAAAAACAGGAACTGGCAACAGAAGCTATATATTTGCAGAGGGCTGGATGCCCCTGGGTCAGCACGGACCTTAGTGCCAAATAGCAAAACAAGTTACTGACAGAGAGAAGGCCTTGTGGACTACAATCCTCTAGTGTTTTGCTCAGTGAGGAGATGATAGATGACTCTGTTGACCTGACTGCAATGTGGGTGGGTGAGGATTGTGTACCATGGACTATAGCACAGCTTCTGTGTGAAGGGTATTTTGGAAGGCAGGAGTATGGGATCCATTAAATGCATTCTTTTGCGGTTATTCAGCTTGACGTTTTTGAAATCTTGACATATTTATTTCCGGTTTGCCTAATCATAGATTAAATTGCCATACCAGCAATTCGAACTGACATTCCAGCACAGTGCTGAAGTAGTTTTGACTTGTTGGAAGTTTTAGGTCTTTGCTGGCACATTGCGGGGTTTAGTTGAACTATAGTATGGCACTATTTAAAGATACGTAATTTTAATTACAACGTTTTTGATAAATGGTAATATTTATCACATGGTATTGATACTTGATGATTGTGTTGGATTCAACTGTTGTTTCCTGTTGTATTATTTTCAGTTTCACATGTTAGAACAAAATATCTTTACAGAGAAAACTAAGGCGGAGACATTTAATTGATCTTTTGTATCTTATTTTCAAATTCTCCTGAATTTCATCTTGAAGGAAACAATATTGGGGTGTGTAGGTAAAGATAGAATGGGCCCAACAACATTTAGCTTATCCCAAATGCTGTATTATCACCCGATTAAGTTTAGTTCTGGTTGCCAATCCACTTATTGCATAAAGAAACCAGATCGCTGCAGAGGAGTGTAATCAGATTAAATGGGAATCAAATGGTTGAGATTTATAGAATAACCAAGGAAGCTGAGAGTGCTTACACTGCAGGAAAGGAAGATTTAGGAATACATTATTAAAGCTTTCAGCATTCTAATGGATGTAGGCAAACTGAACAAAAATAAATGTTTAACATTAGTACAAACTCTGTAACTAGGCAGCACAGTAAGGGGAAGGTGAATGGTTAGATTATATTTAACTACTGAGAAGGTATGGTTAGAAGTAGGGAATAATAGGAAGCATTGCTTTGGCAAATACAAGAAAAAGCTGTATTGTTTTTAAAACAAAGAAGTGTGAAGGGTAGAGGATAGGGTAAATGCGATTGCACATGTTAAACATTAGAACTGGTTATAGGGACCAGTGTGGTTCTCTCTTATACAAAGGTGTGTTAAAATGGGGTAGACATTCAACATTGCCAGAGAGATGTCAGTTGCGGTGGAGGGAGGAGCAGTAACTTGCGCCAAGTTGAATCCATGGTCCCCGTTGGCTCACCGGTATTTGTCCGATTTAACCATTTATTTTCTGTACCAT
The DNA here is from genome assembly GCA_035221665.1 of Okamejei kenojei. NCBI lineage: Eukaryota > Metazoa > Chordata > Chondrichthyes > Rajiformes > Rajidae > Okamejei > Okamejei kenojei. The sequence goes on from CM069148.1 coordinate 32,418,919, forward strand.
CAATAAGTGTAGGGTGGTGGTGGGGATAACGTGATTGAGCCCAAGTGAATTCTGGACTATTGTTTGCATATATTCTGTCGGAGCAACCGGTTAAACATGTGAGAGTTAGTGAATGACGATAACAAACCCTTCTTTACAGTCCTCATCCACAGAGATTGACAAACTCAGTCAGACCAAGAATTGAACCTGGTTGCTTCTGTTGTGCATCACACCACTGAGTAACTGCACTAACTGAGTGGCTGGAGAAAACAGTTGCTTCATTGTGCAAGTGAGCAAAATTAACACCTTAGATCTTGCACAGAGGGGAAATAGATGGAATTAGATATGGTTAGGTGACATTTCGGATCGAGACCCATCAGTCTAAAGACGGGTCTCAACCCAAACTGTCAAGCCTGAAGAAGGGTCTCAACCAGAAACATCACCCATTCTTTATCTCTAGAGATGCTGCCTGTCCCGCTGAGTTCCTCCAGCATTTTGTGTCTATCTTCGGTTTTAACTAGCATCTGCAGTTCCTTCCTATGGTTACTCTTTCCTGTCACAGTTCAATCTCACACTGAATCTACAGAAAGAGACACAAAGTTTGCTTTAAAACAATAAAGACCAGCATGTTTCTTTCCTGTCTGAAATTAGCTTGTGTAACCTGATATTTACATCTGCAACACAAACATTAAAAAAGGATGTTGCTTTGTGTTTTCTGTGTTAAAGTCCTGTCTGGCATCATGCCATCTTATATGCACTGTTGGCATGTTGCCAGTAATTCACTCTCATTGTTGCAGAGCGCAGATATACATCTTTAATCCCAAAGTTATTTTAAAGCTCGGTGTGTATGGTGTGCTGAGCCCTTAAAGCTGTGACAATCCATTCACTAATCTGTCACAGACATCATTAATGGATACGGGATTAAAATGTAGAAAGGTAGATGTTATGGTTATTCAGTATGTTGAAGACTGTTGTTTAATTACCAGAGAACCAAGCCTGAAGGAAAATTGATTTGTTTGTACAATATATATGATTTAACTGAGGTCATACTCCAGAACTATAAATAATCTGCTTCATTTTATTAGCAAATAGCCTCAAGATAAATTACTTACACAGATTGTTAGAAACGGGTTCACATGAACACCATATTCTTAATGAAGGGTCAATAATTGACACGTCAAGTGCCAAATACAGCTGATGACAGCCATCTCAGAAAAATCTGTAGTTTACAATATTTTCAACAGATTTTGGGATTTTGGTGCAAAACATTCATGAGAAGTCAGTTATAAAATGTTCCTTTGGAGCTTTGTTCCTTCTCTTGTTACTTAACATTAATTTTGTTGCTGGACTTATTGCTACATAGAATTGCACAAGAACAGGTTCTTCAGCCCACCATGACTGCACCGGTCATGATGCCAATATATAACTAATCCCATTTTATTATCGTATCTGTCTCCATCATCTCTCCGGCACTGTATTTCAGGCCTTATCATTTAATGTTCCTTCGTCTAGCAAAGGCTAAGCATTACTAGTTTTTCCAATATATCTTGACTTAATTCCCTGCTGGTACACTCTTATCAGGATCCTCTTTATGGAGCTAATGGACCCTTTGCATGTTTGTTGGTAAACCACAATAAGAGATTTTTTTTTTTTAAACAGTCACACGATGTGGGAATTTCTGGCAAGACCAGCAATATTAATGTCTGTACTTTATTGCTTTGAGAAGGTCACAGAGTCAGGGCCAAACTTGTCCCTGCCAACCAAGTTGCCAAATCAAACTAGTCCCATTTGTACTAATAAAGGCAGTTGCTTTGTAATGGATGATGTTGAGATTCTGTAGATTTTTTGCAGTTATAACTGGGCAAATCCTAGGCAACAGAGGAAATGGAAAGGCTTTGGGGAGTCACAAAGTGAATCAAAAGATTCATAAAAGTGTTCTTGTAGCCACAATGTCTATGTTTCAAGTCCACTTTCAATTCCGGTCAAAGGGAAGCTCTGAGATATTGATTGTGGAATGTTGTACTTAATGATTCAATGAATCATCTCTTCCTGCCTAGCATGTTATCGCTCATCTACCAAACTTGCATGTTACAAAAATCTTGCTGCACTGTCAACAACTGCCTTCCTGGCCTCTGTGATGGGGCAGTGTGCATCCTTGACTGATCACAGGGTCTCTCCTGATTCAGGGTTTCAGTGCTGATAGATTGGTCTGAGGAGGAAATGGCCAGACAAAGCAGGTCCCTAAAAAGCTAAATATGTGAAGAAATAGGAGTTGAAGAGATGACCATTACTGTGTGTGGCAGCCTTCAGATATCAGTGATTCGTGACCCTGGGTGGTGAAAGTCAAAAGGAAACTACTGGCATGAAGATGGAAGTGCTCAAACCCAAAACAAAGACGGAAGTTTTAATTTGGTAGTACACCATATACAAGACAGGAAAGTTAACAGCAGAGATAAGATGTCAAAGTTCAGGCATCTCACATATCAGTGATAACCTTTAAATAAAATTTACAGATTAAGAGTAGAATTGGCCTTTGGGCTCTCAAGCCTGCCATGGCACTTAATAAAATAATGGCTGACCTGCTTATAAACTCAATTCTGCATTCCCACCTACCCAGTAATCTTTCGCCATTTGTTTATCAAAAATCCATTTCTGCTTTAAACATAAAAAGACTGCTCTTTGGGGACGAGAATACCAACGACACAAGACAGCAGAAAGTTAAATGTTTTGTAAGGACAAACACTTTAGTCACCACAAATAAAAGATGATGTCACCCATCTGAACAGGAATTATCTATAAAATCACACAAGTTATCGGTGGAAAACTGGTTGCACCTACGAATACTCCCTTCATTAAGAAACAAGGTCTCTTGCTGACAACTGTACAACAGCAGGAAATGCACTGACTACATATTGCAAAGAATTATGATGAGAGAACTGAAGAAGGGTCTCGACCCGAAACGTCGCCTATCTCCTTCGCTCCTTAGATGCTGCTGCACCCGCTGAGTTTCTCCAGCTTTTTGTGTACCCATGACGAGAGAACTAATTGGAGAGGAAGCAAAAATCTGGGAGGCAGAAGAAAATCTTGATATTAACAGATAACCAAAGATAAGAGGAAGTGATTCAAGCTTTCAAATCCTTAATGATAGGATAGATCCAGACAAGAACAGATCAAATAGATTAGTAGGTTACTTAGCTACTATACATTGCTCCTTGGTGTGGGTTAATGGCAAAATAATGAAAATGGGAAGTTGGTGAGTATGTGAGAGAATAAACTGCAGAACTACAGGGGAATAAGATGAAAGGGAATTGAATTGATGGGATTGCTCTGCTAAGAGTTGGCATGGACACAATGGGCCAAAATGTCTCCTATGCCATGATCGTATATGGCAGTATAATCTGAGCAACTATAATAGTAAGATTAAATGAGAACTTACCAAGTTTGAAGTTTGATCTTTATTTTATGTGGAGTTACATTGAGGGACTACGTGAAGAACCCCGATCGCCCGCAGTGCGCGTCAATCTTCAAAGCAGTGGTGTGAAATCACAGATAACAATAATTGAAGTAACATGGTAAGAATAGAGAAAACTAGAACTACCAGATGATCTTTATGAGGGCTGGGAGCGGAGGGCACGTAGTCCCTCAACGTAACTCCTCATAAAATAAAGATCAAACTTCAAACTTGGGAAATTCTCGTTCAATCTTACTATTTTACTTCGGAGTCACGTGAGTGACTACGTGAAGATTTCAAAGCTTTGTGATTTTATGCCGTGAGAAACGAGTCTACACTGCTACAACTGCTTCATTGACAAATGAGGGAAAAAATATTCATAATACATACAGTCATGACATAGATTTAAACATGCTGATGTTATTAATTAAGTAATAATAATAGTTCCACCTTTCACTCGGAGGGAAAACTATAATCAAATTAAAATAGGGTTGACAAGTACCCCTGGTCTAATAATGGGTTTTTATAAATGTTTGAAATTTGTTCGCTTGACCATGCTGCAAGCGTTAGGACGTGGTCCAATGGCACATAAAACACTTGATGCTGATGTTATAGTAGCCCTGATGGAGTGAGATCTAGAATCAGTATCTACTCCTACATAAATCAAAGTCCATTTTATCCTCTGGAAGTGACCTGAACAGATACGTTCTTATAGGTTTTTGTGACTAACAACATAGCTAGTTCAGAGCCTCAAAGCATAAATATTATATATTATTGTTTACAGACGTAACCATCTAGTTCCGTCGCAACTATGTAGCAGCTAAACCTGTTGCGCTAAACCAGTGCCAGGAGGATGACCACCTTATGAGGTCCAGCGAAACTAAGGATGTAGCTGGACCCCCCTGGTGAAATAGTGCTCACACAATGTTGACATCCCATACTGCATTGTACTTGTTCTAGGACATTGTGTTAAAGATATGCTTACCAACTTGACACCCAGGATGAACCCGACAGAGCAGGTCTTGTTTGCTGCAGCCAATACAATGAGAAGGCACATTGCCACAGTTAATGGCCGTACAACTTAATTATTGACAAAGATCATTTAAAATGAACTCCAAAACATCAGTAATTTGTACTGTCTTCAATGCAACATGAACATTCAACAAACGCTTTCCATCTCCTGGAAAAGAAAGTCCTGCTTTTTGGTGTTATCGCAGCACACTGAACATATACAAGGACTGATGTACCAACCCAAGCCGTAGAGCAGTCTATTGAATCTGCAGATCATAATTTGATTTGAATATGCAACGGCTGATTTCTCAAGCCACAGACTGAACCAGCAAGTTATGTTCAAAATAACCATATAAGGTTATATTACTATTCCCGACAACTGGGAATCAAAGTTGCATAGGCCAATCACACAATAGGAACCTAAACGGCTCTTAATGACTTTATTTGAAGCCCCGATTAATGAAGCAAAATGGAGGAAGACACAAAAGACCTTCCTTTTCCTTGCAGCGAGAATGTATCTTTCACCACTGTTATGCCACATATTTTGCAACCTGTGAATAAGCATGAAACAAACATATCCATATATGGTGTTCCATTGAACCAGAATTTCATAAATACGGTGTGATTCAACATCCATTCTGTGTTGTCATTGACCTATACCTGATGTTACTCCAGTGGCAAACGAGATATGCAACCATAACAGGATTCTTTACTTGATTGCACCCACGTGACTAACATATGCCACCATCATAACGTGTCCACATGAAGTTGAGCATGCAGCTATGCACATTCGCTCAATTACTCCTCATCCATAAAATGCCCATAGGGTCTATAGATATTTAATACCAATAAATGAAGAATTGGCAACTCATGCAAATATCCTCCACCTCCAAACCAGAGATGATATTCGCAATTTCCCATTCTTAGGCCATTAGCATCATTTTGCAATATAATGAGTTATTTACTGATTAAACTACTGGAACAATGCTGAACAATGTCTATCCATTATTGCGACTTTGGCAGCTTCAGCTGATAATAGCAAAAGTGTGTCAACCATAACCTATATAGCACTTTAGAGTTCTCCATTTAGCATGATTACAATTCTCCCACTTGCACAGCTGAAACACATCTACTATATTGCCAATTAGTCTTAATGAATAAACTGCTGCTTTGCAACAACAAAGCTGTAACAGGCTTCTATTAACTCTAATCTGTTGCCTAGGACGGTGTCATAAGCCAATTGATAACTCAATGTAAATCATAATGACCTGATAGAGTGCGTGGAACCTCTGGCCAGCTTTCATGCTGCTACCAGCTTCAGTGAACCGCTTACCTTCATCCTCCAGGATTTGCCTGTTGAATAGGTCTTACCTGATGACCAGATTCGGCAGCTGGCTCTAATGTTCCCCTGATAGCGGTGTTCACTGCATACGTGTTGTGACGGCAAATCTTGCTGTCAGTAATGATCTCTGACACATACCCTTCATCCCTTTGGGTATGTTCACGGCTATACCATCAGACTCGGTATGCTCTCCTCCTTCATGAGGAAAAGATTAAACAAGTCGCTGCTGGCACGGCCTCTCCAATTAGCCGACTCTGCATGGACCTGGTGTCAGACTAATACTGACCTGTTGGCTTTCATGTCTTGGGGTATGGTGCTCTGCAACACCTCCAATAAGTCTATTTGATAACAACTTAATTTTAATTGAATAGAGGAGCCCAATTTCTCAAACATGGTTTGAGACTGAAAACAGTGGATTTTATCAAAATACAGTGTTAAAATTATCATCCAGACTTAACAAATGTTTTGGAACTCTGACTAGTTTTCTTTGAATGCTTTATTGTCATTCTACTATTATATTGCCTCATCACAGCAATGCCTCCTCCAAATATCTCCAATGATCACTGTAAATGGGCACACCCTATGATTCCATTTGTTAATCAGCCATATTTGATAATGAACAGGCCACGCCCGTCATCCTTTGTGTCTGCCTTGAAAGGCAACTCTGGCCCTATTCCCGAGCCTGTCTTGTAAGACAACTTGACCATAAAAATGAACCTGTCTGCTACTTCTAATTTGTCTAAAACAATTCTAGCCATAATTCTGACCTGTCTCGAAATACAATTCTGCCCACATTTTTGAATCTATCTTGAAGGCAACCCTGGTCAAGTACTGCACCTGCCTAAACACAATTCTGGCCAAATTACAGCCTGCATAGAATGGTAGCATTGTCCAATTTTGCATGGTTAGATGCCTTTAAATCGCTAGAGATGTCTTGATCATTTGTATTATTCACCCAAGTGTAAATCTTATCCACTTGTAAATGGTCCCTTAAACCCCTGTCTCACTGTGCGAGTTGGCCCACGAGTGACCCCGAGTTTTCACTCGTGGTGATCACGTAGCGGGAACGTCGGAACTCGCACGAGCAACTTATCGACTCGTGGCGCTAACGGCAGGTACTCGGGAAACTTGTTAACTCGTGAAAAAAATCAAACATGTTTGATTTTTTCCACGAGTCAAATTAACTGTTCAAGTGTAAAATGGAAACATTTTAACTCGTTGTAATAACGTAGTGGCCCCGTGCGTTTATCTTAGTGTCTCGTGAGTGTACCGTGGGAACTTTAATAATCTGTTCTTTTGCTCGTAAGACTGAACCAAAGATAGACACAAAATGCTGGAGTTTATAACTCAGCGGACCAGGCAGCATCTCTGGAGAGAAGGAATAGAGTCGAGACCCTTCTTCAGACTTCCTTCGCTCCAGAGATGCAGCCTGTCCCGCAGAGTTACTCCAGCATTTCGTGTCTATCTTCGGCCTTTCTGCCACTTGTCCCCGTGGCTTCACTCTGTCTCAATGAACGGCTTAAAGACCTGCCGTAGGGGCAAGTCTGGGGTGGTGGGTGGGATGTGTCCACGTGTGATGCTCCATCCACCCCCCCCGGGGCCGAGAGTGTGGGATTGGGAAGGAACTGCAGATGCTGGTTCACACCGGAGATAGACACACACAATGCTGGAGTAACTCGGCGGGACAGGCAGCATCTCTGGAGCGAAGGAATGGGTGGCATTTCGGGTAAGTCTGAAGAAGGGTCTCGACTCTATTCCTTCCCTCCAGAGATGCTGCCTGGTCCGCTGAGTTGTGTGTGTGTGTCTCTCTCCCTCTCTGTCTATCTGTGTGTATCTGTGTGTGTGTCTGCTGTCGGGTCCCGGTGGCCGCTCAAAGTCACCCGAGCTGCTTGATTCCTCTGAAGTGGTGGCCAGCTGCTGTCTGTGTGTGTGTGTGTGTGTGTGTGTGTGTGTGTGTGTGTGTGTGTGTGTGTGTGTGTGTGTGTGTGTGTGTGTCTCTCTCTCTCTCTCCCTCTCTGTCTATCTGTGTGTATCTGTGTGTGTGTCTGATGTCGGGTCCCGGTGGCCGCTCAAAGTCATCCGAGCTGCCTCATTCCTCTGAAGTGGTGACCAGCTGCTGTCTGTGTGTATCTCTCTCTCTGTGTGTGTGTGTGTGTGTGTGTGTGTGTGTGTGTGTGTGTGTGTGTGTGTGTGTGTGTGTGTGTGTGTGTGTGTGTGTGTGTGTGTGTGTGTGTGTGTGTGTGTGTGTGTGTGTGTGTGTGTACTGTCGGGTCCCTGCGGCCGCTCAGTCACCCGAGCTGCTTAATTCCTCTGAAGTGGTGGCCAGCTGCTGTCTGTGTGTATCTCTCTCTCTCTGTGTGTGTGTGTGTGTGTGTGTGTGTGTGTGTCTCTCTCTCTCTCCCTCTCTGTCTATCTGTGTGTATCTGTGTGTGTGTCTGATGTCGGGTCCCGGTGGCCGCTCAAAGTCATCCGAGCTGCCTCATTCCTCTGAAATGGTGACCAGCTGCTGTCTGTGTGTATCTCTGTGTGTGTGTGTGTGTGTGTGTGTGTGTGTGTGTGTGTGTGTGTGTCTCTCTCTCTCTCTCCCTCTCTGTCTATCTGTGTGTGTGTGTGTGTGTGTGTGTGTGTGTACTGTCGGGTCCCTGCGGCCGCTCAGTCACCCGAGCTGCTTAATTCCTCTGAAGTGGTGGCCAGCTGCTGTCTGTGTGTATCTCTCTCTCTCTCTGTGTGTGTGTGTGTGTGTGTGTGTGTGTGTGTGTGTGTGTGTGTGTGTGTGTGTGTCTGCGTCTGCTGTCGGGTCCCAACGGCCGCTCAATGTCAGTCACCCGGGCTGCTTCCTTTTTAAAATTATTAAAATAGAGATCCATTGCAAAAAAGTATTTAAAAACATAAAAAAACAAGAAATGCTTGGTAGAATGCGCATTTCCCCATTGTAGGTCATATCAATAGATGCGGCCGCGCTGAAATAACTCAAAACCACAGGATGGAGATGTATTTTAACATTGTTGCTTTATTAAACCATACCTTCATTCACGGTTGGCTCAAGAGTAACGGGAGAGGAACTTGCTAACTCGGGAGAGGAACTTGCTAACTCGGGAGAGGAACTTGCAACATCGCAGCAATTACATACCCGTGGGAACTCGGCCACACACTTGATCATACACTTGCAGTCTCGTGCGCAGCCACGAGTCTATCACTCGGGGTACCTCGTGGGTCAACTCGCACAGTGAGACAGGGGCATTAGTTGTAGAACTTCAGAGTAAGAACAAACTGCTCTGGGAAGCTCACCTCTCCCATGAGGGAAACATTATGCAGCCCTTCTACAGATATTGCTGCCTACATTAAGCAGCCCTGCTACAAGGTGCTGCTAGCGTGGCTCTCCCATATGCCGGTGCTGCCATAGCCTCAGCCTCAACATAAAACAGCCCTGTTACATGGTGCTGCTGGTGTGGCCTCTCCCATAGGCCGGCGGTGCCATCAACTTGGTATCACATAAAGCAGCCCTGTGGAATAGGTGCTGCTGGCTCGGGCTCATCCTTATGCTCGGCTTCCCGTCAAGCAGCCTTGTGCAATAGGTGCTGCTGACTTATCCCCGGTATAAACCTGGCATCCCATCAAGCAGCCCTGTGCAATAGGTGCTGCTGACTCGGGCTCACCCATATGCCTGGCATTGCCATAGATTCGGCATCCCATAAAGCAGCCCTGTGGAATAGGTGCTGCTGGCTCAGGCTCACCCATATGCCCAGCACTATCACAACTCCTGTAGTTGGAGTGTATCTAGATGGAGCCTCCTCTCCACAAGGGCTCCATCCTGGTCAACCTAAATTGTTTACATTACCCGGAGGGGAACCCTCCCAGCATCAGGACTGACCACGTTGGTCAGCTACAGCCCCATATCGTGGGCCACTGCGGTCTAAGAACCGCACTTCTGCTGAAGTTCCCCTGCCCGGGAACCCAGCGTTCAGAAGTTACTGACCCTTTTGTCAGTGACTGAACTTCACGAGCCCGACATTTCTCCAGCTACCCGCTTCGGTGGTAGGACCGGGGTTTCCCCACAGCCCGCAACTGGTTCCCTCGTCGCATCCGGCAGGAACCTCTGTGGAAGAAAGGGTTCCTGCAGGACATCAAAACCAGGTAAAAAATACTTACCTGGAGTTTAAACTTACCGCTGGCAGCAGCGACGTGCCTGCCAAATCGGTGCTTCGCCAAACGCGTGCATCGTAATGACGCGCACTGCGGGCGATCGGGGTTCTTCACATAGCCACTCATGTGACTCCGAAGTAAAATGGCAGATTTTGTATCGTGTTCATATTTATTTAGTTAAATGCAGAACTGCTCAAGATAAATCCTGACTCAGTAATATTTATTTTAACCTCTGTACTTTCTCTGTAATCATCTGCCTGGATCAAGTGGGTCACAGGGAGCCAGGGTAGGAGCTCTCAATTCACTTTAACATTTTTATCTGGAGCATCACACTTTTATATTTACTATGAAAGGTATTGTGTTAGATCATAGTCCAATGCATATCAGCGACAGTATTCTCAGTAAAAGCTAGATAGCTTTTCGAAAGAGCATGAATACACAGGCTTTATGAAACGCAATGGAACAATGCTCAAAATATCAATGGCAACTGCAACTCTAAATCAACATTAGAATTTGAGGATCTTTTGACAATATTCACAGGATCGTGATGCCTTTTGCCACATCATCAGAAGGTGCTCTAAGCTGACATGTAGCATTAACCACAATGAGCTTGGCCTTCAACATAATAAAGAAGCAGAAGTTGGTCACTCAGCCCCTCGTGCCGATCCTGCCATTTTGCAGAAACAAGGACCTGCAGTTGCTGGTTTACACAAAAGGATACAATGTGCAGGTGTAACTCAGTGGGTCATGTACTGGAGAACATGGATAGGTGACATTTTGGGTTGGGACCCTTCTTCAGACTATGACCCATAACATCACCTATCCATGTTCTCCAGAGATGCAGCTGCATCAGCTGAGTTGCTCCAGCACTTTGAGTCCTTCTTTTGTTCTCTGTTAGTTCCTCATTGCTTTCAATCTTGATTTTTCAAACATATATCTATTTTCTCTTTAAACACTCCCACTAATCTATTCCCAGAAACATTTCAGGTTAAAGAATTCCATAGATTCACCAATCTCTGAAGAGTTTCAAACGACAACCTTCATCTACTAACCTTCTAATCTCATTTGAGATTCTTTTACGTGGAAACATTGAAACAGGAACACATCAGGTATGCGTCATGTCTGTAGTTCTCTTCAATATTGCACTGGATTGGTTAATATGTTGCAGACGAAAAGACAATAGACAATAGGTGCAGGAGTAGGCCAGCACTGCCATTCAATGTGATCATGGCTGATCATCCACAATCAATACCCTGTTCCTGCCTTCTCCCCATATCCCCTGACTCCACCATCTTTAACAGCTCTCTCTTGAAAGTATCCAGAGAACTGGCCTCCATCACCCTTGGAGGCAGAGAATTCCACAGACTCACAATTCTCTGTGTGAAAGTGTTCTTTGATCTTCATCTTAAATGGCTTCCCCCTTATTCTTAAACTGTGGCCCCTGATTCTGGACTCCCCCAACATCGGGAACATATTTCCTGCCTTTAGCGTGTCCAAACCCTTAATAATATGTTTCAATAAGATATCCTCTCATCCTTCTAAATTTCAGAGTATACAAGCCCAGCCGCTCCATTCTCTCAGCATATGACAGTCCCGACATCCCGGGAATTAACCTTGTGAACTACGCTGCATTCCCTCAATAGCAAGAATGTCCTTCCTCAAATTTGGAGACCAAAACTGCAAACAATACTCCAGGTGTGGTGTCACTAGGGCTCTGTACAACTGCAGAAGGACCTCTTTGCTCCTATACTCAACTCCTCTTGTTATGAAGGCCAACATGCCATTAGCTTTCTTCACTGCCTGCTGTACCTGCATGCTTACTTTCATTGACTGATGAACAAGGACCTCCGTTGTACTTCCCCTTTTCCCAACTAGACACCATTTAGATAATAATCTGCCTTCCTGTTTTTGCTACCAAAGTGGATAACCTCACATTTATCCACATTAAACTGCATCTGCCCACTCACCCAACCTGTCCAAGTCACCCTGCATTCTCATAGCATCCTCATCACAGTTCATGCTGCCACCCAGCTTTATGTCATCGTCAAATTTGCTAAAGTTACTTGTAACCCCTTCATCTAAATCATTAATATATATTGTAAATAGCTGCGGTCCCAGCACCGAGCCTTGCGGTACCCCACTCGTCACTGCCTGCCATTCTGAAATGGACCCGTTAATCCCTACTCTTTGTTTCCTATCTGCCAACCAATTTTCTATCCATGTCAGCGCTCTACCCCCAATATCATGTTCTCTAATTTTGCCCACTAATCTCCTATGTGGAAGCTTATCAAATGCTTTCTGAAAGTCCAGGTACACTACATCCACTGGCACGCCCTTGTACATTTTCCTAGTTACATCCTCCAAAAATTCCAGAAGATTAATCAAGCATGATTTCCCCTTCGTAAATCCATGCTGACTTGGACCGATCCTTTTACTGCTATCTAAATGTGCCGCTGTTTCATCTTTTATAATTGACTCCAGCATCTTCCCCACCACCGATGTCAGACTAACTGGTCTATAATTCCCAGTTTTCTCTCTCCTGCCTTTCTTAAAAAGTGGGATAACATTAGCTACCTTCCAATCCACAGGAACTGTTCCTGAATCTATAGAACATTGGAAAATGATCACCAATGCGTCCACGATTTCTAGCGCCACTTCCTTTACCCTGGGATGCAGATCATCAGGCCCTGGGGGATTTATCAGCCTTCAGTCCCATCAGTCTACCCAACACCATTTCCTGCCTAATGTGGATTTCCTTCAGTTCCTCCGTCACCCCAGATCCTCTGGCCACTAGTACATCAGGGAGATTGTTTGTGTCCTCCTTATTGCAGACGGATCTAAAGTACCTGTTCAACTCATGTGCCATTTACTTGTTCCCCATAATAAATTCACCCTTTCAGTCTTCAAGGCCAACTTTGGTCTTAACTAATTTTTTCCTCTTCACATACCTAAGGAATCTTTTACTATCCTCCATTATATTCTTGGCTAGCTTACCTTCGTACCTCATCATTTCTCCCCGTATTGCCTTTTTCTGTTGCTCTTTAAACGTTACCCAATCCTCTTGCTTCCCGCTCATCTTTGCTATGTTGCACTTCTTCTCTTTTATTTTCATACTATCCCTGACTTCCCTTGTCAGCCACAGTCACCCCTTACTCCCCTTGGAATCTTTCTGCCTCTTTGGAATGAACAGATCCTGCACCTTCTGTATTATTCCCAGAAATACCTGCCATTGTTGTTCCACTGTCATTCCTGCTAGGATATGTTTCCATTCAACTTTGGCCAGCTCCTCCCTCATGGCTCCATAGTCTCCTTTGTTCAACTGTAATACTGACATCTCCAATTAACCCTTCTCCCTCTCAAATTGTACATTAAAACATATTCATACTTAAATCATATTATGATAACTACCTCCTAATGGCTCCTTAACCTCAAGTTTCCTTTATCAAAAATCCAGTCCATTACATAACACTAAATCCAGACATGCCAAGGGGCATCGGACACGTGTCCTTTTTGTCTCTGCAGATTTCCTCAGTTGTCTGTCATATACCAAAGAACACATTTAAAAAAAAGCCTGAATCAGTTCATTCAGACTGAAGTTTAACTGTAGCAGAACAGATATCATGCCACCCCATTATCACTCTGGGTGGAGGTTCATGTTCTCACTGACAGTGAGCCATTTCATACTTGGGCAGCACCAAAAGACAGTATGGTGATACAAGGTACACAAAAAGCTGGAGAAACTCAGCGGGTGCAGCAGCATCTAAGGAGCGAAGGAGATAGGCGACGTTTCGGGTCGAGACCCTTCTTCAGACTTTTCCAGTCTGAAGAAGGGTCTCGACCCGAAACGTCGCCTATCTCCTTCCAGTCTGAAGAAGGGTCTCGACCCGAAACGTCGCCTATCTCCTTCGCTCCTTAGATGCTGCTGCACCCGCTGAGTTTCTCCAGCTTTTTGTGTACCCTCGATTCTCCAGCATCTGCAGTTCCTTCTTTAACAGTATGGTGAACAAGTTAGGGCATCCAGAACAGAATTAACAAAGCCAAGAACATCTTCAAGGGCTTTTTAAATTCAATCTGGAGTTATTGTAAGGAAGATATCATCCTCCAAACTGTTCATGTGTGCTGGAAAACAATTTCTAACCTTTGTCCAATAGAAGCTAGTCAAATCAATCATAGTAAATCTAAACTTCTGCTTTACTGAAATGATCATTGGGTGTCGAGGGAGTGTAGTACATGAGCAATTGAGGAGATCTGATGGGTGAAATTATACCTAAAGATTTACTCCTGCCAGTTTAATGTAACGTCTGGAGGCATTACACCTACTATTTTGGGTTTTTGGAGAAAACTATAGAATTACATTTTCTCAGGTACTTACAATGTTTGATAACCGAGGCACCGTTGGATGCAGTTGTAATCTTTCCTAATTTGGGAGGAATTGGGATTATTTGGATGTACTCCATCCGACACTCATCATAAACCTGAGCCCACATAAAACGTTGTTTTCAATCTTGCATCAAATTCTGTACATTCATTAACTATCCTCTTCAGTTGTAGCCACAATATCAATATTCAAGAATAATTTATTAATTTAACCAGTTTACCACAGGATGCTACTGATTTGCTAGGCAGTGATGTAACTTGCTCATACTTTATTCATTGGATCTATTGTCAACAGCATTAAGTCAACTCCATGTAGGAACCAGAATACCTTTACAGGTTGAAAAAGTCTGAAAGGAAATTCCACCAGACTGACATTGTACTATCACAATTGAGGTTCAACGTTTATTTTAAACTTAGGTCAGGGTCTAATTAAAAAATTCGGTAAGGGTCTAAATTCTGGAATTCCTGCCTCAATACTTCTATCCCTTGTTCTTCCTAAAAATCGGTCTTTAAAACTTTAGTCTTTGAACAACAGCTTGGTCATCTCCTCACATATTTATTTTGTGTTTCAGTGACATTTTATGTTTAAAAATGGCCATGTGATGCAATCTGGGAGCTTTGAATTAAAAACACTATATGAGAGGTGCTTGAGGAAAAAAATAAACCCTTTTTACTGTGCAGAACTTATGGAAAAAGTACCAAAATCCTCCTGACATCCACATTCTATGACACTTAAAATATTTTAAAATAATATTGTAATTGGAATGTTGCTTCCTTCTAAATGAATAGGTAGTAGCTGTGTCAGCAGTTGGACCCATGTTGATGAGGGATCAAGGTCCCCTTTCAAGGCTCCCCTGGATTTTCAGGTGGACTGAGAGGAACATGGGTTGGAGGCCATTACAAACTAAATTGAAGTGTTTTCTTTCGTTTGCAAAAAGAGACCTCTTCAGGATTCCACTGAACATCTGCAGGGCTCTCTCAACACAAGCTAGCCCCTTATCATCTCCTCTACATGCCTCCACAATGGCTTCCTCATGAGCCATGTACCTGTGGGCCAAAGTTGAAAGGTAGGCAGCTAAGTTGGCTTTCTCAAACCAGCATGTTCCCTCTAGATGCTCATTGGGTGAATACAGTTCACTGGAGAAATAGCGACAGGGCTTGGAGCCCAATATTGATCATGAGTTTTAAAAAGTTCTCTCAATTTGTATGTTGGCATCAGTCATCACGCAGATTGCAAAGCTTTAGATGTCGTCCAATTCAATCCACTTGCAACCTGCACAATTACTGAGACCAACATGCGTGTTCACTATAACAGTTTATATTTACTTGCATTAGCAAATGAAAGTTTACACCAAGTCACACAACGATATATTCAGGCAGATGATTAAAAGATTGTAAGGAATGTTCCAAATGAGGTATTAAAAGAGTTAATGATATATGTAGAGAATTTGAGAGCTAAGGATCTTAGCAGTCGAAAGTGGGATCAATAATTGAGAGGCTGAGGTTATCCAAGGCCAGAATTGGACAAATGCAGGAGAGTTCAGACATATAGTGAGGCATATGAAACAATTGTGAGACTTTTTAAATCAGGTTGGTCCTGTTCTGGGTACCAATGTTAATAAATGGGACTGGGTCTGAATCAGAAAACAAAGAAATTCAAACCCACCCAGACAAGCTCTGGGGTGAGGTCGGAGTGCAGAGTTTCGAGGGAAAGTGGTGATTATGTAAAGTTGAATTTCAAATACACAAATGGGACTCAATGAAAGTAAAGAATGATTAGATGATTGTAACTAACCCAGTGACCAAAATAACATTGTGAACCTGAGTTGCTGTGGTAACAGACTATTGAACCAAACCAAAAATTGCAAAGCCAAGAAGTGACTTTGGACCAAATATTATCTTGGTGAAGGCAGTCATGTACTGAATGTTAGTTACAGGTTATAATCAACCATTTGTGCAAAGACTTACTTCTCCCCACCACAATATGTCAATGTCCAGAGTCTAAAACAGTACTTGAAGCAGATGGCTGAGATGTAGCTGTCGTAATTTATTCTGATTCTCTTTTTAGATGGGTGGGCAAGTGTAAAGTTTGATGTAATGTGTAACCATGAGTTCAGTGCCTGAGCACAGTTCAGGTTCTGTTTGTGCTGATCCCATGGATGGTTGTGATAGTAACACATACTGAATGATTTATTGCAACCTCAATGTCATGAGGTCAATGTACACAGTTAAGTGACCTGAAAATCACAGCTCACTGACCTAATTATTATTATTATTAAACTTTATTTCGGACTCAATGTCCAGACAAGGGACGACATTGCATAAAATACATTGCATAAAAACACCATAAAATACATATAAAATCTTATTATATCACTTATAAATGCCTCATAAATTATATACCAAAAACACAATACATTATTTAAAATCCAGATTTAATGCAAACTAGATAACAAGAGTGCCTATAGGATACTTGCTAGCTATACAGCATGCTTGTCAGCATCTCATTGAGATTATTGTCATATGCAAGAATATGGTGAGGTATAGTTACAAGGAAAATGTTGCTTGTAACAGTGTCACAGGCATATAAACTCAGACCACACACAGAAAATATATATAGAATCACACATACATTCCATAAAAATGAAAAGAAAGAATGTGCAAAATCAAGACAATAATGCAAAATACAATTTAATAAGCCATGATAAAGCAATGCCACCATGATAGTGCCAGAGGTAGCCATAGAATTCCATAGCTGAGGTAGGATTAGGTTTGTGCAGGTCGATTCAAGAACCTGATGATTGTTGGAAAGTAGCTGGAGCATAGAACAGTACAGCATTAGGAATTTTGTGCTGAACATGATGCCAAGTTAAACTGATCTCATTTGCCTGCACACAATCCATATCCCTCTATTCCATGTGTCT
Source organism: Okamejei kenojei (assembly GCA_035221665.1). NCBI lineage: Eukaryota > Metazoa > Chordata > Chondrichthyes > Rajiformes > Rajidae > Okamejei > Okamejei kenojei. The sequence continues at coordinate 32,436,146 of CM069148.1, forward strand.
ATATAAAAGCCTCATAAACACCGCTACTGTATGTCTCCATCACCACCCCAGGCAATATCTTCCAGGACCCCACCATTCTCTGTGTAAGAGTCTTGCCCTGCATATCTCCATTAAACTTGCCCCCTTTCACCAGACAGCTATGTCCTCTAGGGTTGGGCATTTCTACCATAGGAAAAAGGTTCTGACTGTCAACCTTACCTGTGCCTCTCATGATTTTATATAGTTCTTTCAAGTCTCACCTCAACACCCAACGTTCCAGAGAATCTCTGCTGTTCCTGAACCTGGTGGTTTGGGACTTCAAGTTTCTGCATCTCCTGTCCGACAGTAGCAGTGAGAAGAGGAAAAATTGCCATACCAGTCCATCATGCCAGTCAGGATACTTTCTACACTGCATCCTTTTGATTATGTCAATGTTACAGGCCCAAGACAGGCTATTTGAAATGTTAACATCCAGGAATTTGAAGTTGTTACTCTCTCCACTGCTGACCCACCAATGAAAACTGGTACCTAGTCTCCTGACTTCTCCCTTCGCAAGTCAATGATTAGTTTTTTGGGTTTTATTGGGAGCTACAATAGGCAAGTATGCCAATGGGTATCCAGAAATCAGTTACTGTGGGACACTACAATCCCTAACACTTCATCCAAATATAACACACATTGAACCTCATATTGACAAAAATTGTGTCCAATTTTTCCATTTCAAATTGCAATGACTACACATAAATTACCAATACAATAATGTACTCAAATCCTTCTTCAAAGCAGATCCTGAGAACATCATTAGACCCAGGATGGCATGAGACATGTTTATATAGCCCATCTTATTTATACATGTGGATTTTGGATTTACAAATAAAAAAAATTAACTATAAAAAGGCAAAATGTATGATTTTAAATTGGGGATAGAGTTACAACTCTGATCTTGTTTCAATCATTCCTAACTTCAACCCAGCACCATCGGGAGATTGTATTTAATTGTAAATTCCAACGTTTAACACCGTAGGGGAAAGTATTTTACTTTCAAATTCCTGCAATACGCGTAATATGCCTTTAAGAACCAGTTTGTAGAACCCAGCATGACTCTTGATACATTGTCAATTGCCATACCCAGACACAGGCTCAGTTGAGAGTTCTGCCTTCAATAAAGAATGTATTGTTCATTGCTGCACCTCAGTGTGTCTGCTCGCACAAGCAGCAAAACAGAAGAAACCCACATTTTTTGCAACGTTGAATAATCCAGAACACAACCTACTCGAAACCTATTAACATTGAGCTTGTTGTCCTGAAGCACTTTCAGCTACAGCTGATTCATGGAGGGATTGCCAGGAGAGCTTTTCCCGCACTTGGCTAAAGTAACCTATTATTTAAAGAGTATTATATTCTAAGCTCTGAATATTTTTAAATAACAGTGATCGCTCCAGCAGGCATCCTCACAAAAACATCTGGGATGCAGGAAGGAGTTGCTTGCAGGCTTTGTTCAATCCCCCCCTTGCCCCCTCACATCTGCTCCCACATCCCCTTAGTGAACTATTCTTCATTGCTTACACTCTTTCTCCAGCATGGTCCTTTTCCCTTCCTACAACCCCAAATACGCATGTTTTGAAGAGCTCGCCGATCTCATCTTGTCTCATTCCCTCATTTCCTCATTCTGTTTCTGACGAGTATTGTATGCAATACGACGCCTCAATGCTTGCCTTGTGGCTTCCATGCTTGGGAATGCAGACAGTTTGGCCAATAACCTTTAGTTCTGAAAGTAGATCTTCAAGCACAAAAGTTTTGATGATTCCTAAAATGCATAAATCTCTGCACATAACAGTTCCCACTTTTGCATGCAAATTTCTTTGCCAATATACTGTACTATATATTGTGTCCTTGTGGTGGTCTCGTCTTGATCAACCAATTTATCACAGATCTACTTTCATAGATCTATATGTTTAAGAAGGTTCCTCACCCGGGTCTCTTCTATACCTCATAACTCTGCTCTCACTCCTCATCCCCCCACTTGTAACAAGGGCAGAGTCCCCCTTGTCCTCACCTTCCACCCTACCAGCCGTCACATACAACAAATAATCCTCCGACATTTTCACCACCTCCAACGGGATCTCATCACTGGCCACATCTTCCCATCTCCTCCCCTGTCTGCTTTCTGCAGAGACCGCTCACTCTGTAAATCCCTGGTCAATTCGTCCTTTCCCACCCAAACCACCCCCTCCCCCGGCACTTTCCCTTGCAACCGCAGGAAATGTTACAGTTGTCGCTTTACCTCTGTCCCTTGACTCCATTCAAGAGCTCCATTCAAGGACTACAAGGTTAATTCCCGGGATGGCATGACTGTCATATGCTGAGAGAATGGAGCAACTGAGCTTGTACACTCTGGAGTTTAGAAGGATGAGAGGGTATCTCATTGAAACATATAAGATTGTTAAAGGCTTGGACACGCAAGAGGCAGGAAACATGTTCCCGATGTTGGGGGAGTCCAGAACCAGGGGCCGTAGTTTAAGAATAAGGAATAAGCCATTTAGAATGGAGACGAGGAAACACTTTTTCTCACAGAGAATGGTGAGTCTGGAATTCTCTGTCTCAGAGCGTGGTGGAGGCAGGTTCTCTGGATGCTTTCAAGAGAGAGCTAGATAGGGCTCTTAAAAATAGCGGAGTCAGGGGATATGGGGAGAAGGCAGGAACGGGGTACTGATTGGGGATGATCAGCCATGATCACATTGAATGGCGGTGCTGGTTCGAAGGGCCAAATGGCCTACTCCTGCACCTATTGTCTATTGTCTATTGACCCAGTCTTTCCAGGTGCGGCAGAGGTTCACCTAATCTCCACCAACCTCATCTATTGCATCCACTGCTCTACATCTGTGAGACCAAAGGAAAGGCTTGGCAATTGCTTCGCTCAACACCTCCGCTTGGTTCGCAATAACCAACCTGATCTCCCGGTGGCTCAGCACTTCAAATCCCCCTCCCATTCCCAATCCGACCTTTCTGTCCTGCTCCTGCTCCTGCTCCATGGCCATAGTGAGGCCTACCGTAAATTGGAGGAGCAGCACCTCATATTTTGCTTGGGCAGTTTACACCCCAGCGGTATGAACATTGACTTCTCCAATTTCAGGTAGTCCTCCCCTTCTCCTTTCTCCTCCCCTTCCCAGCTCTCCCTCAACCCACTGCCTCCGCCTCTTCCTTTCTTCTTCCAGCCCCCCCCCCCCCCCACCCTCACATCAGTCTGAAGAAGGGTCTCGACCCGAAACGTTGCCTATTTCCTTCGCTCCATAGATGCTGCCTCACCCGCTGAGTTTCTCCAGCGTTTTTGTCTACCTTCTATAGATCTATATCTCACATTTGTAAGTAATATTTTATACAATACAGCAATAAATTGTAACTGACCAGGTATGGAATTGCAACTGACCAGGTTCAGTCCAGTAGTGCTGAACGTAGTTCAAAACACAAATTGCTGGAGAAACTCAGCGGGTCAGGCATCATTTGTAAAGGGAATGGACATGTGTTGGGAGTCTTCTTCAGAGCTGTCCCACAGTTCTAACCTATGTGCTCTGGTTTCCCCTCACACCTGTCAAGACATGTCAATTGTTAGATAAAGCTACTGGAAAGCTCCCCGACTGTAATTGGGTGGTCAGAGAATTGAGGTGGGGGAGCATGTCTGAGGGAACAGTTTGCTGGGAAATAAGTTGGGGAACGGTGCCGATGTGGTTGTTCTGAGAGTGGCATAGACCCAATGGGATAATTGATCCTTCGATGTTGGAAGAGTAAATACCAAAGACCTCAAGATGAGGAGGAACGAGCATCAAACATGCATGCATGCCATGTTATTATAAAGCAGAAAGAGATGATCTGAATTCCTAAAATACTTCATAAACCATTCCCAGGCCCTGGGAGGTATATTTGCCAATCCTGTTTCAAATAAGCAATTATACAGTACTTACATGGGTCACAATGATATTGGCAGCATCCACCAGCCTTTCCCATATTCGAGATCCCTCCAGCAATAAACTACTTCTCCAGGGTGTCCTGATCCCTTCCCTTTCTTGGACTTGCAAGGGTCATCACTTGTTCTATTGAATTAGAGTCATGGTGTGCAAGTACTATCTAGAAGTAAATGTGCTTTCCTGTCAGCCCAATGAATACACATTGCACCAGGCACACAATGTATTTTATTTTAACCTATTCACAGAATATTTGCAGCATACGCTATTTGTAAGTGCAGCCTTGACTTTCTTACCCCCATCTGGGGATGTAAAAGGCATAGGACTGGAAACTAAACAAACCTATTATTATCACTCAGAGGAAAGATTCTACTTTTAATACGTTTTTTTAATACGTTCATTGAGCTAGTTAAAACATTTCCAATCTCCATCAACTTAATGTAGCGTTTAACCTGTCGATAGATTTGACCCTGTGTATTTACCTAATATAGACTGGTCTACAGTACCCTTCCTTTGACAAAAGTTGAAGCTGGCATCATTCTGCAATGTTTGCTGCATTGTGATTTTTAATAGTTAAAACTGGATCAGGCATTGGGAATAATTATAACACATGGAAATCGACATCTTGACATTTTAGGAACATTTGAATTCAAATATGAGGTATCAGAATGGTTAATGTATTCCTTCACTGAGAGGCATTAAGGCCAAATTATAGTCAGCGAATACTTCTGTGGCTGCCGTTTACTAATTCAGAGCAGCTTAACACTTGTGCTAACAATGTTTTGCAATGCACGAATACCAAACTGGCACTTGTACGAACAATAAACACTGGTAGTGTTATCTTTCTTTGAAAACTTGCAGCATTTCGAGTAGCAGTTAATCAACTTATGTGACTCAAAGTATAACATGATATAACACAACATTAATGAAACCCCTTCAACACAGTGCCTATTATGCCACCATCTGGCATAGTAACAGAAGTGACAGTGCACTGCATGTGGAACCATTAAATAAGTGCTCAATATTTTCCACAGCACCGACGTTACAAGGCACAGTAGACTGTAGTATGTTTCAGACTCGTCCTGTGTGTAATCAATTCTTCAATTAGAACACAAAACAGAGGTATAATTTGAAATACAAGCCTTTAGATAACAGTTGTATACATACAAGCATGCACACATGCATGATACACAATAATACAGTACACAAAGCTCTGTACTTATATCACGTGTATTACATTGCGCATAAAGTACTAATAGTAAATATGTGAGCTTTTCTCAAACCAGTCATTTCATTTCACCAAACAGATATCTCCATTACTTACACAATAATAGCATTAACAAATATTTGCTTTTCATCCTGATTTTCAAAATGAGGTCTACTCAGTGTTTAGTGTCGGAATAGGATGGTATGCCAGCGGGCACTAGTTTCCACCACTCCACAGCTGCCAACTTCAACACCCAGCAGAACTGTAACTAACTGAGCTATCGAGTCATCCTCCTTCCTGAATACTTGCAGTGCAGCAGGTCACGGGTTCTTCTGGCTTTTATCCATCAGATGTTCGCCTCACAGACAGCTGTGCCCGGTGATTAGTTTCAATGCTAGCAGGACGCAGGAAGATCAAAACCCGAGGTAGATCTGATGAGGCACTCGAGTGGTGCTGCCAGTTGAAATTGCCGACACTGCTCCAGTAATCGAAGCTCCAGTTTAATTGCTTGATATTGTCTGATTCAGCCAAATTGGAATACAGCCTTTCCTCTTCTCTTTCATTGTTTTTCATTTTCTGTTTGACCTATGGCCTGCTTTTAGGAAGATTCTGAGGCTCTAACAAGTGGGTGGAGAAGGAGGCACTGGTGATTGGCTTTTACCCATGTTGCAGCTCTGCTAATAGTCTACAGGGAAAACTCAGTGCTCTGGATCCACTTATTGAGCATTCTGCATGCGTGAGCTTGTTAAAATTGGCTCAAAGTTGACCTGGTTGAGTACTGTAAAATTGCACCTGATGTTGGTGGGTGGCAGGAGAGTCAGGGGGAAATTGATAGGCATCTGGGAGGAGAATGTGTTGTCGGGAAATTAAGTGGGGAAATGGGATTGATAGGAATGTTCTAAAAGCAGACAGACTCATTGGGACCTCCTTCCGTGTGGCAAGAACATATGGCATTCCTGCCATTACCAGGTGACCATCCATGGACTTTACAGAAGGATTTTTAAAGGAATTGCATTCAGGAAGGAATTCCAGGAATTTGATCAGGTGATAAAGGATGGCAAACGTATTTCTAACTCAGGATATTATATGACACTGAAGTGAAGGGAAATGATGATGTACTGAGATGCCATTTTATTTTGAAATAAAAATCCATAAAAATGCTGATTCTTGAAATCCAAATAAAAAACAGAAAATTATGCCTCAGCACATTGCTTGTTGACAGCAAAAGTACCTGCAAGTTGTTGCTAATTACCATGGGAGAGGTGGTTATTCAAATTTCTGCCATGCTCAGCATCATATAGTGTGCACTATCTGGCACAATGGTGAGGGTAGCTAATAGTAACACTCTAGACTGGCTAGGAAGAAACCATCAGGATTCCAGCTGCTGTGCCATATCAGATTGAGCTGCACTGATGCCCTGTGCTTGAATGCCAATCTTGTTATCTCAAGTTTCATTATGGTTATGTTATTGGACTAGTAAAACAGAGTCCAGGATAAATAATACAGGGACCCAACTAATTCCAAAGTGGCAACTGCAGAATTTAAATCTCGCTGATTAAATAAATTAGTATATTATCAACATCAATACTTGTCCCAGTACTGGTGACCATGAAACTACTGGGTTGTTATAAGAAGTCTTCGAGTTTTTTGATGTACCTTAATTACAAAATTCTACTGAATTCTCCATTTTCAGGTAACTAACCTACTAACACTCTTCCCCTCCCCCCTCCCCCCTCTCTTTCCTGTTCCTCCCTGGCTGTGCACCATTTCCCCTTTTTTCTCCTTCCCCCTCCAACTGTATTCCTTCTGCTAACTTCACATTGTGCGCCTCTTCTATCCTTATCTCATACCTTTTGTTTTTTTCATCTTGGGCCTTTGTCCAACCATCAACCCTCCTCCCTTACTTATCTATATATATTATATATATTACTAAAAGTCTGATCTTGACCGCTTTTGGCTCACTGTGGTGTGATTTCCGAGTGAACGCCGCCACCTACGGCCGACAATTTTGGCACGCTCGCTCAGAGCCCCCCTCCGCCTTCCTGGACTAGAGGATTTTTCCCATCAACGAAAAATCTGAGACATATTAATGTTTTTTTTTAAATTCGCCATTCTCTCTGCTGCCCCTGCTGGAGGGAGGGGGATGGACTATAAAACCAGGAAGTGGTGTGCCACACTCAGTCTCTGCAAGATGGAGGAAGCCAGAGGGACACATCTCTCTGAACTCTGAATAGCACTGAACACAAGTCTACTCAACTGTGAGTGCCCTTAATGTGGTTTGATAAATGCTTGCAGAAAGTGTCTATTGGTTCTAAAAATTCTTGCAGAAAGTGTATATTGGTTCTAAAAATGGTTGCAAAATGTGTTCTTATTTGGTTCTAAAATGCTTGCAAAAAGTGTCTCTATTGGTTCTAAAATGCTTGCAAAAAGTGTCTCTATTGGTTCTAAAATGCTTGCAGAAAGTGTCTCTATTGGTTCTAAAATGCTTGCAAAAAGTGTCTCTATTGATTCTAAAATGCTTGCAAAAAGTGTACCTATTGGTTCTAAAATGCTTGCAAAAAATGTCTATAGGTTCTAAAATGCTTGCAAAAAGTGTCTCTATTGGTTCTAAAATGGTTACAGAAAGAGTGTCTCTATTGGTTCTAAAATGCTTGCAGAAAGAGTGTCTCTATTGGTTCTAAAATGCTTGCAGAAAGAGTGCCTTTATTGGATCTAAAATGCCTGCAGAAAGAGTGTCTCTATTGGTTCTAAAATGCTTGCAGAAACAGTGTCTATTGGTTCTAAAATGCTTGCAGAAAGTGTATCTATTGGTTCTAAAATGCTTGCAAAAAGTGTCTCTATTGGTTCTAAAATGCTGCCTGGCCTGAGTGACTGAGCTGCCAGCTCAAGAATCCATTCGGCCCACAATGTCCATACTAGCCCTCTGGAAACCAGTCCCTTTGACCCACAACACACATACTAGTGCTCCAGAAAGCCCCCCCCCCCCCCCCACCACTGGCCAGCAATATTGGAATTGGTGAAGAGGTGGAATATTGCATTTGGGGACCAGCCCTCCCGTGTGAAGCTGGGACCCAACGGGTCCCACTTAGTCTAGTATCAACCTACAACTCCCAGACCTTGTCCCAACCCCCGTCTCTCTTCCAGCTTTCTCTGCCTTCTACATCAGTCTGAACAGGGGTCCCAACCCCGAAAAATTACTCTATCAATGTTCCCAGAGATGCCGCCTGATCCACTGAGTTACTCCAGCACTTTGTGTCTTTTGTAAATCTATTTTCTTACCTATTTTCTAAGCTACAACAATGTGGTGACTGTTAACTGTACATGGAAATGGCCAGCAAAGTATTCAGTTGCAGAAAACTGTTACTAAGAAGTAAGAAAAGTTTGTGGCAAAGATAATGCAAAAATCACAGAAATCATTAAACTTCATAAACTGGGAGAATCAAATTAGAAAATAAATTTGGAGGATCTATAGGTTAAAATGATCCCAAAGCTAAATACAGCAAGCAAATTATAAAATGCATTTATTATTAAAGATCATAGAAAATATTTGGGATACAGGCTATTTTTGACATTACTAATCAACTCCTTCTCATTGCTTAAAATAATCTCATGCTGAGGGATTCACCAAGGAAAAGTGGTCGCAACATAATAGAATTTTGTTTACAGTTGAGGTGAGTTACAGATCACTAAAACACCAGACCCGAGCTGAAATAAAGCGTATCATAAATACGAGCCAATGGGTAAAGATAGTTTGATAAATTAGATAGAAAGTTTTACCCTTAGCCAAACAAAGGAAAACACAGTAGTTTAGACAATAGACAATAGGTACAGGAGTAGGCCATTCGGCCCTTCGAGCCAGCACACCAGTAATATTTCATACATAAATAATTTCAATTTAGCCATCCTTGGACAATTAAAAGAGTTATCAATAGCACTGGGTTTAATGGAGTAGCTTAGGGTGCAAGGCGTAGCAAGGGAGAGTTTTAGGTAGCAGCTACAATTTACCAAAATATTGGTAGTAATAATTTATTGGTACTAAATCGGCAAAGAAAATTCCACTATTCTAAAAAGGTGGGGGAAAAATGATCCTGTTAATAAAATGAAAGAATAAATTATTGTGGCAAATAAGTGGTTGACATGTTAAAAATATTTTGATTTTCTTTGCATAGTGGCAAAAATGGAGGCAACTAAAAATGAAGACAATAATATATATGAATTCAATTTCCACTAAATGGAAAACAATGAATCAATTAAGAGGGCTAACTCAATTGCTCGGGATAAAGATACAAAGCCAAGAGACTGATCAGGTGCTGAAATTTCAAAAAAAATGCTTGACCCATTGAGTTCTTCCATTGTTCTATTTTTGTTCCTAGGATGGAGGAGTGATTGGTCTTTGAAGAGAAACTCACCAATACAAAGGTTTGCAAATCTTTGGAGTTTTGAATACGACTTAAAAAGTGAAGTGAAATTGGAGACAAGTTTTGGCAAACAATGTGGTGGTAAGGTGAGAAAGAGCACAAAGCAAACAGTTCACCACAAATTTATCGACTGGGATAGCTGGCCAACTCCAAGTAAAGTTCAATTAAAAAATATGGATTCCTCCATGATCTTCCTGTTCTCCACCTTTGTACTTTCCTACTGTCTGACTATTCTTTGTAGCCCTTTGCTTCTAGTCTCATGTTTATCTTCCATTTATATCACTCTATCTTTTAGGATCATTCCTTCAGCTGCCATGGCTGCAATATCACCTATCTTCCTCCAAAGTGACATTGAAAAATTACACATTTGGTTCTACTATCCCCTTCTGCAATGTAGAAAATCGGAGCCAATGTACACCATTTGGTTATTTGGGCCTGGCCCACCAGTTAACAACATCTGTCATCCGTTTCATTCTCTGTTCCTGCCTCTATCCCCATTTCTACAATGTGCAGCATGACATCCATGTTCCAGCATTCAATGAAGGCTAATGTGTAATTTTTCTCTCCAACTAACATTGCACCTGAACATTAGCAGACAAGGTGGAACACCAAGGCTCCATTGTACTATCCCGTGTTTTAGACAATAGACATTAGGTGCAGGAATATGCCATACTGCCCTTCGAGCAAGCACTGCCATTCAATGTGATCATGGCTGATCATCCACAATCAGTACCCCGTTCCTGCCTTCTCCTCATATCCCCTGACTCTGCTATTTTAAAGAGCCCTATCAAGCTATCTCTTGAAAGTGTAAAGAGAACCGGCCTCCACCGCCCTTTGAGGTAAAGAATTGCACAGACTCATAAAGAGCCTGTTCAACGAGCATGCGACCTGCATGCGGCAAGCGCGACCAAACTGGAAGCGGGGGCCGCGCGGAGGTAGAGTGGTCCCCGTGCAGGGCCGGTCCCACCAGCATGCACCTGCATGCGGTGAGTGCGACCAAACTGGCAGCAGTACCGCGCGGAGGTTGGGTAAGTGGCGCGAAGTGGCGCGAAGTTGGAGCGAAGTCCGCGGTAAGTTCGCAAGGACAGAGAGAGGCATACAGAGAGAGGGCCACGGAGGCACACGGAGAGGGTCACGGAGGCACACAGAGAGGGTCACGGAGGCACACAGAGAGGGTCACGGAGGCACACAGAGAGGGTCACGGAGGCACACGGAGAGGGACACGGAGGCACACAGAGAGGGACACGGAGGCACACAGAGAGGGAGGCACACAGAGAGGGTCACGGAGGCACACAGAGTGGGGACACGGTGGCACACAGAGAGGGAGGCACACAGAAAGGGTCACGGAAGCACAGAGAGAAGGTCACGGAGGCACACAGAGAGGGTCACAGAGGCACATATAGAGAGGGTCAAGGAGGCACACAGAGAGGGAAACGGAGGCTCACAGAGAGGGACATGGGGGCACGACATCGAGGCGGTGCGTACGGCGTCGAGGCGGCTGCGAGCCGACAGGCCGTTGCCGTCCGGAATTTTTGAACATGGTCAATTTTTCGGAGCCCCGCGCGATGTTGGGACCAGCTCCGCACAACTCCATATTACTCCGGCGATTGAAGTGGGACCGGCCCTGCGAGGCCGGACGGCTCAAGCGACCAGGTTAGGTCGCGCTCACCGCATGGAGTCGCACGCTGGTGGGACAGGCCTTTAACTCTCTGTATGAAAGTGTTTCCTCATCTCTGTTCTAAATGCCTTACCCCTTAATCTTAAACTGTGGCCCTGGCTCTGGACATGTTTCCTGCCTCTAGTGTGTCCAAACCCTTAATAATCTTATGTTTCAATAAGATTCCCTCTCATCCTTCTAAATTCCAGAGTATACAAGCCCAGCTGCTCCATTCTTACCGCATATGACAGTCCCGCCATCCCAGGAATTAATCTCGTGAACCTACGCTGCACTCCCTCAATAGCAATAATGTCCTTCCTCAAATTAGGGGACCAAAACTGCGCACAATACTCCAGGTATGGGATTACAAGGTTCCCTATACAACTGCAGAAGGATCTCTTTGCTCCTATACTCTTGTTATGAAGGCCAACATGCCATTCGCTTTCTTCACTGCCTGCAGTACCTGCATGCTTACTTTCATTGACATGAACAAGGACCCCCAGATCCCATTGTACTTCCCCATTTCCCAACTTGACACCATTTAGATAATAATCTGCCTTCCTGTTTTTGCCACCAAAGTGGATAACCTCACATTTATCCACATTAAACAGCATCTTCCCACTCACCAATCTGTCCAAGTCACTCTGTATTCTAATAGCATCCTCCTCCTCACAGTGCACACTGCCACCCAGCTTTGTGTCATCTGCAAATTTGCTAATGTTACATTGAATCCCTTCATCTAAATAATTGATGTATATTGTAAATAGCTACGGTCCCAGCATCGAGCCTTGCAGTACCCCACTCGTCACTGCATGCCATTCTGAAAGGAACCGGTTAATCCCTTCTCTGTGTTTCCTATCTGCCAACCAATTTTCTATCCACGTCCGCACTCTACCCCCAATACAACGTGCCCTAATTTTGCCCACTAATCTCCTATGTAAGACCTTATCAAATGCTTTCTGAAAGTCCAGGTGCACTACATCCACTGGCTCTCCCTTGTCCATTTTCCTACTTACATCCTCAAAAAATTCCAGAAGATTAGTCCAGCATGATTTCCCCGTCGTTAACCCATGCTGACTTGGACCGATCCTGTTACTGCTATCCAAATGTGCCGCTATTTCATCTTTTATGATTGACTCCAGCATCTTCCCCACCACCGATGTCAGGCTAACTGGTCTATAAATCCGTTTTCTCTCTCACTCCTTTCTTAAAAAGTGGGATAACATTAGCTACTCTCCAATCCACAGGAACTGATCCTGAATCTATAGAACATTGGAAAATGATCACCAATGCGTCCACGATTTCTAGAGCCACTTCCTTAAGTACCCTGGAATGCAGACCATCAGGCCCTGGGGATTTATCAGCCTTCAGTCCCATCAGTCTACCCAACACCATTTCCTGCATAATGTGAATATCCTTCAGTTCCTCAGTCACTCCAGATCCTTTGGCCAATAGTACATCAGAAAGATTGTTTGTGTCCTCCTTAGTGAAGACGGATCCAAAGTACCTGTTCAACGCATCTGCCATTTCCTTGTTCCCCATAATACATTCACCTTTTTCAGTCTTCAAGGGTCCAACTTTGGTCTTAATTAATTTTTTCCTCTTCACATACCTAAAGAAGCTTTTACTATCCTCCTTTATATTCTTGGCTAGCTTACCTTCGTACCTCATCTTTGCTCCCTGTATTACCTTTTTAGTTATCTTCTCTTTAAACATTACCCAATCCTCTTGCTTCCCGCTCATCTTTGCTCTGTTGTACTTCTCTTTTATTTGTACACTGTCCCTGACTTCCCTTGTCAGCCACGGTCGCCCCTTACTTGGTGAGTCTAAATGCTGATCCCTTTTATCTATTTACCAATTACATCCCCAAAAACTACAGTAGATTTGTTAAGCATGATTTTCCCTTCCGAGGCCTGTTCTGACAGGTGTCAAAGTTTGATGACAATTAGACAAAGTCTCTGAAGGCACTTTATTCCACTGTAGATATTTATTGGTATCTCTTGCTGTTGTTAGATTAGATGCAAGTCGTGTATAATGCAAGATAAGCAATTATCTCCTCCCAAATAGCTGGATATACCCAACAATTTCTAATGCTGCCAAGAGTGCTGAGGTTTGCTGAGAAATGAGGCTCTGGAAAAGTGTTCACTTACAATCGGGTGATGTTGAAGCCAACTGATTGTTCTTTAACGGGGAAGTGTTGGAGAAGCAGTGAAGGGCCTGCCCCACTTACACGACTTAATTCAAAACCTCTGCCAAGTTTTAGGACCAAAAAAAAAAATCAAGATTGTGGTAATCTACAAACTCCTCCGACTTTCCACATCTATGTTCACGAACTCCTACGAGTATGTCTATGAATTCCCACGACTATTTCGAAGCCCTCCTTACAAGTAAAAATTTGCAATTTCTTTCATCCCGACCATTTTTTTATTCGTGGACATTTTTTATCGGGCTGGAAAATACGTCCCGACTTACCTGATGCCACATGTACCTACGGCTAGCATTACGAGCCACTACAATATATCTATGAACTCCTACGACCTCCTATGGACTTGTTACGAACATTCTGCGAGTTTGGATCAAGGGGAAAACTTGGGAGAATTTGTAAATTACCTTGTGAAAGTGGGACAGCTCCTTGAAGCTGCTTTATAATCATGCTGTACCTGATGATGGAGTGATTAAATCAGCTGGAAGGTTGCCTTAAAATAGTCTATTTACATTTTTGATTGTATAAATATCTGGCATGCATTCATTCATTCATTTCTGCTACTTTCGTGGTCATTTAATTCTTGATCTTATTTCTAAACACAAAGCCACAGAATAAAAAGATCATTTTAATAGCAAAATTATTCATTATGTCACTTAAAAAACAGGATTTTTACATCATTGTAACACAACAAGATCAAAATGACATACCACCGACCAATGGAATTGGAGGTGTGTCGAGTAATCATAATGAAAAATATTACTCTATATCTGATAAAATTACATCTCAGTGAGTCAGTGAACAGACAGGATAAATTGATTTCTTCCAGATGCATCCAGTGCAATTCAACAACACAGTGCTACATATTATCTAATATACATCCTTATATACATACACATATCTAATTTATATTTGATCCTTCTAGTTAAACAATTGATAGAAAGTGCTATTGCTTACAGTTTCTTGCTTCCTTATTTCTACCTCCCTGCAGTGTTAATACTCATAGTTCTTATTCAACACTGTGCTCTATCCCTATACCCCTGATCACTTCTACCCTTGTTAAAACTTTGTGCCAAAGGCGGACAGGTTTTTCTACATTTAAAACAACAACCAAAATCAGAAGAGCACTGCTGTTCTGTTGAGTTGTAATGGAGATGGAAACATATTACGTCAGAAAATACTTCATGTTCTTTTCACTCTGTTACTCCCCCACGAAAGGCTCGTTAAGCACAGTGCATTTTAATTATATCCTCACCAAATGACAATGCTATCAGCTGACAGAGGTGTACTTCAGTGGAGTGAATGGGGACCTTTGATGCATTTGTCATTCCGCGAGCTTTAAGGTAGAGGAATTAGCTGTATCTTAAACTCTCCAGAAGCTCAGGGAAGGAGTGGCACTGAAAATAGATGACAAAAGACTGCCCATGATAGCATCAATCTCTGGGGGCTACAGGTCCAGAATTGTAAAACTACGTGAAAATTACCAAGAGATCATTGTGCTTCACTTAGGCCAGCGCACAGCCATACATAATTGGAAGGACCTAGACTAACATATGTTAACAGATTGCAGACAAAAACAGTTCAGGTCTCCTCAAAGCTGGGCTGGTGGTGAGGGTGGAGGTCAGGGCTGGGCATGTGGTGATGCATGGGTGACTTTCTTCGGAAAAATCTCACGTGAATATGAAATATAAATAAAACTTAAAACAAAAACCGTTCAAGTATAATTTCTACCTGGACTCAGTCATATGGAATGGCCGATAGCGTGCGATTTCCAAGCATGGAAAGTGCCTACAGCTTTGCTGTTAACTTTCTTCAGGAGATGGATTTAGATTAAAACAAAATGCCACAGAATAGGATAGTCATTATACTCCTGTGACCTAAGTGACAACTTCGAGGTCTGACACTGTGTTCAGTAATTCTCGTCAGTAGGTAACATTCGGGACCACAACAAATACAAGAGTTAGACGAGGTAAAAATATTCTTTAAAATAATGATAATATACACTGATCAATTTAGAAGATACACACTGAAAAGAATTGTATCTGCAGGTAGAGCCTGCATTACAAAATGTCCAAATGGGAAAGGGAGAAATGGTGGAGGAGAGTACAAAACAGATATGACACATGGATGCAAAAAAATTAGCTCTGTTAAGCATGCCGTGGATATTCGTTCATGCATCACAAGGTGCCGATTGATTTAAATCAGAAGCATGCACACACTAAACATTCACCAGCTAAAGTGCTTATAAAAATCAATAAGTTGCAGTTCTCCAAGGTATTTGACAAGAAGGAATAATAAATGTTAAATTATAGTTAGATATGTCTAGCTAAAACATATTCTTCAGAAGGATTTTTTTGGCCATCATGACGAGATCCCTGTATTGGATTTGGCCCAATTTACACATGGAGACAGAGCCTTGGAGTCCCTGAGAGTGAACAACTATTGTACCTTTGGCCAGATATAACTGGCCTCCCTATCCTACTATCCCCCTTCACATATAGCATAATATAAAAATAATGACCCTGTGATCCTTAATAACTAATTCCTTCGCAGTTATAAATCAAATATTTAAAATTCACTTCTCAGTGTACATGGTTTTAACTATTTTAATGGAAATTAAATCAGCTCCAAAAGTATATAGTAATACATTCACCACATTCCCTTATCACCTAATGTAAAAATGGTTTGTCATGAATGTTTTAATATCAAAATGCAAACATTGATTGTGTTTGCATTTTTTGTTGTGACTTGGTGCAGTGTTGCTGATCTTTACTTTATGCTAAAAACTTTCTTGTTTGGACTTGGGTTTCTCAATTATTTTGCTGTGTTCCAGAGAAAGGTTAAACAGCTCATCTCTACTAATCATGACAAGTTTTGTCAGTTATACTCCCTATGAGAGACAAGAAATGAAAATCTATTTGACAGACATGATGTTCTGTTTCTGCTGAACATGGGATTCCCTGCCAGTCTTAAGGAAACCCTGGTGCGCATGGTTACAGCTAAGGTGGATCCTCAGGTAGTGTTTCACAAAGACCATATAAAACCACAAGTAACAATCCTGCTCCAATCGATGCAGTTTCTAATAAGAGAATGAATCAATACACCAGTTACAATGATGATCTTGAATTCAAAACAAGTTCATTGGAAAATACTTGGCTGGAGTGCACCGACTTCCTCTTATTATCGCCTGGTTATGCAGGATTATGTCCAGCAAATATATTATGTTTGTATTTAAAGTAGATCAATACATAAGCTTCCAAATCTGGCTACAAAGATTTAGCAGAAGGATATAAAATTTACTTATACCAAGAGAGATTTAATTAACTTTCCACTACAAATGTTAGATTAAATCAGATTTAAACATGAGTTCCTTTAAAATAACTAAGTCTGGAACAGATATTGAATGCGTATCCATCTCGGAGTGACGGACTGCCATCGCCAAGAGAGACTTCCCTTTGTTTCTCAGTGCATCTCAGAGACAGAACCACACCTCTGCATTTCTTAAGATTGACCAATTCAAGAGAGATTCTTTACAGAACCTCGGCTAGATTAGGATATGCCTCACTGCTTAGAGCAATGACAATATTACAGAAAAAAAACTTTGATTATGCATTGCCTTAAACATTTAATTCCATAAAGAACGTGATATCCAATTTGTCAGTCGGTACAGTGAGTACACTCACGTGGAAGATCATTTCTCCCCTCTTTAAGCCAACCTTTTTTTTTTCACAGTCTGTTATAGGCTCAGAACATCTATGCGCAGTGCCTTCTCTGACAGAACATACTTTATAGTCACTGTTTGAGAAGTGTGGTTTTGGTTAACATCCTGTAAGCTGATTGTATATTCATTTCAGCACTGCAGTACAGGATACATATAATTTCTCTCTGGAACCTGAAAACAGCTGAATTAAACATTCATGCAAAGGTGGGTTTGCTGAATGCACCAGCTACCTTTCCACTTCACTTTATGCAACAATTTTACATAAATGGTTCTTAATTAATCTGTGGCATGAGCTTGAAGAAAGCAATAACCCTACATAATACTTTATTTTTAATTTCTGATTTTTAATAATCCTAATCAAAGTATCAGATTTTTTAAATCATTTCTGGAAACAAGTTTGTGCCGGATTCTGGCAATATTTACAAGTGTTTCTTTATGAATATGACGTCAGGAGTAGTTAAGCCTCAAATATTTCTGTTCAGCGATTTTAAATACAAGTTTATATAGCTGATAGAAATATGGGAAGGTTGAATACCTTGGCAACATTGTTGAAAACAATGACTGCTTCACACACCAATTGGCATTACCTTGAATAGGTCACATTTGTCATGAAGAGAGAGAATGAACTCAAATGAGGAAACATCAGTGAAGAAAGCTCAAAAGGGCTCACAATTTGCAATGAATCATGCAGAGATTCTCAAAGATGTGAAGGCATTCCTAAAGTTCAGGAACAATTGGCAAAGATTTCCTGCAGTAGCTGAGCACTGCCCAGCTATTGTACCAGAATATACACGTGTTTGAAAAAATAGTAATTCAGCAATAAAAGGAACTTACCAAATGAATATACAATCTTTCTAAAAAATAAAGTACATTTACAATTTACAAAATAAAATTAAAAAAAGGTGGAGTTAAATTTAAAAAGGAGGCTCCAGGGTAATTTCCATTAAAGTATGTGGCCATTGCTTGCTTGGGCAGCTCGGATGGCAGACGTATTCTCATAGATGAGGGCAGGTGCATTTTCGTAGATTGCCTCTTCGGAGTGCTGTTTGCTTGATTTGATATATTCCATGGCGCACTGGTTCAGGAAAACATACTGAGACTGGTGAGAGAAAAGGGAAGTTAGTGACAATAGTCTATAAGGACAGCTCAGAATTGCAACTTCCAGATTAATGCTTGAATTACTCGACAAAACAAACCCATCACTAATTTAGTGCTGCATTACTCCCACTTTGATTCTTCAGTAGGACAATGTTTACTAATTCTGCCTCAATGCTGTAAGTAATGCCCCTGTCCCACTTAGGAAACCTGAATGGAAACCTCTGGAGACTTTGCGCCCCACCCAAGGTTTCCGTGCGGTTCCCGGAGGTTTTTGTCAGTCTCCCTAATAGTTGAAAGTGGTTTCCGCTTCTTCTATGTTCCGGCGATTATTTCTAAAAAATTAAAAACCGGCCACAACTAAAAATAGGTTGCCATTTTAAAAATCGGTAATTGTTTAGTCAAAGCCGGTTGCGATGCTAGTTGAAGGTGGTTGCCGGAGGTTGCAGGTAGTGGAAGGTAAGATCTTTTTTTCACCCAGTTTTATTCCACCAGGGAGGTCTTACCTTCCACTAAGTCGGGCGCGATTACATGCGTATGCACAGCCGTCTGGAGCGCGACGTCATTTGAAGATGGACACAAAGCTGGAGTAACTCAGCGGGACCGGCAGCATCTTTGGAGAGAAGCAATGGGTGACGTTTCGTGTCGAGACTCTTCTTCAGTCTGAAAGGAAAAGTCTTGACCCGAAACGTCACCTATTGCTTCTCGCCAGAGATGCTGCCAGTCCTGCTGAGTTACTCCTGCATTTTGTGTCTATCTTCAATTTTCTTGGCCCCGCTCTGGGAGTAGAAGTGGGGGCAGTTCCAGACCGCAACGGCCATGAGCCCCAGGCCGAGTTTGGCAATCGTTTGCCTGCTTCTGCTGCTGTTGAAGGTGAGACGTTGGGCCTTGGGCCTGTCCCACTTTGGCTGTCAGTTCTGCGACAGGCCGTTGGAGCTCGAAGAATTTGTTCACGACAAAAGTTTCGGAGCCCCAAGTGATGTCGCGCACAACTACATACCCCTCCACGCTTCTAAGTGGGACCGGCCCCGCGCAGCCATACGATGCCTGTGCGCCTCAACGTGACCATGAGGTCACGTAATTTGCGTGCCAAGGACACGTAAGTGGGACTGGCCCTTTAGGTAATCTGTGGAAGTTAAATAAAAGGCAGACAGGATTACGATATAACCGAAGATGTTTTGTAAATATATTAAGGATAGTTGAATAACCAGGGAAAGAGAAGGGCCCATTCAGGATACAGGGACAATGTGTACATGGAGCCAGGATGGTGTGTTGCCTCCCTGGAGCCAGGGTCCAGGATGCCTCGGAGTGGCTGCATTACACTCTCAAGGGGAACAAATGACACAGGTAGGACAAGGAATGAGGTACTGCAAAAATGAGTATAGGGAGTTAGGTAAAAGGCTAAAAAAGCAGGACCTCCAGGGAAGAGATCTCTGGATTGCTTCCAGTACCACGTGCAAGGGGCAGGGTTTCAGATTTCTACATCATTGGTATCTCTTCTGGGGCAGAGTTGACCTGTAAAAGAGGGATGGATTGCACCATAACTGGAGGGAAACCAATATCCCAGCAGGCAGTTTCGCGAGTGCTGCACGGGTGAGTTTAAACTAGATTGGCAACGGAGTGTGATCCGATGCAGGATCAATGCAGATGAAAGGCTGTAAGGTGGTACGGATGGTGATGAAAGTAAGTTAAGTGAACAGAATAGGTAGGAGAAGGGTAGGGAGCGAGGAAGGACTGTTATTGTGAATTGTACTTATTTTAATGTGAGGCCTGACAAGTAAGGTAGATGAACTCAGGGCAAGGATAGGTATTTGCAACTGGGATGTTGTAGCCATTACATAAATCTGGTTAATAGAGGGACAGGACTGACAGCTTAATGTTCCAGGATACGGACACTTCAAGAGAGATAGGGGAGGGGGTTAAAGAGGAAGAGACTTTGCTTTATTGATTAAGGAGGATGTCACAGCAATGGTCAGAGATCTCAGTACTGATAGTTCGGCCAGTGAGGCTACATGGGAGGTACTGAGAAATAAGAAAGGGATGAGTGTACTAAAGGCCCCAAAGTGGTCAACAGGAATTAGAAGTGCAAATATGCCAGGAGATTGCAGACAGCTGCAGGACTAATAAATTGTCATATTAGGAGATTTTAACTTTCCCAATATTGACTGGGAATGTCATAGTACAAAAAGGGTTCGATGGGGCAGAATTTGTCAAATGTGTTCAGGAAAGTTTCCTCAGGCAATATGTAGAGGGCCCTACATGGGAAAGGGAAATCTAGTCTTAGGAAATTGGGAGGAACAAGTGGATGAAGTGGTCATAGAAGTGCCTTTTGGACAGTGACCACTGTTCTATTAGTTCGGATAACTGGAGGACAGCAAATGTAGTTCCCTTGTTAAGAAGGGAGGAGGAAAAAGTCTGATAATTACAGTCTTGCAAATTTAACATCAATAGTAAGGTCATGGACATGTACAGCGTGGAAACAGATTCTTTAAACCGCCTATGCTGACCTAGTCCCATTTGCCTGCATTTGGCCCATATTGTTCTTAACACTTCCTATCCACATATTTGTCCAAATATCTTTTGAAAGTTGTATTCACGTCGATGTCTATGAGTTCCTCTGGCAGATTCCAAATACGAACCACCCTCCGTGTGGAAAAAGGTGCCTGAAGTTCTCCTTAAATCTCTCGCCTCCTACGTCAGTTAGTTTTGGAATCTTCTATTGAGAAAAGACTGAATATTCAATTTATCGCTGTCCCTCATGATCTTGTACACCTCGATAAAGTCATCCCACAGACTCCTGCGCTCCAAAGATTCCCAGCCTATCCAATCTTTCCCTGTAACTCAAGCCCGCAACCTCAGATAAATTCCAGGTGAATCTTGTTTGAACCCTTTAAAACTTAATGACATCCTTCCTATAATTGGGTAGTAATTGGAAGAAATTCTGAGGGAATGGATTAATTATCACTTAGAAAGGCAGAAGCTATTCAGAAATTGCCAGCTTGGCTTTGTTGAGGGCAGATCTAGTCTGACTAATCCAACTGATTTTGTTGAGTAGATAACATGTATTGACGAGGGCATTGCAGTACATATGGTTAACATGGACTTCAGTAAGGTCGTTGACAAGGTCCCACAAAGAAGACTGCTCCAAAATGTTAGACATCACACTGTACTTGTTCATGGCTTTACTATTGATGCAAGGTTGGTGGTAGAAGGTTGGTTTTGTGATTGGATGATTAACTAATGGTATTCCACAGGGTCTAGTGCTGGGACCCTTGCTGTTTCTAATGTATGTGTATAATTTGATGTGGATGTAGAGCACATGATCAATAAGTTCACAGAAGACACTAAGCTTGGTTTGAGTTGTTAACAATGTGGATGGGCGTCATAGGCTACAGGGTGATATGAATATTTTGGTGAAATAGGTTGAGAAATGGCAGGTGAAGTTTACAACAGATAAATGTGAGGTGAGTCTATCGCGGCGAGGATTTACACCACGAATGGCAAAGTTCCAGAGAGAATTGTAGGACAGAAGGATGATAAAGTAGTTACAGCGACATATGGGAAACAGTGCTTCATTAATTTGGCATTGAATGCCAAAGAAGCAGGATGTTATGCTCCAACTTTAGAAAACATTGGTGAGACATAGCTATATGCACTTCTGGTTGCCATACTGATGAAAATATATGATAGTACTGGAGAGGGTCAAGAGGAGATTTGTCAGAATATTGCTGGAAATGGAGCATTTAAGTTACAAGGAGAGACAAGGTCTGTTTTCCCTGGAGGAGGCTCAGAGGAGATTAGCATATATATAATTTAAAGGGTATAAATAAACTGATTGAGTCTTTTCCCCTTTGAGGTGAATAAAGCTAAACATAAAGTTAGAATAAAGGGTAAAAGATTCAGAGGATCAGAGGGAAGCCTTTTCCACCCAAAGATACATAGTTACAGTGGCTTGCAAAGGTTTTCATACCCCTTGAACTTTTCCACATTTTGTCATGTTACAACCACAAACGTAAATGTATTTTATTGGGATTTTGTGTGATAGGCCAACACAAAGTGGTGCATAATTGTGAGGTGGAAGGAAAATGATACATGATTTCCAAACTTTATTACAAATAAAAAACTGAAAAGTGTGGCGTGCAAAAGTATTCTGCCTCCCTGAGTCAATACTTTGTAGAACCACCTTTCGCTGCAATTACAGCTGCAAGTCTTTTGGGGTATGTCTCTACCAGCTTTCTAGAGACTGAAATTTTTGCCCATTCGTCTTTGCAAAATAGCTCAAGCTTAATCAGATTGGATGGAGAGCGTCAGTGAACAGCAATTTTCAAGTCTTGCCAGAGAATCTCAATTGGATTTAGGTCTGGACTTTTTTTTTGATTTTTTCATTATATTTTTATTAGAAGCAATGCCTATTATCTAAGGTACAACAGTTCTTCAAATACAAATTAGACTTGTCACAAAAATTGTACAGAAGTTACGGAATAATTTATGTATGCTTCTGTTTTTTGTTTTTTTTTTAAAGTAAGGGAGTGGTAAAAAAGTAAAAGTATAGATCAATAATCAAGAGATGGTGATTAAATAATAATGATTATAAAAGAAAATTTAAAAAAAATATATATATATATAAAAATAAACAAATTAAAAAAAAAACAATTTTATTTAATAATAAAATAAGGAATACATCTTAACAATGAATGGAGCAATTTCACATAACAATATCTATAGAGACGTGTATACAAATCCCAGAATACATCTTTTCATCTAATCCTACTCCAGGGTACTTATTGAGTTACAATGCTGAGCTCAGCTACCCCTTTAAATAATCAATGAATGGAGACCATATTTGTTCAAAAAGTTCGTATTTGTCCATTAGGACAAACCTAATTCTCTCCAGATGCAACGTCTCCGACATTTCCACAGTCCACATTTTGATTGTGGTGGATAATGTTCCCTTCCAGAATTTTAATATTATTTTTTTTCCAATTATCAAACAGTAATCAAGAAAATTTCTTTGACTTACTGTTAATATTAAGCTTGAGTCAGAAACTGCTAATATTATTAGCTTTAGATCGGGGTCCAATTTAGTTTTAAGAACTTCAGAAATGATTCTAAAAATATCAGTCCAATAACTATTAAGTTTTGTGCATGTTACAAAACTATGCGTTAAGTTAGCTTCTAAATTCTGACATTTATCGCAAATAGAAGAAATGTTAGGAAAAATTCTATTTAATTTTGTTTTTGAGTAGTGTAATCTATGAAATACTTTAAATTGTACCAAAGTATGTCTGGCATTTAAAGAGCATCGGTGTATACGTTGTAAACTTTCTTCCCAAGTGTCTTTCGTTATAGCTAGACCTATTTCATTTCCCCATATCTGTCGGTATGATTCTGTTGTTGGGACTTCCCTATCCAAAAGAGTATTATATATGTACGCTATTAATTTTCCTGTATTTGGATGCTTATTAAGCCACTCATCCAGTAATCCTGGTTCCCTATTCTTATAGTCTTGCATGTTTGACTTGATATAGTCTCTAATTTGTAAATACCTAAACAAGTTATTTGGG
Organism: Okamejei kenojei; assembly: GCA_035221665.1. Taxonomy (NCBI): domain Eukaryota; kingdom Metazoa; phylum Chordata; class Chondrichthyes; order Rajiformes; family Rajidae; genus Okamejei; species Okamejei kenojei. The sequence continues at coordinate 32,459,949 of CM069148.1, forward strand.
CGTAATCCATAAATATCTTTTAACTCTTGAAATGAGAGAAGTTTTCCTTTCCTGTAAAGGTGTTCTATCCTTATAATTCCTAAATCTTTCCAGTGTCTAAACCCCTTATCCAGTATAGAAGATTTAAATAAGGGATTATTCATAATTGGTAAACAAAGTGACATATTATCCAAATGTAAAGTCTTAACTATTTGTTTCCAAATACGTATATTGCTATAAATTATAGGGTTTTCCCCATAAGTTTTTTTTTTGTACTTCACTTGGAGCAAGCAGAAATCGAACTTATATCAAACGGTAAACAGTCTTCCTTTTCCATCTTTAGCCAAGCTGGTTCCTGATCCATTTTTACCAACCAGAAATTCATATTCTTAATCTGAACTGCCCAAAAATAATATAAAAATTAGGTAATGCTAATCCTCCATTTATCTTTGATTTACATGTGTTTTTTACTTATTCTGTGATTTTTTATAATCCCAAATAAAGCTGTTAATAATAGAATCAATTAAAAAAAAAAGTTTTAGGGAGATATAAAGGGATAGCTTGAAAATAAATATAATAATTGTATACGTAAGGCCATTCAACCTGGTCGAATGCTTTTTCCGTATCTAGTGAAATGACAGCTAATTCAATATCATTATAACCCTTATACCTAAATTAGATAAAAATCTGGATGATCCAGGGTCATATAGAGCTATATCCTTTTTAAATACTGATCAAAAAATATTAACCAAAATACTAGCACAAAGACTAAACACAGTGATTAATAAACTAATTCATTCAGATGAAACAGGATTTATACCAAAACGATACTCCTCAAACAACCTGAGAAGATTATTTAATATTATATACTCGAAAAGAAACATTAATAAGGATTTATCAATTATTTTGTTGGACGCAGAGAAAGCTTTTGATCAGATTGAATCAGATTGAATGGTCTTATTTATTTTCGGTTATGGAATTTTTTCAATTGGGGGAGAAGTTTATAACATGGATTAAATTATTATATACCAAGCCAACAGCTAGAATATTAATAAACCAAATGTTAACAACTAAATTTAACTTATTCCGAGGCTGCAGACAAGGTTGCCCTTTATCTCCACTACTGTTTGCACTTGCAATAGAACCACTAGCAAAATCTGTGAGATTGCATCGTGAAATATACGGGTATGAAACTAAAGAAACTGAAAATAAAATCTCTTTATACGCAGATGATGTATTACTTTATATCACAAAGCCGGAAATTAGTATTCCTAACTTATTAGATTTAATAACTCAATTTGGATCGTTTTCAGGATATAGAATTAATTGGAATAAAAGTGAACTTATGCCAATAATGGGAAATAACTTACAAAAATTACAACAATATCCTTTTAAGATAGCAAATGAAAAAATCAAATATCTTGGAATTTATGTAACAAAAAAGATATGATTCTTCATTTAAATCTAATTTCCCACCCTTATTGAATAAACTACTTAAGAATATCCAATATTGGAAAACATTACCTATTTCAATGCTAGGTAAGATTAATGCGATAAAAATGATTTTCCTTCCACAATTATTATACTTGTTTCAAATGATCCCGATATATCTTCCTAAAAATTTTTTTAAGAAAGTGGACTCTATAGTTACCAATTTTATTTGGGATTATAAGAACCATAGAATAATTAAAAAGCATCTATGTAAATCAAAAATGAATGGAGGTTTTGCATTGCCTGATTTTATGTTTTATTATTGGGCAGTTAATATAAAAAATATGAATTTCTGGTTGGAAGAACTAGATAAACAACCAAATTGGTTAAAAATGGAAAAGGAAGACTGTTCACCTTTCGAAATTAGCTCAATTTTATTTGCTAACACTAAAATACATAAGAAAATTTATAGAGGAAACCCAATAATAGAAAGTGGTATACGTATTTGGAAACAATTTAAAAAAAACATTAAAATTACAGAATACGCCACTAGCTCTTCCAATTGTAAACAATATTACTTTTAAACCTTCATTGATGGATAAAGGTTTTTTTAAAATGGAAGAACTATGGAATAAATAAGATGGGTGATCTCTACAGGGAAAGTTTATTTCTCTCATTTCAGGAATTACAACAAAATTATGGATTACACTCCAAAGAATATTTTAGATATCTACAAATTAGAGATTATGTTAAATCAAATACACCAGATTTTAGGAATAGAAAGACAGAAATTTTAGATGAATGTCTAAATAAACATCCAAATACAGAAACATTAATATCATATATTTATAATATCTTACTGGAAAATGATTTACCAAATACGGAAAAATATAGACAAACATGGGAAAACGAATTAGGTCAAGTAATTAGTAGAGAAGTATGGAATAAAAGTTTACAACATATACACCATTGCTCATTAAATGCCAGACACTCCTTGATACAATTTGAAGTTATACATAGATTACACTTCTCAAAATTAAACAGAATTTTCTCAAATGTTTCCGCTATATGTGATAAATGTCAACAATTAGAAGCTAATCTAACGCATTCATTCACAAAATGTACAAAAATTACTAATTTTTGGACAGAAATTTTTAAGATAATCTCAAATGTAGTTAATGCAAATTTAATTCCAGACTCAAAATTAATTATATTGGGAATATTAGAAACGGATCAGATACTAACAACACAACAAATAATTTTTATTGGTTATAGTTTAATAATTGGTAAAAAATTAATACTAAGATTTTGGAAAGGTCCCATATCCCCCACAATCAAAATGTGGATTACAGAAATGTCGGAGACACTTCACCTGGAACGATTAAGACTTGTCCTATTAGACAGGCTAGTTCAATTCAGAGGAATATGGTCTCCATTTATTGAATATTTAAAGGGTTAAGGTGGTCCGGTTCAAGGCCATGACTGAAGCCTGAATGAAGGAATAGATGAAGAATTATACAATAGATCATGAATATATCTCCAATGAAGAATATCTTGCTTAATACTCCACTCATTTTATTTATCTCTTTCTTATTTCTTTTTCTTTTTATTACCCATCTTTATTTCCCACTGTTATAAAATAAAAAAAATATAGTATAAATAAGATTGACTGTAAATTTTAAAAATATTAAGAATGTATGTGACGAATAATATTTTCTTTTTTTTTGTTTTTATATTATTTCTTCTTAATATGTAATTACTTCTAATAAAAATATTTTACACAATTCAATATCATTAATTCTTTTTGAATATATGATATTGAATAATCGTCTCAAGTTATAAGTGGAATAACGTTTGGGAATAATGCCTGTTTGATCATGATGTATTAGTTTATTAATCACTAAACTTAACCTTTGAGATAAAATTTTAGTTAATATTTTTTGATCAGTATTTAGAAGAGCAATTGCTCTATATGATCAAGGATCTTCCAGATCCTTATCTACTTTAGGAATGAGTGTGATTGTAGACTCATTTAGAATTTCTGGTAACTTTCCTTGTTTATAAGCATATTTATATATTGCTTGTAAACGTGGGGAAATCAAGCCGTGAAACTTCTTATAAAATTCAGCACTTAGGCCATCAGGGCCAGCGGCTTTTCCATTTTTCAACGATCTGATTGATTCCTCAATGTCTTTTACTGATATTTCAGCATCTAACAAGTCTTTGCCTTCCTGATCTAAACCTTTAATATGATATTCTTGTAGGAATGTTTCCATTCCATCCGATTGTCCCGTCAGTTTAGTTGAGTAAAGTTTTTGATAGTAATGCAGAAATCTGTCATTAATATCTTTTGGTAAAGTTAATATTTCTCCTTGTTTTGATCTGATTTTATATATCATTTTTTCCTCATCTGATTTTCTAAGCTGGCGTGACAATAATTGTTGTAGTTTATCACCAAATTCAAAATGTATTTGTTTAGTCTGTTGAAAAAGTTTTATAACATGTTTGAGTATATTTTATTTAGCTTATATGTTAATATTGCAATTTTATTATGTATTACCTTAGATGGAGATATTGCATTTTCAATATCTAATTGCTTTATTTCATTCTCTAAAGTTTGTTACATCTTTCAGTTTTCCTTATTAAGGTAAGCTTGCGCAGATATTATAGCACCACGCATAAAGGCTTTAAATGTGTCCCAAAGAAGTGACGCAGAAATTCCAGGTTTGTCATTAGTCTCAAAAAACAATTTAATCTGTTTTACCAGATAATCATAACAAGCCTTTTCATTTAAAATTTGAGGGTTGAGAATCCATTGAGAGCGTTTATTAGTTATACTATTTAATTTTATCTTAAATGATAATGGTGCGTGATCCGAAATAATAATATTATGATATTTTGAGTCATACGTAAATGGAATTAATTTTGAGTCTATTAAAAAATAATCTATCCTTGAATAGGTTCCGAATACAGGTGAGTAAAATGAATATTCCCGACCAGAAGGATTATCAATTCTCCAGATCCTTAACATTTGCAGTATTAATAAAATAATTTAAAAATTCGCTTGATTTAGATGTAGCTTTTCTTTTAGTTGATGATCTATCTAGATAATTATCTAAAGTACAGTTTAAATCACCCCCAATTATTAGATTATGTTGTGTAGATACAGGAATAGTATTAAATATTCTCTTAAAAAACGGATTATCAAAATTAGGTCCATATACGTTCATAAGAACGACTTTCTTTGAATATAATTCACCCATAATTATTATATATCTACCCTCAATTTCTTCTATTATTGAGGTATGTTTAAATGATATGCCTTTATGTATAAGTATTGCAACCCCTCTAGACTTATGTGTAAATGAAGAATGATACACTTTAGAAATCCATTTTGCTGTTAGTCTGTGTTGCGCATCCTTTTTAAGGTGTGTCTCTTGAAGGAAGGTTATGTCTGTTTTAAGCCTATTTAAATGAGCTAAAACCTTACCTCTTTTAATTGGTTCATTAATTCCCTTTACATTCCAACTGCAGAAGGTGATTCCATCACCCCCAGTTTTCGCATTAATGTCTTGCATTTTGTTGTTAAGGTGGATTATAATGGAGTAGATGTCTCAGCACATCCATCCCAACCTCATACCCATGCTTCAGATCGATGAGTTTTAGTACTTGTAACTTTATCTTACATACATATCTCTTCAAACAAAATTCATAATACCATTCGTAACTAAAAGTATAATATAGTACATTATATAAAACATAAAAATAAAAATAGAAATAAAAAATATTAATAGTGTTAGTAATGTGCAGAGAGGAAAGGGTAACAACACTATTTTGGGAGTGATAGCATACAATTTTAAGTGATAGTTAATACTAAACTATTCCTATTATATGTTAATTTTTTTAGTAATCCTTCAAACCATCCTTAACCAGTGTATTTAAGAGTCCATTATTCTTCCTCCTTCTCTATGGATATTCGGTACCATCAGGTAAATGTTAAATATAGTTCAAATTCACTGTTCTTCAACTTCGTCTTCTTCCTCTTCATCCATCTTCTCGCTGTTCCGAGCGAATTCAAGTGCCTCTGTGTGCTTGATGAGGTAATGCTCTTTGTTTTTATAGGTTACTCTTAGTGTTGCGGGATACATCAGACCATATCTCAGACCATTTATCTTCTTAAGAATGCCTCTTTTTTTTGTGAATAGAGCTCTTCTCTTGGCGACTTCCGCAGGGTAGTCTCTAAATATGCTAATCTTATCTCCATCGTAGATGAGATTTCTCTTACGAATTATTATCTTCATCATATTCTCCAAGACGTGATCATGAACCACTTTCACAATCAATTGTCTTGGAGGCGCGCCCTTCTTTGGGAGGCGTCTCAGTGCCCTGTGTGCCCGACCAAGTAGGGGCTCTTGATCCAAATTCAAAACTTTTAAGAGTTCTGCAGCGAATTCTCGAGGGTCTTGATCTCCCTCTCTACCTTCACGGACACCGACAATTCGTAAGTTCTGGCGCCTAGGGTTTAGGCCTGGACTTTGACTGGGCCATTCTAACACATGAATATGCTTTGATCTAAACCATTCCATTGTAGCTCTGGTTGTATGTTTAGGGTCATTGTCCTGCTGGAAGGTGAACCTCCGCCCCAGTCTCAAGTCTTTTGCAGACTCTAACAGGTTTTCTTCCAAGATTGCCCTGTATTTGGCTCCATCCATCTTCCCATCAACTCTGACCAGCTTCCCTGTCCCTGCTGAAGAAAAGCATCCCCACAGCATGATGCTGCCACCACCAAGTTTCACAGTAGGGATGGTGTGTTCAGAGTGATGTGCAGTGTTAGTTTTCCGCCACACATAGCTTTTTGCATTTAGGCCAAAAACTTCAATTTTGGTCTCATCAGACCAGAGCATCTTCCTCCACATGTTTGCTGTGTCCCCCACATGGCTTGTGGCAAACGGGGCTTCTTATGGCTTTGTTTCAACAATGGCTTTCTTCTTGCCACTCTTCCATAAAGGCCCGATTTGTGGAGTGCACGACTAATAGTTGTCCAGTGGACAGATTCTCCCACCTGAGCTGTGGATCTCTGCAGCTCCTCCAGAGTTACCATGGGCCTCTTGGCTGCTTCTCTGATCAATGCTCTCCTTGCCCGACCTGCCAGTTTAGGTGGACGGCCATGTCTTGATAGGTTTGCAGTTGTGCCATACTCTTTCCATTTTCGGATGAAGGATTGGACAGTGCTCCATGAGATGTTCAAAGCTTGAGATATTTTTTTTATAACCTAACCCTGCTTTAAACGTCTCCACAACTTTATCCCTGACCTGTCTGGTGTGTTCCTTGGGCTTCATGATGCTGTTTGTTCACTGATGTTCTCTAACAAACCTCTGAGGCCTTCACAGAACAGCTGTATTTATACTGAGATTAGATTTCACACAAGTGGACTCTATTTACTAATTAGGTGACTTCTGAAGGCAATTAGTTGCACTGGATTTTATTTAGGGGTATCAGAGTAAAGGGAGCTGAATACTTTTGCATGCCACACTTTTCAGTTTTTTATTTGCAAAAAAATTTGAAAACCATGTATCATTTTCCTTCCACTTCACAATGATGCGCCACTTTGGTCTATCACATAAAATCCCAATAAAATACATTTACGTTTGTGGTTGTAACGTGACAAAATGTGCAAAAGTTCAAGGAGTATGAAAACTTTTGCAAGCCATGGTATATAGACAAAAGGTGCAGGAGTAGGCAATTTGGCCCTTCGAGCCAGCACCACCATTCAGTGTGATCATAGCTGATCATCCACAATAAGTACCCAGTTCCTGCCTTCTCCAGGGCTCGAAATTAGCGGTTGACCGGGTGCCAATGACCACCCAAAGTGCCGCCGGATAACCTAAACGCCGACTCATTTTGCCCGGCTTGGCAAGCAAATACTGGTTTATACCGATAGACACAAAAAACTGGAGTAACTCAGCGGGTCAGGCAGCATCTCTGGAGAATAGGAGCGTGACGTTTCATGTCGACGGCAGTGGCTGTATTCCTCTAGTATCTTTGATTGCGGGGCAAAGATACCAGAGCGAATGACGGGTCTCGAACATTCGCAGTGGCCTTGATAGCGGCTCTACCGCCTCCTCCTCCCGCACCCCGCCCGGCGGAAGGAGACCTCCCCCTCGTTAATACCTGCTCTTTGTTTTATGTCTGCCAACCAATTTTCTATCCATGTCAGCACTCTACCCCCAATACTATGTGCCCTAATTTTGCCCACTAATCTCCTATGTGGGATCTTACCAAAAGCTTTCTGAATGTCCAGGTACACTACATCCACTGGCTCTCCCTTGTCCATTTTACTTGTTACATTGTCAAAAAATTCCAGAAGATTAGTCAAGCATGATTTTCCCTTCGTAAATCCATGCTGGCTTGGATCAATCCTGTTATTGCTACCCAAATGCCCGTTATGACATATTTAATAATCGACTCCAGCATCTTCACACCACTGATGTCAGGCTAACTGGTCTATAATTCCCTGCTTTCTCTCTCCCTCCTTTCTAAAATTCGGATAACATTAGCTACCCTCCAATTCACAGGATCTGATCAAGAATCTATAGAATATTGGAAAATGATCACCAATGCATCCACGATTTCTAGAGTCATCTCCTTAAGTACCCTGGGATGCAGAGTAAGGAGGGCTGCAAATATACTACAGTAGAGAGCTTTGGAAGCAGCATTGCTGACAGCATTTAAGAATTGTTTAGATATTCGAAGGCATCGAAGGCTGTGCTCCATGTGCTGGAAAATGGAATTAATACAGAAGGATGAACACTAGTCGGAGAGGATATGGTGGGCCGAATGGCCTGTTTTCATGAGGTATGACGATCTGACTATGCAATTAAGGCTGATAAGAAATGTAACCTGTAATGTTGTTAGGGAAAAGGTAGATAAATGAGCTCAATAAATGAGGACATTTGTCTATTAGCTGAGGCTGAAAAGGAAAGGGCTAGAGATCAGTTGAGATTAAAGATAATGATCATCTGCTCAGCAAAAGGTAGACACCAAATAGACAAATAAATAGTGACAATTTATAAGTATTAAAAATCTCAAAAAACTCAGTTGATTAGAGTATTATCTCAGATAATTATATTGATATACAATTCCCAATATATTATTATTGAGTCGTAAGAATCTTGCTTCCATCAGAGACCTATCCCCACTCTTATATCCGACAGTCATAGTGTAACCATTGCTAGTGCCCCCATTGAAATTCTTCTTGCCAGCTATCCAACTCTCTACCAATGTGTTGTCTAACTCTAAACATAAAAAAGGAAAGCAAGCACAATTGTAATGACTGCTTTATAGACTAGATTGCCAATGCAACAATTCATTGATTTGCTAAAGGGATGCATTCCTGGAAAATATTTCAAACAAAATTGCAAAAATCAAAAAGAATGGGCAAAATATATTGTGGGTCCTCTGGTACAGCAATTCTCTGAACACATGCTGTTCTTTATAGCAGGACAATTGATTCATAAATCAAAGATTCACTAGTTTACATTGAAAATTCATAACAAAAACAACTGTAAATTGAAGAACCATAGTACTTTGAGAGCTGCAAAGGTTGTTTTGTGCCAAAGTTTGGAATCTCATTCACTTCCAGCATATGAAAACTGCCAGTGAATAAAGTATAGTTCTTTTGATGTTATCCATGTAAGTTACCAAATGGTAATTAATCTTTTTTGCAGATTGACAATCTATTTGCTGCACTGCAAAGTGCCTTCTCAAGTTTGCACATCAGTGGTCGGTTCATTCTGAGCTGATAAACTGTACCCCAGATATCGACCTTTCTGTTGTTGTCTATCTGCTGAATCATATTATCGATGGAAATGAATGTTCCTGTTCGACCATACTCCAGCACTTTGTAAAATAAAAGATTGTTGGTCATGTTGCAAGCACGAAGGACATTTAAGCACCCTTGTGAAACTTTACCCCCCACTCTCAATATTTGTTACTAGAAATGTTAAATGTCAGCATTTAATCGTTGGAGCATGTTGAAATACCTGTCATTTCTCATAGAGTGAAGTGCAACATATACAAGGTGGGTGAATGTGATTTGAACAACCTTTATTAACTTCAAACTGGGCTCACAACATATGCATGACAATTATTTAACATTGATTCATAATTTCACACAGCAGGTTCAAAAATACAATCTTTGCACCATCCCTACTGTTTGACAGTTGTGTGTTTGCATTATTGTTGTATCTATATTGTTTATTTGATGGGCCTCATGTGAAACAAGAAATTCCATTGCACCCCGAGTTTATGAAGCGACAATAAACTAATCCAAACCTGAAAACTCAGTTGATGTGGGAATTGGATAATCAAAAATCTCACTGATGCATCTTTAAATGCTTTTTCAACTGCTTAAGGTGTTATTAATTGCAATTTATTAATTGGTAACAACATAATTCAGGGGATATTATGGTGTCAAGGGGAATTTAGATTTTAAATTGTTTCTATGGGGGTATTGATTACTGAATTTGGGAAATGGATGTTCAGTTTTTTTCATTGTTCCAGCAGGCAGTAGCTGGCATCTTGACACACATCATAAATAGAAAAAAAAAACTAAAACATGGAACCACATTAAATAATTTAGCAGAAAAACCACAACAGTAACAGGACCATCTAAGAAAATTATTTCTTCTCCAGTGCCTTTAGTTTGCCTCCTCCAATCACTCAGCTCAGACTTCATGTGACTCTATGCACCTCATCCCTTTGACCCTGTTACTTGCGTCTTTATATCCCCTTACATTACAACGAAAATTTTATTCTTAAGGGGGTTGGACAGGCTAGATGCAGGAAGATTGTTCCCGATGTTGGGGAAGTCCAGGACAAGGGGTCACAGCTTAAGGGCCTTATAAGGGGGAAATCCTTTAAGACCGAGATGAGAAAGACTTTCTTCACACAGAGAGTGGTGAGTCTCTGGAACTCTCTGCCACAGAGGGTAGTTGAGGCCAGTACATTGGCTATATTTAAGAGTGAGTTGGATGTGGGCCTTGTGGCGGGATCAGAGGGTATGGAGAGAAGGGCAAGGTATGGGATACTGAGTTGGATGATCTAGCCATGATATTGAATTGGCGGTGCAGGCTCGAAGGGCTGAATGGCCTACTCTGCACCTAAGTTCTATGTTTCTATGTTTCTATGTTTCTTGTTTCTATGTTTAAACCCATTCAGCAGATGATGATAGGAATTTATCTCAGTTTTACTGAATGTTCCAGCAAACTATTCGTCCATTTTAGCGGGAACATAGCAGAGGAAAATTAAAGATTGGGGAGACAAGCACCCCTCCCACCCTCACCATCACCACTGGTGCTGAATCCGATTACCAAAAGGTAGAATAAATGAAAGGTGCTGCTGAAAAACCTTTATCAACAGGGTGCAAGGGGGGCAGAATTCCAGTTACGCTCTAGGATGCCTCAAAAGCGTTCAGATAGCTTCACTGGTATTGAAAACTTATCTTGGAAGGCCTTGATAGCTCTTTGGCAGCATTACTGGTAACTATCTGGAGATGACATGGGTGGTGCTTCAAGAGCAAGAATTTTTTAATGGATTATGTTGCTTCATTTTAACATTCATTGTTACATGGGCATTGGTATGACTGCTCCAGCTCACCCTGAGAGCCACCTAAATACTGTTACTTTGGAGAGATAAATAAGATGTCAGGCAGTCCTCAAAAATGAGTGATCGCGCGATTAGAATCACCTGCAGTGCACGACAGTGGGCCCACTCAATGGGTGCTGATTGATGTAATCCAGCAACTAAGTTCTGATCTTGATGTGGATCCCGGTAGTGCTCGGAAACGGCCAATGGTCAGGCAGCTTGTAAAGTGGAATTGCTTGACATGGTATTTCTCTCCAGATTTATCCTGAAGCGAGGGAAGAAACAAATATATTGTCAGAGAGGCTGACTAGGTGAAGCCAAGCAATTAATAGTCAAGTAACCTTGGAGGCTTTGGGACATTTTACAGCCACGATGCTTTGAAATTGTATCTCAGATGCCAATGGTAAAGCCATGATAAATGTATATTTGTAACCACTGTCTATTGTAAGGTTTTATCGTTCATCTTTTGTTATTATATTCACTGCTCTAGTGCTCCCAGCTCATCAGTAACTTTCTTTAATTCTGTGAATGATTTAGGAGGTCAAGTACAACAAAAGTGAGGCAACTGAACCATCCTACCCTACAACTTAGAGGGGAGACCGAGCTATGACCTCATTGGAGAGCTCAGACTGTCTGTGATCGGACTTTACCTTGCACTAATCATTATCATGTTATTCCCTTTATCATGTAAGAATCTGTACACTATGGATGGCTCGTTTATTAATTATGTATTGTCTTTCTGCTCTGACAACAAACCAAAACTGACATGTGACAATAACTAAACTAAACCAAAGTGTACATTTACTGTACATTTAATCCATGAGACATGATACCCACATCACATTTATTTGCAAAACAGTGTTAAAATATCAGGACACTTCTACACAGCTCTTTGGTTCACAAGACAGCCATTTCACCAAAGGAAAGAGCACAACATTAATTACCATTCATCCCACACAGATCACCTATGTTGTCAACCACTGTTCATTGTTCCACATTATCTATGAGCATTGAATAAGGAGAAACCAAAATGGTCAGAACTGACTTCATGGTGGAGCCTAACAAACCGAGACAGAAAAAGATCAAGGTGAACCGGTGGAATGACTATTCTTGCCTAGTTATACTATTCATAAACCATTCCTGCTCAGGGGAAAAAAAAGGTCTTCTCTGATACACGGAGTTATCAACAACTAAAATAAGCAATTTTTTCATTAGAGGGGCGCAGCATTTGATCATTCCAAAAGAATGACCGTAGGCTGACAAAGAACAAGATTTATGATTTGAAGATAAATATAGCCAGTCCAGTTTTGTGGCATATTAGACTAATATATTCAGCAAACGTTGGCTTTTGTGAAGCACTGTTGTTGAATATAATTCATTTTAAAATGACATCAGGATTTCCAACATGTTCAGACTATTGGACATCTAGATTGTCCAAGCCACTGGAAATAGCGATGGAGTTGAAAGTACCAATTTCCCAAAAAAGAATGCTCTGGGCAAGAATACATTTTTTGCTTTTGCTGCAGCAAGAGTTATTGAAGTTTTCAGTAACTTTGGGTTACTGGTAAGTTCTGGCCAATGACTCAGCATGTTTTAACATTCTCCGCTTTGTTGTGCAATCTAATTTTACACTTCATGGCCGGCTGGCAAAATGCTGAAACCAATGGCATATGTCTAAACTATCTCCTGAGAAGCATATTCTGCCATGTGCAGACGTTGGCGTCAAAGGACGTGAAGCCAAAGCCAAGAAGTGGAAGCCAAATAATCCGAAGGGAAATGAAGCTGAAAACGCCCAAAAAATAACGAAATCGTACGAAGCTGAAACACCAAAACTAACCAAAAGGGTGGGACGCCGGAAAATGCAAACTAACCAAAAGGCGGGATGCCTTAAAGCAACTAAAACGAATGGCTGCTCTGCCGAACACGCCACCTAACGAAAGGCTGCGTGGCTGACAAGCCAAATAACTGAATGGCCGATCAACAGAAAAGTCAAATAAACGGACATGTCGTCGCGGGGGGGGTGGTGGGGAACACTTGTCAGCGATGTGGTCCATTCCCCGCGACCATCACATCACTGGCTAGTGGACCGACAGGGAGGGTTGGGGGTCATTTTCCACACAAGCCATAGCAAACTGGGCACTCTGAACCCGAGCAACCAAGTTGTAAGGGCATATATACCGAAGGTGCGCTATCCTCGGGGAAAGCCCCCTCTCTCCCACGGCCGCAACTCCGCCTCATCTCCCCTGTGTGGCCACACTGTGGACAGGCTATGGGTCGGTGGAGCAGAGGTGTGGGACAGGCTGGTCCCTCGCCCCCCACCCAGAGTCACTGACCGCGATGCACCACATCAGACCCTAAACCCCACACCAGGGTGCTATCTCCCCCCCGACCCCGCGGACCCTGACACCCACACCGCTGTGATTCACCCCCACCCCAGCCGCCGTGACAGGAAGGCTTGGGGCATAGTAAATTGCTTTAAAACATGGGGGCGAGGGGGCTGGGGACTCTAATTCCCTGTCGGGATGATGGACAAGTGTGCTTGGCAAAAAACAATTTGATATCCTTCCCCCAAACCCCCCTTTACAAACAAGATGCATGTTTCTTTTTATTACCATCTGGTTGCCTGCGTAACGCTCACAAGCTCCCATAATAAACTACATCAGATATCTGTAAACTGTTTTGACCGAAGATGGACTCAAAAAGCTGGAAGTAACTCAGCGGAACAGGCAGCATCTATTGGAGAGAAGGAATGGGTGACGTTTCGGGTCGAGACTCTTCTTCAGACCTGAAGACTGATTCTGAAGGGTTTCTCGACCAAAATGCCACCCATTCCTCTCCAGAGATGCTGCTGTCCACTGAGTCACTCCAGCATTTTGTGTCTATCTTTGGTGTGACAGTTGTCTCATTTCATCGGCTTCATGTATTGCACACATGGAAGAGTAACTGGCACTGACAGCGGTCCATTGTGTAAGGACAGCATCCTACCAACAATGAAGGCACTATGTGAAACCAGCTGCACAAGAACCATTCCATCCAGATGGGGTTTATAACTCGGCATTAAAAATAAAAAATGAGTTACACTGATTTAAAAACAAAAATGTTATATGTATAAATTGTTCTTACATTCGGGAACTGGTTAATTAAGTGGTGGGGGGGATTGTTTCCTGTCCTTTAACTATATTCTTTACTTAGCCGGTGGTCACATCCATTCCATCCCTCCCTCGCAAAAAAATGTGAGATTTCATTAAGAGCACACTAGGATGAATAGATGCAAGCGGCATGTAAAGCGTCTCTTCCATGTGCGCAATACATGAAGCCGATATGAAAAATTGGGGGTCCTCGGGTCGATTTGCCCGCCCGCCTGTGGCCTCCCCGAGTCCACGTCGCCACTGCCCTCTCCCTGCCTCTTGCCCTCCTCCCAGTCTTTGCCTCTCTCCCTGTATCTGCCCTCTCCTGTCTCTGCCCTCTCTCTATCTTTGTGCCCTCTGCCGCTCTCTCTCTCTGCCCTCTCTTTCTCTCCGTGCCTGAACAGTTGGGGGGCAATGTTGTGAGTGGAAAAGGGAGGGGATGGGGTAAAAGGTCGCGAATGAATAATAGTTTAATATAATATTTCAAAGTGTGTGTGTGTGTGTGTGTGTGTGTGTGTGTGTGTGTGTGTGGTGGTTCGTATGTGTGTGTGATGCTGCAGGCCCGCCACCCCCCCCACCCCCCCCCCAAGCAGCTTCAACTGATTTACGTCACAATGGCTCGGCTTGCAGTGATCAGCCTCACTGAAGATTTCATCCTATATTTGACACGTTATTCGCGATGAAAGCATTAAAAATGCCAACTTTCACAAGATTTTTAATATTCATGATTCATATATTTCCCCTCTTAGGCAGAGATTACCTTCACTGTACTTTTTATGCTTTATTTCTCGACTTATTCCTGATTAAAATTAAATAAAAAAAAATAAAACTTAGGAATTTAAAATGAACCAGCTTCAACTGAATGACGTTTACAATGGCTCGGCTAGCATGTGAGCAGGAGGACCATGCCTCCAGTGGGGACTACGGGTATGGGATACGGGGTGCGTTGGGGGAGCAGAACCAATGGGTCTGTACTTGGTCTAGTACTTATTAAAACTTGATCTTGTATGTGTGTATATATGTGTGTATATTTGTGGTTGTCTTTACATCTTCACAAAAACACCAGCAGTTACGATTACATTTTACATATTCCGATTGACATTTTTCTCCTCGAGGCCAAGAGCACCTTCACTGAACATTTTATGCTTTATTTCTCAACTTATTACTGATCAAAAGTAAGAAGTTTAAAACATCAAAAGACTTTGAATTTAAAACGACCAGCTTTTACTAATGACGGTTCACAATGGCTCAGCTAGCAGTGATCAGCTTCACTGAAGACTTCATGTTATATTTGACATTATTCACGATTAAGGTTTTAAAAAATGCCAACTTTCACAAGACTTTTACATATTCCGATTCACATTTCCCCCTTCTAGCAGTGATGACACAGGAACACTGTGAACTTTTCACAACTCACAGGAGGGGGGCAGGGCGAATTGCTATTGCAATATGCAGGGCAAGTGCAATTGGATTTTTTTTTAAAGCCCACTGCTCAGAGAGTGCTGGAATCTTATGTTTGGTAATGGCTTGAGTTGGAAGACCACGCCTCCCGTGGGGGCTACAGGTAACGAACGGGTGCGTTGGGGGGGCAGACCCAACAAAGCATATAAAACAAAGTTTTTCACCCCACCTCAGTACACACGACAATAATAAACCTAAACCAAATTCCTTGATTTTTTTAAAGTTCATGATGCCATAGATGACTTGCCTTAACCAGAGAGAAGTCCCTGATGGTCCAATCTTGGTAAATGACTTCTGATGTCAGAGTAACAATCTTGTCTTCAAAAATGAGTGGACGTTCAGTTGGCCAGTACTGCTCACACTTTGCCTAGAAGGTGACAGAGAGAACATTACAATCAAAATTGACTAAAGGAGTCACAATTCAAGTATTGATTTATTTCATAGAGAAGCAGAATGTCAATTCAAAGATTGCCAGTATCACGTTTATACATTTTACAGTTAAATAGATGGTAGACAGGTAACACCTTTGATGAAAAACATGCCCAGAAACAGGGATGTTGAGCTGTTTTTAACATACAAAAATTTAAATGCATAATAAAAATGAAGTAATTTGACTCTCGACTTCATTCTTAAATATTATCACATCCTCATATTGTTGCAATGGATTTATCGTCAGGGTCCACTGACGGGAATAACCAAGTCCTAGTCACTCAATTAAAGGCAACACAGGATATCCAAACGCTTTGGAAGTCAAAGGGTAAAAATATAAAAGTCTCAGTAATTAAAACAGATGGTTCAGGAAATCCTTATGCTCCTTAATCTTCACCCCAGAGCCCATTGAAACTTCTCATCAGGATATCCTTCCTGACCACTGCAGAATAAAAACTGCACTTATCAAGATGAACAGGCGAGTTCCTTCTCCAAGGTGGCGGTACTCTTCTAAACAAGGAGACTGACAATTCATTCTCCGCTAATTAAATTAACATACAGAGACTCCTTTGAGGCAGCAATCATTTTTTTTAAGATATGTAGCATGGAAACAAGCCCTTCGATCCACCAAGCCCACACGAACCATTGATGACCCGCACACTTGTTCTATGTTATCCCATTTTTGCATCCTACACCCTGGAACAATTCACAGAAGCCAATTAACTACAAATCTTCTGTAATCTTCCCATATTTCACAGATTTATTGGCTCTTACTGACACGATCAAGATTGGCTCACAAAGGGCCTTTTTCCTTGCCTGACATGCAATGCATTAATACAAGAATGGTCTTCTTTGTGTCTGGGAGGCTTGTGTTTGTTTCACATGAGCAGCTGAATTATCCTTCCTGAGTTCCCACATTATCTTTAAGTTAGAATGGGATGAAGGACAATCAGTATGCCAGAGTGCGGCAGCAACTGGTAGGGAAGAGCTTCTTACAGAAGGATATATTGTTGATGCAATTCTTGCCAATGTACCAATCTGATAATCAGATTCAAGGGAATGGGTGTTATTCCTGTTTGTTTACAGTAAAATGACTCTCATTGTTTAGTTACAAGACCTGGGGTGAAAATTCCTCCTCTGTTGCATGTGTTAAACAGATGTAGTGACGTTCACACTTGAGCTCTGCCTTTGAAATTTCTCTGCCTTTGAAGTTTCCACTAAAATTGATATTATTTGAAGTTCTGAATAACTAATACAAATGCAAATGTAAAACTACATGGTCATAATAGACGAGGTCCTGTCCAAATGCAGCATTCAAGATGGGTGTCATCTTAGTCAGGTTCATTCTACCTCTGACTGATAAGTCGAGAGTGTAGACCCTGCTGTACAATATTAACATCCAGCTCAGTCAGAGAATCATACAGCATGGAAACAGAGCCTTCAGCCCAACTTGGCCATGTCAACTACACTAATCCCACTCGTTCATGCTGAATAAAGGGTCTGTCTCATTTAGGTGACTTTTTAGGCGAGTCTGCGGTTGCCTCATGATTGCCACATGGTCGCCATATGTTCGCTGGTGGTCTCTGGGAAGTCTCCTTCATGGTAGCGAGGTGTTCCCGCATTCTGGGAACTAGTCGTGACCTCAGTATGGTCGCCGCAAATTCTTCAACATTTTGTAGTGGGGTCACCATGTAGTTATGTGTAGTCGAGGTAGTCGTAGGTAGTTTTTAGTTAAGGGCCTGTCCCACTTAGGTGATTTTTCAGCGGGACTGCCGGCGACTGTCAAGTTCCCGGCACTTGCCTGAAAAACTGGGAACTGGAACTGGAGTGTCAGAGTGGAACACACACACACTCACACACATCGCAAAGGTGGGGACCAGGGAAAGCGGGCGAGCGCTGTCTAAAATTCGCACGGTGCAAAGCCAAGGTGATACAGACACACACTACGAACAGGAAGGTTAAGATGGCTAGCACAGTGTACGTTGAGTTCTTTGAAAGAGCGGGGGGGGGGGGGGGGGGGGGGGGGGGGGGAGGAGGAAAGAAGGGGGGGTGGAAGAGAAGGAGTGGACACTTTTAAGAAGCCAGACAACTTTTAATAAGCCAGAGATACACAGCTGTGAAGTTCGACGGGCATTTAACATTACTGGTCGGTTATCCTCGGTTCTGAAAACTCGTGTTTACGTTTTTTTCCCCCAATGAGCCAATTAAAATGCCCGGTCAGCAAAGGCGATTAACTAAAACTACCTATGACTACCTCGACTACCCATACCTACATGGTGACCCCACTACAACTGCACCAACGACTGCAGGATTATCGATTTTCTCCATGGTGTCCAATTTTCAACATGTTGAAAAATTTACGGTGACCATACTGAGGCCTCGACTAGTTCCCAGAATGCAGGAACTCCACGTGGCCATGAAGGAGACTCACCAGAGACCACCAGCGAACATGTGGCGATCATGAGGTGAGCGCAGGGTCTCCTGCACGCGCTTAAAAAGTCACCTAAGTGGGACAGGCCCTTACATCGCCTTTGCTGACCGGGCATTTTCATTGGCTCATTGGGGGAAAAAAATGTAAGCACGAGCTTTCAGAACCAAGGATAACCGACCGGCAATATTAAATGCCGTCAAACTTCACAGCTGTGTATCTCTGGCTTATTGAAAGTTGTCTGGCTTCTTAATAGTGTCTCCACAACTTCTCCCCCCTCCCCCCTCTTTTAAAGGACTTACCGTACACAGAGCTAGCCGTCTGAACCTTCCTGTTCATCATGGTGTATGTCTGTATCACCTTGGCTTTGCAGCATGTGAATTTCAGACAGCGCTTCCCTGGCCCCTGCCTTTGCGATGTGTGTGTGTGTGTGTGTGTTTCACTCTGACCTGACAGTCACTGGCAGTCCGCTGAAATATCTCCTAAGTGGGACAGGCCCTTCATTTGGGACAGGCTAGAATTTGTTTTACATCTGCAAGAAATTGGGAAATGTTTCAAATATCCGTAAAAATGAAAATGATTCACATACCCTTCCTTGCTCTACACACTTGGTAAGCATGACAATAGCTGGTACACGTTGATCCCAAATCATTCTCCAGTAATCGCTCACTGTATTCAACAATGGCCCTTGTGCAGCAATGAACTCTTTCTTCGAGTGGTATCCCTAAGAGGAAATAGTTCATCAGATTAAATTATTATAATTTTAAAACATGAAAGGTTTACATTCAGAAACTCATGATAATAATCCAGGAGGCAACAGAAAGTTCAACTTCCTGATGTTGGGTGGCCAATTGGTATCAACCACCATGAATGACTTTCTGTAGCTGTGTCCAGCCACACATAATCGCCGCTTAGAAGCCCGGGTCGGGGCCGGGACCTGCCATGAGGGGACTGTTGGGGGGGAGGGGGGAGCAAAAGGAGGAGCCGGCGTGCTTTGTAACTTTGTCAGCGCCGTCGGTGGCTGCTATTTCTATACATTGTGTACGCAAGCAAAGAATCTCACCGTGCCTAGTCACAGGTGACAATAAAGTATTCCTATTCCTTCCTATAGTTTAGCAGGTCATATCTTTGCTTCTGAACTTCAACCTTTCCTAAATGATGTTCCAATGCTTTGTTGTACTTTATGAATTGGTTAACCTGCACTGCTACTTTCATTTGTTCCCCTTGCACCTCTATTCCATTTGGATTCTGTTCTGAAGAAGTAAGTGACTTCCATACGCTCCTCACCGAACAGCACCAAACATAAATATATATTGAAATTCATTTCGGATTAAATAATTATTTCTTGTCTATGAACACCTTAGGTCACAGCCTTGCTGAATATATTCCAATTTGGTGTCCTTGGAAAATTATGGTAATATCTTGAGTTCAAATCAATTATAAACAGCCCCTTAATCTTTTTATCCAAATGTGAATTATTACCTTCACCGTATATGTTTTTTTCTGAATTTGTAACCAGTTTGCTCACCATTATGTTACTTTTCCAGATCTAACATCCTCTGATCTCAAATCATCAGTGAATTATGAACTTAGCACTGGCCGTGTACATCCAATTATATATAGAATGAATTAATGTAACTCACAGGCATGAAATTAGCATTGATGTAATCGCTGGATGGATCTGAAGTGACAGAGAGTTTAACTCGACTGTTATCATCTAGAAACAAATAGAAAGACTAATATATTAATGTGATAAAACATCAAAGGATAGACAGCACAGATATATAGCTTTAAAGAAGGAACTGCAGATGCTGGAGAATCGAGGGTACACAAAAAGCTGGAGATATATAGCTCCTCAGATTTGTTAATGGCACTGGCATTTGCTCAGACACTGCAGCATGATCAAGCCATCTCAGATATTATTTCACAATGCATACGGCTGTAGGAATTGCCACCTGCAGTTTTCCATTTTGTTTGTCAAGAATTTGTTCTTCTCTCCTTACAATATTCAGACTATTCAAAGACTTTTCTTCCACTACTTTCAGATTTTCAAAGACTTAGGATCCTCAGAGAAAATGTTTGACCTATTTTTTAACCAGTGGTTTCTTGTTCTAGCCAAAAGAGGAAACATCCTCTCACCATCCACCCTTCAGGATATTATACAATTCAATTCAGCCCCTCTCCATGCTTCTACATTGCTTACAAGCCAAGCTTGTCCAACCTTTCCTCATAAGATAACATTCCAAGCATTAGTTTGGTAATTCTCGGAACTGTGGATAATGCAATTAACATCCACCCATAAACATCAAGGACAATACCGTACAAAGTAGTGCAGATGTAATTGCACAAAAACCTTAGATGACAAAAGCTATTGGTAATTATTTTTTCTTGTACCCCATCAGGTTGGTCTGAGCAGTGACAAAGCTTCCCTCTATACTAAGAAAGCCCAACCTCCAAAATAAAGTTTGTAATTCACTGAAAGTTATTTAATAGTTTTCAAAGGTCTCTGAAAATAAAACATTTAAAAATGAAGCAACAAATTTAAATATAAATTATGCATATTTTTAAAATATTTTTGTTTACTTACATAATGTAAAACACACAAATGAATACGTTAAACTAAACCAAAATAGTTAAAAAGAAACTTAGCTTCCATTTAGCTTTGTATTCATAGCCCAACAATTCTCAATGATATCCCTTTGATCTTGCATCAGAGCATCTCTCTCTCTCTCTCTCTCTCTCTCTCTCTCTCTCTCTCTCTCTCTCTCTCTATCACACAATCTCAATCTTCTATGTCTTTCATAGAAAAATAGGTGCAGGAGTAGGCTGAGCCATCACCGCCATTCAATATGATCATGGCTAATCATCTAAAATCAGTACCCTGTTCCTGCTTTTACCCCATATACCTTGATTCCTTTAGCCCGAAGAGCTAAATCTAACTCTCTCTTGAAAACATCCATTGAATTGGCCTCCACTACCTTCTGTGGCAGAGAATTCCACAGATTCACAACTCTCTGGGTGAAGACATTTTTCCTCATAGAAACATAGAAAATAGATGCAGGAGTAGGCCATTCGGCCCTTCGAGCCTGCACCGCCATTCAATATGATCATGGCTGATTATCCAACTCAGTATCCTGTACCTGTCTTCTCTCCATACCCCCTGATCCCTTTAGCCACAAGGGCCACGTCTAATTCCCTCTTAAATATAGCCAATGAACTGGCCTCAATTACTTTCTGTGGCAGAGAATTCCACAGATTCACCACTCTCTGTGTGAAAAATGTTTTTCTCATCTCGGTCCTAAAAGACTTTCCCCTTATCCTTAAACTGTGACCCCCTGTTCTGGGCTTCCCCAACATTGGGAACAATCTTCCTGCATCTAGCCTGTCCAACGCCTTAAGAATGTTGTAAGTTTCTATAAGATCCCCCCTCAATCTTCTAAATTCTAGCGAGTACAAGCCGAGTCTATCCAGTCTTTCTTCATATGAAAGTTCTGCCATCCCAGGAATCAGTCTGGTGAACCTTCTCTGTACTCCCTCTATGGCAAGAGCGTATTTCCTCAGATTAGGAGACCAAAACTGTACGCAATACTCCAGGTGTGGTCTCACCAAGGCCCTGTACAGTAGAACCTCCCTGCTCTTATGCTCAAATCCTTTTGCTATGAATGCTAACATACATAATGCTTTCTTCACTGCCTGCTGCACCTGCATGCCTACTTTCAATGACTGGTGTACCATGACACCCAGGTCTCGTTGCATCTCCCCTTTTTCTAATCGGCCACCATTCAGATAATAGTCTACTTTCCTGTTCTTGCCACCAAAGTGGATAATCTCACATTTATCCTCATCTCAGTCCTAAATGGCCCACTCCTTATTCTTAAACTGTAACCCCTGGTTTTGGACTCCCCCAACATTGGGAACATTTTTACTGCATCTAGCCTGTCCAATCCTTTAAGAATGTTATATGTTTATATGATCCCCGCTCATCCTTCTAAATTCCAGTGAATATAAACTCAGTCGACCCATTCATTTATCATATGTCAGTCCCACCATCCTGGGAATTAACCTGGTGAACCTACGCTGCACCCCCTCAATAACAATAATGTCCTTCCTCAAACGAAATCCAGGTGCGGTCTCACCAGGGCCCTGTACAACTACAGTAGGACCTCCTTGCTTCTAAACTCAAATCCTCTCGCCTTGAAGGCCAACATGCCATTGGCTTTCTTCACTGCCTGCTGTACCTGCATGCTTGCTTGCAGTGACGGATGTACAAGGACACCCAGGTCTCTTTACACCTCCCCTGTTCCTAATCTGACACCATTCAGATAATAATCTGCCTTCCTGATCTTGCCATCAAAGTGGATAACCTCACATTTATCCACAGTATACTGCATCTGCCATACATCTTCCCACTCATTCAACCTATCCAAGTCACCCTGCAACCTCATAGCATAATCACCGCAGCTCACACTGCCACCCAGCTTTGTGTCATCCACAAACTTGGAGACATCACATTTAATTCCCTCATCTAAATCGTTAATATACATTGTAAATAACTGGGGTCCCAGCACAAAGCCTTGTGGCACCCCACTAGTCACTGCCTATCTTTCTGAAAAGTACCCGTTAATTCCTACTCTTTGATTATTGTCTGCCAACCAATTTTTTATCCATGTCAATACCCTACTCTCAATACCATGTGCTCTAATTTTGCACATTAATCTCTAGTGTGGGACCTTGTCAAAGGCTTTTTGAAAGTCCAGATACACATCCACTGACTCTCCCTTATCCATTCTATTTGTTACATCCTCAAAAAATTCGAGAAGATTAGTCAAGCATGATTTCCCCTTCATAAATCCATATTGCCTTTGACCGATCCTGTCACTGCTTTCTAAATACGCTGCTATTACATCTTTAACAATTGACACAAGCATCTTCCCCACTACCGATGTAAGGCTAACTGGTCTATAATTCCCTGTTTTCTCTCTCCCTGTTTCTAGCTATCCTGCAGTCCACAGGAACTGATCCAGAGTCGAGAGAACATTGGAGAATGATCACCAATGCATCCACGATCATTTTCAGCATGGCCATTGTGGGCATATTCAGCAAGGACAGGTTGGGGTGAAGGGCCTGTTCCAGTGCTGTACTAATTATTTTCCTTGGTATCTTACTAAAGAACCTTTGAAAATTCAATTTGGTTTAGTTTATTGTCATGTGTACCAAAGTATAGTGAAAAGCTTTTGTTGCGTGCTAACCAGTTCAGATTGAAATACCTTGCATCTAACGAGATTCATTTTATCTACTCTGCTAGTCACAGGCTCATTCATAAAATAACATTGGCTCTGGCTATTTTCTCAATCCTTTGTTCCTGACCTTCGGATTATGTTGAATCCATTATTTAGAACATGCATCAAGCTAACAGATCCCCATTTTCTCTTTCCCTCCATTGCTACAGAGTGATGTTGTACTTGGTACCTTTGGACCACTGCTGAATCATTAAAGATCATCAATATTGTATCAAAACTGAGGAATTTCACTTCTTGTCCTAAAGTTAATGCCTCTGTACTGGTCACTGTCAGTTACAGCCAAATAAAAACATTAATAAAATTTGATACCAGAAGTAGCTGATCGGCAGAATGAAAGAAGCACACTAGATAAGCAAGACCACAATATTCCTGCTTATGTCTTTACAAGTTATTTTCCTTGTGCAAAAGACCTTATCATTCCTGCCATTTTCCTAATGGGTTCAACTTGGGTCACGTTTTCTGAGGAAAGCTAAAATCTGGGGCAAAATACAAATTATTGAAGGAACTCAATGGGTCAAGCAGCATCTGTGGAGGTGAAGAAAGGTTGCTGTTTTGGGTCAGAAAGCTGCATCAGGTACTGGGATCTTCAGGTTGTGTACCAGAGTGCTGTTTGAAACTTTAGCTGTTAACCAATAATTGTGCAATCAAGTAATTTCATATCAAGAGAACAATGACAATGTTCATATGAGATCTATGAAATTTGAACTGTATTTGTGTGGCTGTTTAAGCACCTCTATCATTCAGAAGTATCCCATATCCTGTCATTCAATCATATTTCCCAAGTACAATTGCTCTTAGCTGACGTGTAGGAAGGAACTGCAGATGCTGGTATAAACCGAAGATACATACAAAAAGCTGGAGTAATTCAGCGGGACTGGCAGCATCATTGGAGAGAAAGAATGGGTGACGTTTCGGATCGAGACACTTCTTCCATCTGAAGAAGTGTCTCGACCCGAAACGTCATCCATTCCTTCTCTCCAGAGATGCTGCCTGTCCCGCTGAGTTATTACAGCTTTTCGTGTCTATCTGCTCTTGGATGACGTTGGCTCAACGTATAACAATATGGCAATACTTGATGTGCAGCTTTAAGTGTTCCCAAAATTGGAATGGACATGAATTGCATCTGAGTGGCAACCCTTCAATCAGTTTTTACCCTGCTGCAGGTGATATCAAAATGAACGAGCAGCAACAGACAGGGGCATGTTCTATTTTGATGGTAGGATTCTCTTTCAAAATCAATAGCTCTTGTAATTCCACTCAGAAAGTTTTATGATGGTGAAAGCAGGAGAATGAGCTGTAGGAAGATTTGGAAGGGCTGTCTCAACCTAGTAAAACCAAAAACACAGCAATAAGAAGTATTCCATCATCCCTTTTACAACAAACAGCAGAGAGCAGAGTTACCCAGACTCCATTCCAAAAGGGGCAATGACTTCAAACATTGTTATAATTAATCTATCTGTGGCTTAATGATCCCGTTTACAGCATGGACACAAGGGTGGTATCGAGTAATAATGTGAGCAAAAACAGAAATAGCAGAGTATGGAAAAAGATTGATTGACACATAAGGAAACGCATAAGTCGGGAAGGAA
The DNA here is from genome assembly GCA_035221665.1 of Okamejei kenojei. Classification (NCBI taxonomy): domain Eukaryota; kingdom Metazoa; phylum Chordata; class Chondrichthyes; order Rajiformes; family Rajidae; genus Okamejei; species Okamejei kenojei. The sequence continues at coordinate 32,485,339 of CM069148.1, forward strand.
AATATTTCTGGCTGAGTGAGAAAAAGATGAAGAGAGAGAAATGTGTTCAGGTGCACACTCAAGATCACTTACAAGGCAAAACATTATTGTAACGATTCTTAGGCTTGTTCAAAGGTTGCTGGGAGACTTGTGTTGACTGCGATATTCCGACTGTCTTTAGTTCCTGAAAAGGAAAGACATATGAGTGTGTTAGTTTAACATGCCATTATCACAAGTTCACAGGTTGTAGAAGTAGAATTAGGCCATTCTGCCCATCGAGTCTGCACAGCTATTCAATCATGGCTGATCTCTGCTTCCTAATCCCATTTTCCTGCCTTCATCTTTTAACCCATGACACCCTTCTAATCAACAATTTGTCTATCTCTGCCTTAAAAATATCCACTGGTTTGGCCTCCACAGCCCCCTGTGGCAATGATTAACTACCCTCCGACTAAACAAGTTCCTCCTCGCCTCCTTTCTAAAAGAGCGGCATTTAATTCTGAAGCTGTGACTGCCGGTCCTAGACTCTCCCGTCAGTGGAAACATCCTTTCCACATCCACACTATCTATGCCATTCATTATTCTGTAAGTTTCAATGAGGTCCCCCCTCAACCTTCTAAACTCCAGCGAGTAGAAGCCTAGTGCTGTCTGAAGCTCATCATATGCTAACCCACTCATTCCATTCATGGAATCATTCTTGTAAACCTCCTTTTGACCCTGTCCAGAGCCAGTACATCTTTCCTCAGATATGGGGCCCAAACTTGCTCACGGTACCCAAACCTGCTCACAGTACCACAAATGCAGTCTGACCATCGCCTTATAGAGCCTCAGCATGACATCTCTGTTTTTGTATTCCAGTCCTTTTGATATAAATGCTAGCATTGAATTTGCTGATTACAACCGATTCGACTTCCAAATTAACTTTTTGGGAGTCCTGCACCAGCACTCCCAAGTCCCTTTGCACCTCCAATTTCCGGATTCTCTCTCCATTTAGAAAATAATCTATGCCTTTATTCTTATTACCAAAATGCATGACTGCGCACTTTGTTATACTGAATTTCCTCATTCACTTAACCTGTCCACGTCCTTCTACAGAGTCCTTGCTGCCTCTGCATTGCCTGCCCCAACATCTGTCTTAGCATCATCTGCAAACTTGGCCAATGTCTTCAATCCTCTTATCCAAATCATTAATATACAACGTAAAGAGAAGCAGCCCCAGCACCGACCCTTGCGGAACTCCGCCAGTCACCGACAGCCAATCTGAAAAAGTGCCTTTTATTGTGACGATTTTCCTTCTGCTATCCAGCCAAACCGAAATCCATGCGAGTATCTTCCCTTCAATACCATGGTCTCTCATCTTTTCCTGGCATCTTGACATGCGGCACCTTATCGCAGGTCTTCTGAAAATCTAGGAAAACACCATCTAAAGCATCCCCTCTCTGTCCTGCTATTAACATCCTCAAAGAACTCCAGCAGGCAAGATCTTCCCTTCACAAAACCACGCTGACTTCGGCCTATTTTATTGCAAACTTCCAAGTACTGCGTAACCTCATCCTTTATAATTTATCTATCTGTCATATCATATTTATCTATCATATCATACCAAATCTATCAATATACTTTAAAAACTGTGTGTGTGTGTGTGTGTGTGTGTGTGTGTGTGTGTGTGTGTGTGTGTGTGTGTGTGTGTGCGTGTACGGCATTTTGCCTTTGAAACGTATTTCCTCGAAAACCTGACGCAAAAACGCGGATATTTTTACTATTTCGGTGGCGATTTAACTTGCGATTTCGGAAATTGACTCCTCCCTAAATTTGATTAATTATTTCCCCACATTTTTAATAAAGTTGTTCACAAAACGGATTGTTTTTTTTAAAAATCAAACCATTGCGGCAGCTGCGGACGTCACAATGCCCTTGCTCGCGGCGCCGCCCGCTCTCGATTAAAGCAGATGCTCTCAACGTGCAGGCGCACCTTACACCACCCTCCCCCCCCCCACTCAGTAATTTTTTCCCCTCCTGCTGGCCACCTTCTCATTGCGTGCCCCGCGCAACGATAACGGCTGTTGCCGCCTGGCTCTCCTCAACCGCCACCCCGGCTCTGTCACGCTGGCGGAAGCCATGATCGGTTGGTCCCCCCCGCTGCTTTTCGCCATCCTCAGATCGCTCCGTGCCTCGCTGGCGGCCCGCAGGCTCACTCAGGACCATGCCCGCCCGTTCCATCCTCCCCCACCCCCGCTCTCTCCCCCCGTACTCGGGGTCTGAAGCGTTCGGGGGCAGTCTTCTGTGATGACCCGGAGATAACCGGCTGGCTCCGGGGGTACAGAGAGGATGCGCCGAGGATGCGAGGCCATGGAGCTGAGGCGGACTCTGAGGCTGACAGCTGCTGGGCGGCCCTACCCTTCTCCTCCCTCCATTCTCCACCCCCCCTCCTTCTGCCCCCTCCCCTCCCCCCTCTCTCCCCCCCTCTCTCTCTCTCTCTTTTCCCCCTCTCTCTCTCGATTGGCCAGCCCTCTGCTGCTTTTGACCGCCCGCTCGCAGCAGCAGGAGGGCCCCAGCTCCGTCCTTCTCTGTGTAACTCTGTGTCCCTCTCTGTGGGCCTCCGTGTCCTTCTCTGTGTGGCTCTCTCTCTCCCCCCCTCTCCTCTGTTGCTTTTGATCGTCCGCTCACTCAAAAGACGCTGCAAATCGGAAACCCCAGCTCCAAAAGGCAGGAAGCTCCCGTGCCTCTGTGTCCCTCTCTGTGTGCCTCCGTGACCCTCTCTGTGTGTGCCTCCGTGTCCCTCTCTGTGTGCCTCCCTCTCTCTGTCTCCACCTCCGTGCCTGCGAATTGGGGGCAATGTTTGAGTGGATAGGGCAGGGCATGGGGTAAAAGGAGTGAATTAATAATATAATATAAATTTTGGGGGGGAGGGGTGTGTGTGTGTGTGTGTGTGTGTGTGTGTGTGTGTGTGTGTGTGTGTGTGTGTGTGTGTGTGTGTGTGTGTGTGTGTGTGCGCGCGCGCGCGCATTGGAAACCTATCTCCTCAAAAACCACACGCCAAAAAGGGAAAAATTTCACATTTGTCGGTAGAAAGATGCACTCCTCCTGGTTTCGCAACCTGCTAGTGTGAGGGTAGTATGTGGGTAGCGCGGGACGGGGCATGGAGTGGTGTGGACTTCGTCCTGAACAAAATCTTTGCGCGCCACCGGCCTGTCGCCTAGCTGACGGCGAAAGTGGGACAGCCCCAAGACGCTGGCGCGGCGCAACGTCTCCCCTCCAACAGCAGCAGAAGCAGGCAAACGATCGCCGAACTCGGCCTGTGGCTCACGGCTATTGCGGATCCGGATCCGTCCCCACTCCTACTCCCAGAGCGGGGCCAAGACGATTGGAGATGGACACAAAATGCAGGAGTAACTCAGCGGGACCGGAGCATCTCTGGAAAGAAGCAATGGGTGACGTTTTGGGTCGAGACCCTTCTTCAGACTGAAGAGGAGTCTCGACCCGAAACGCCACCCATTGCTTTTCTCCATAGATGCTGCCGGCTCCGCTGAGTTACTCCTGCATTTTGTGTCTATCTTCAAATGACGTCACGCGCTCCAGACTGCTGTGCGGACGCATGATGATGCGCGCGACCGTCACGCGTCAGTCACTACCCGCCTGTCGCGTAAATGATGGCCCATGTGGGACAGGCCCTTAACACTGTAAATACAGGGGTGCCAAAGCATGCTTTTTGATGAAAACAAAGAGAAACTTGATTTTGCCATAAAGATCACTTAACATAGATGAGGTAAGAATGTACTAAATCAGAATGAAGAGAAACACATGGATGGATTTGTACCGCACCTCATACTCTTCAGCAAAACCGCAATCAGAGTCAGCATGTTGCTTGCTGAAATATCCTTCAAAGTAATCCACATTGATGGCACTGTAAGAAATAACAATGTATAACAAATCACTCCCCAGGACTTGGTTAGTATTAAAAAATTTTGATATGACAATAATTTTATTAAGTTTTAGTACTCCAGGTTAAATAAAAACATTGCCAGGAAACAAAACATAACTAGCAGTATCCTTTATCTGAAGTTAGACAATTGGTGCAGGAGTAGGCCATTCGGCCCTTCGAGCCAGCACCGCCATTCAATGTGATCATGGCTGATCATCCCCAATCAGTACCCCATTCCTGCCTTCTCCCCATATCCCCTGACTCCGCTATTTTTAAGAGCTCTATCTAGCTCTCTTTTGAAAGCATCCAGAGAACCTGCCTCCACCGCCTTCTGAGGCAGAGAATTCCACAGACTCACCACTCTCTGTGAGAAAAAGTGTTTCGTCTCCGTTCTAAATGGCTTACTCCTTATTCTTAAACTGTGGCCCCTGGTTCTGATCTCCCCCAACATCGGGAACATGTTTCCTGCCTCTAGCGTGTCCAAACCCTTAACAATCTTATATGTTTAAGGATTCAGCGCAGGTTAGATGCAATGTAAAAGGTCCCACCATCTCATTACCATCAGTAACAAACATATAATTTGGGAAGCAAAGCTTCATTTTCTTATGCCGCTAAATACTTTCAGGTTAGATTATTCCGTAAATACACCCATTTATACTGAAACCAAGTGAGAGAATGAACAATCATCGTTCTAGTCTGGTGCCGAGATTAAACTATCCTATTTCACCAACACTTGTATGTTTTCCACATGGTCTCCATGTGAGACTGTGTAGTTTCCAGAACACCATGTTTTGACACAATGTAGACAACTTCTATATCTATATTCCTATAGAACAGGCTGCATTATAATTTTTTGTCAAGAAATGCAAATCAAAAAAACTTTTATTCATTATATTACGCACCCCCCCATGAGTTATAAATTCTGCAAACATGAATTTCCAGTACTCGAATGGATGTATCATGGGTTAACCTGTAGAGTGGTCTTCGATGTTTGCCTCAGTCAAATGCTACATTCCTTGAATTTTTACAAAGCAATTATAACCTGGCCTGTACCTTCCCCCTTTTCCCCATCAATGTCCCTCTCCAACTGTACACTTTCAAAATGGTTCTATGGTCCATTTTTGCCAAATGATTATAGCTCACAGGTGTGTTTAAATAATATGACAGCACAATTGAATGCAGACGATGAAAAAGTTGCCAAGTTAGAAAATTGAGGCTCATACTTACTTTCTTGCTACCCTGTTGAAAAATAGAGAGGGGGGCAGGAGGGGGGGAGAGGAGGGTGGGAGAGGAGGGGGAGAGAGGAGAGGGGTAGAGAGTTAATTCTTGACTAATATATTCCAATACCAGAATTAATTTTAAAATACTTTAAAGTTTGCATGCCAGGAAATTGGTGGGAGAGAGAATGCCCTAATCTCTGAGTATTGCTCTCCACTTTACCAGATTACCCTGACCATTCTCATTGCTACAATACTGCATTTTAACAACCAAGCAGCTCCAGAACTTAATGAAGCTATGTCCAAGAATTTGCTGATTCTTGACTCTGGGCAAAAAAATAATAATTATTTGAGTTACATTGTCAATCAATATGACATTTGGAGCCTCTCATTAAAAGAACTTTGATTTTGCAAGGTTAATCCAATCATTGCATTCATACATTCTGCAGATTCCCTCTATTATCAGGAGGCCTATAAATTACTCCCTACACAAGTCCTCTCTTGTTCATCAGCCAATATATGGCATGTTTCTACACTTAAATCTTAACTTTGTGCAATCAGTGCAATTGTGCACTTTCCTTCCTTAACTTTCATTTCTTGTCACCACAAAAACTCCACACATGGTTTATTTCACTGCACTGCTGTTGGATTTGATTAATTGCCACATCATGTCTCGTTCTAACTCATTTGCTGAAAATTAAAACTATGGAACCTTCATCATTGTCTTACAAATTCAAAGACCATAGAACTCAAGTTAAACATTATGTCCAGATGTACATCAACCTCAAGCATTTTCTTTTCGATTTCAAAGTTGTTCTACATGCATGACCCCTTCCCTTGGTTTGTGTACCCAATAAAAGTACCTCATATTTGGGATTGGAAGTTGGGTTAAACTCTTGTTGTTCGACTTTGTTCTGTGAACAGACAGGAAAAGTAGGTTGATTACTGGTACATATCACAACTGGTTAATCAAAGTTTATGGTTATTCCATTAGTATGTCTAGTTTCCACAGTGTTGCCTTTTGTTCTTCTTGCCTTCGAGGGCCACTGTAGTGAAATATGGCAATGGAAAGCTATTTGCTGAATAACACTGAAAGTCTATCAATATCAACTAATATATTTTGGTGATAAAACTTCATATTATCATATTGAGTGTTTCCCCCCCCCCCAATTTTGTCTTCATGATCCAACTAATTTGTATTTGAATGGCTTAATTTGACTAGCTGCAAATTCCGCAGGAGGCTTGCTGTACATTCATCATTCCTAGCACAAATAATGTACTGAGGATAAGATTGAATATACCCCTCCCACTCCATTTACAATCAAGAACATAGCTTACCGTTTCTTCCACCAAATAAGCAGTGCTGCCAGGAAAATTATGACAAGTGCACCCAGGATAGTTCCAACCACAGCTCCAATAATGACACCTGCAATAGACAAGTCAAAGCCCTGAGACATAATGGCACCGTATCTAAAAGTTAGAAAAAACTCCGCATGAATTACAATTGCTGGTAACAACTGCGACAAGAATGTTAGAATTTGGGTTGTCTGATTTTGTGTGCATGTTAGTAATATAATAGAAATAAAAATGTATTAATTCAATCAAGTTCCTCTTTCAAAAATCCATCACTGATTTTCTGACAACTCATGGCCCTTCACCTCCTTTAATCCAGACAGAATCAGGACTGCACTTGAAAGTCTCCCTGTACGTCCCTCCAAAAATGTGGTGCCCAGGCCGGATAAGGCAGCTGATCTCAACTTCATTAGGACTTTGCGGCCGATCGGCGGGTTAAATGTGCCCTCTGTGGCCGTGGCCCAGCTGGAGTCGTCAGATCCCAGGCCGATTTTGTGAGCTGGTATCTCAACCCCTCGGCGGCCTAGGCAGACCATTCGACTCCTCTCGAAGGCAGTGACATCTGTTGGACCAGCAAAATGGATAATCCAGAAAACGTCTGGAACCAAGGGCTACAGAAAAATCGGTGTTGGATCTGCGCATAATTTCAAGAAGGAAACTGCATTGTAAATTATTACCAGACATTGATTATTCAGTGGGACTCATTTTCCTTGAAACATGGGGTAAAACTTAGCCCAGACTAATTTGGTGAAAACTATCTCATGTTGCTAGATGTAGAATCATTGAACAATTAAGTTTATGCAGTTCAAATTAATGAATCTTTAAAATACTTTGAGTCCACTTGACAATCTCCAATGGAGGAGCCTGAAGAGATGGATGTTGAAGTGAAAATTAAAAAGAAGTCACTTGATAGCAACAACTGGTTTTCCTCCAAACCTAGGATCCGAAGCAGCAAATGTTGGCTCTTGAGATTAATAATACTGGGGACGGGAGTAAGGGAATGCTAAGAGGCTTGCAACAGAAAAAAAGGAAATGCAAGGTCAAATAACTTCAGTAAAATCTTCAACAATGCAGGAAATAAATCTTAATTCATATAAACCTGGATCTTGCTTCGTTGTAATCATCCCCGAATAATTATATGTTGAATATAAGGATTTGTTTGGATCAATTCTCTTCTCCTCATTATATTGTACTTTTGTAAATCCAGCCAAACTAAATCTGAAATAAAGCACAGAGTAAAGGGTATGAGAGAAAACACTGTCACCTGGAGATTGAAGATTGTTTACTATAATTCTGCACAGTTCAAATTCAATAGCTTCAGAAGAATATTTTTGTTGCATTTGGAAAGGAACTGGGCTAACAACTTTCAGGGCAACAAGAGACACATTGCGAGGGGTCACAATAACAATGAGTTTACACAACAGGCATCATATGTCACATGAAGCCGCCTAAATTATTTAATTATTACAAGACCGGAGAGATTGAAAGAAGAATGAAGAATTTCATGGTTCATAAATGATCATTGGGGAAGGTGTGACTTGTACAAAAAGGACGGGTCGCACTTGAACCCGAGGGGAACCAATATCCTGGCGGAGAGATTTGCAAAGGCTACTGGGGAGACTTTTAACTAGATCGGTTGGGGGAGAGACTCAAATAGAGAAAGCAAGTAGACCGTGTGTGAGGCAGGAGGCAGAGAAGGGAAGCAGTCAGACGCAACACGTAGGGGGGAAAGAAGAAAAACATAATAAACAGAATAAGAAGTAGTGGGTTTCTTAAATGTGTGAGCAGAGAGACAGAGTGGTGTAAAATGAGGATAGAAGCAATAGGTAGCAAGGTGAAAAGTGGCAGGCAGACAAATCCAGGGCAAAAATCAAAAAGGACCACCTTTCAACATAATTGTAAAAGGGGCAAGAGCGTTGTAAAAACAAGCCTGAAGGCTTTGTGTCTCAATGCGAGGAGCATTTGTAATAAGGTGGATGAGTTGAATGTGCAGATAGCTATTAATGATTATGATATAGTTGGGATCACGGAGACATGGCTCCAGGGTGACCAACGCTGGTAGCTGAACATCCAGGGATATTCAATATTCAGGAGGGATAGACAGAGAGGAAAAGGAGGTGGGGAAGGGTTGCTGGTTAGAGAGGAGATTAACGCAATAGAAAGGAAGGACATTAGCTTGGAGGATGTGGAATCGATATGGGTGGAGCTGCGAAACACTACGGGGCAGAAAACGCTAGTGGGTGTTGTGTACAGGTCACCTAACAGTAGCAGTGGAGTTGGGAATGGCATCAAACAGGAAATTAGAAATGCGTGCAACAAAGGTAAAACCGTTATAATGGGTGACTTCAATCTGCATATAGATTGGGTGAATCAAATTGGCAGGGGTGCTGAGGAAGAGGATTTCTTGGAAAGTATGTGGGATAGTTTTCTAAACCAACATGTAGAGGAACCAATGAGAGAGCAGGCTATTCTAGACTGGGTATTGAGTAATGAGGAAGGGTTAGTTAGCAGCCTTGTTGTGCGTGGCCCCTTGGGCAAGAGTGACCATAATATGGTTGAGTTCTTCATTAGGATGGAGAGTGACATTGTTAATTCAGAAACACGGGTCCTGAACTTAAAGAAAGGTAACTTTGAGGGTATGAGACGTGAATTGGCCAAGATAGACTGGCAATTGATTCTTGAAGGGTTGACGGTGGATATGCAATGGAAGGCATTTAAAGACTGCATGGATGAACTACAGCAATTGTTTATCCCAGTATGGCAAAAGGATAAATCAGGGAAGGTAGTGCATCCATGGATAACAAGGGAAATCAGGGATAGTATCAAAGCAAAAGATGAAGCGTACAAATTAGCCAGAGAAAGCAGCCTACCAGAGGACTGGGAGAAATTCAGAGTCCAACAGAGGAGGACAAAGGGCTTAATTAGGAAAGGGAAAATGGATTATGAAAGAAAACTGGCAGGAAACATAAAAACTGACTGCAAAAGTTTTTATCGATATGTGAAGCGAAAGAGATTAGTTAAAACAAATGTAGGTCCCTTGCTGTCAGAAACAGACGAATTGATCATGGGGAACAAGGACATGGCAGACCAACTGAATAACTACATTGGTTCTGTCTTCACTAAGGAAGACATAAATAATTTGCAGGAAATAGCAGGGGATCGCGGGTCAAATGAGATGGAGGAACTGAGTGAAATCCAGGTTAGCCGGAAAGTGGTGTTAGGTAAATTGAATGGATTAAAGGCCGATAAATCCCCAGGGCCAGATAGGCTGCATCCCAGGGTACTTAAGGAAGTAGCCCCAGAAATAGTGGATGCCTTAGTGATAATTTTTCAAAACTCTTTAGATTCTGGAGTAGTTCCTGAGGATTGGAGGGTAGCTAATATAACCCCACTTTTTAAAAAGTGAGGGAGAGAGAAAACGGGGAATTACAGACCAGTTAGTCTAACATCGGTAGTGGGGAAACTGTTAGAGTCAGTTATTAAAGATGGGATAGCAGCGCATTTGGAAAGTGGTGAAATCATTGGACAAAGTCAGTATGGATTTATGAAAGGTAAATCGTGTCTGATGAATCTTATTGAATTTTGTGAGGATGTAACTAGTAGAGTGGATAAGGGAGAAGCAGTGGATGTGTATATCTGGACTTTCAGAAGGCCTTCGACAAAGTCCCACACAAGAGATTAGTATACAAACTTAAAGCACACAGTATTGGCGGTTCAGTATTGATGTGGATAGAGAACTGGCTGGCAGACAGGAAGCAAAGAGTAGGAGTGAACAGGTCATTTTCAGGATGGCAGGCAGTGACTAGTGGGGTGCCGCAAGGCTCAGTGCTGGGACTGCAGCTATTTACAATATATATTAATGATTTGGATGAGGGAATTAAATGCAACATCTCGAAGTTTGCGGATGACACGAAGCTGGGGGGCAGTGTTAGCTGTGAGGAGGATGCTAGGAGGCTGCAAGGTGATTTGGATAGTCTGGGTGAGTGGGCAAATGTATGGCAGATGCAGTATAATGTGGATAAATGTGAGGTTATCCACTTTGGTGGCAAAAACAGGAAAGTAAACTATTATTTGAATGGTGACCGATTAGGAAAAGGGGAGATGCAACGAGACCTGGGTGTCATGGTACACCAATCATTGAAAGTAGGCAGGCAGGTGCAGGCAGAAAACGAATGGTATGTTGGCATTCATAGCAAAAGGATTTGAGTACAAGAGCAGGGAGGTTCTACTGCAGTTGTACAGGGTCTCGGTGAGGCCACACCTGGAGTATTGCGTACAGTTTTGGTCTCCTAATCTGAGGAAAGACATTCTTGCCATAGAGGGAGTACAGAGAAGGTTCACCAGACTGATTCCTGGGATGGCAGGACTTCCATATGAAGAAAGACTGGATAGACTTGGCTTGTAATCGCTGGAATTTAGAAGATTGAAGGGGGATCTCATAGAGACTTACAAAATTCTTAAGGGGTTGGACAGGCTAGATGCAGGAAGATTGTTCCCGATGTTGGGAAGTCCAGGAGAAGGGGTCACAGTTTAAGGATAAGGGGGATTTCTTTTAGGACCGAGATGAGAAAATCATTTTTCACACAGAGAGTGGTGAATCTGTGGAATTCTCTGCCACAGAAGGTAATTGAGGCCAGTTCGTTGGCTATATTTAAGAGGGAGTTAGATGTGGCCCTTGTGGCTAAAGGGATCAGGGGGTATGGAGAGAAGGCAGGTACAGGATACTGAGTTGGATGATTAGCCATGATCATATTGAATGGCGGTACAGGCTCGAAGGGCCGAATGGCCTACTCCTGCACCTATTTTCTATGTTTCTATGTTTCTATCATCGCATCGCATATCATATAGAACAGTTCTTTTCATAAAGCCATTTAAGATGCATGATCATCACAGAACTTACCGATAACCGGTCAAAGGAGCTAGTTCCTGGTTTAGATAGCCCATACTTTGATTATTATCTCCTACATTGATCCGGATGGGATCTGTCTGAGCATCCACTCTGGCGTTTTGAGGAGCAGTTGGCAAGTCTATCACTAGTGTCACATAGGTTAATATACCACTGCTATATGCTATTGCCAGATCTTTGGCATCAGGAACATTTTCTGCAAAACAAAATAACAAACAAATAACAAAAGCATGGACTGAGCTAAGTACACCTCATCTATCAATTTGATTCCTTTCATTCATCACCTATACAATTCCTTTCACCAACATTATTTGACGAACCAAACATTCTAAATATTTCAATAGAATTTTTTCCCCTTGCCTGTGCAATCACGAGGCATACAATGTCATTATTGCAAAACATGAACATGCTTAGCTTAATATTTTCATAGTTACAATTACTCAAGAGTGATGATTCACAATTTATTTAAAATTTTGGTTCTAAAAAGAAATGATCTATTTTGGACCTTTTTCACAACCTAACTAGCAACTGCAATCACAATTGGAAATTCAAACATACACTTGATAGAGTCATAGAATCATACAGCATGGAAATAGGCACTTTGGCCCAACATATCCACTCCAACTAAGAGGTCACATCCAAGCTGGTGCCATGTACTCATCCGTGTGCAGCCCATAACCCTCTTTGTCTCTTCTACCCATGTACCTGTCTAAACGTTTTAAATGTTGTTATTGTGGCAGCCTCAACGACCTCATCTGGCAACGCATTCCACATACCCATTACTATTGGTGTGAAAAAGCTGCCCCTCAGCAACCAATTAAATCATTCCCCACTCACCTTAAACCCATGCCCTCTAATCCTATATTTTTCCCTCATGATGTTATGCACCTTCGTAGGATCACCGTTCACCCTTCTTCACTCCAAGGAATGATGTACTAGCCTGCCCAGAATGGATTGACTGGGCTTATATTCACTGGAATTCAAGAGGATCTTATACATAATTCTTAAGGGATTGTGTCATGTTGGATTGGACAGGCAAGATGCAGGAAAAATTTTCCCGATGTTGGGGGAGTCCAGAACCAGGGGTCACAGTTTAAGAATAAAGGGCCTGTCCCACTTGCCGATTCTTTCGGCGACTGTCGGCATAATTGACTGACGTATCAGGTCACTGAAAATGTCATGGCGTGATGCGGAGTGGCGCACCGTGATGGCGTATTGACGCACGGTGTTTCCTCAAGTGTCGCAACATTTTTTTTGTCGTCGCTGGATTTTGAAATGTTCAAAATCTTTCGGCGACCCTGATACGTCAGTCAATGACGCTGACAGTCACCGAAAAAAATCGCCACGTGGGACAGGCCCTTAAGGGGTAGGCCATTTCGGACTGAGATGAGGAAAAACATTTTCACCCAGAAAGTTGTGAATCTGTGAAATTCTCTGCCACAGAAGGCAGTGGAGGGCAATTCACTGGATGTTTTCAAGAGAGAGTTAGATATAGCTCTTAGGGCTAATGGAATCAAGGGATATGGGGAGAAAGCAGGAATGGGGGTACTGCTTTTCGATGATCAGCCATGATCACATTGAATGGCAGTGCCTGCTCAAAGGGCCTCCTCCTGCACCTATTTTCAATGTTTGTATCTGCCCAACCTCTCCCTGTAGCTCAGACCCTCAAGTCTATGCAACACACTTGTAAATCTTCTCTGTCCACCTTCCAGCTTAACCCATTCCTCTTGTACAGGTCTCCTCTGCCCCAGTTCTGAAAAGCAACAAGATGGACCACTAGAACTTGGTAGAGGCAATACCTTTGAGAGATTGGGTGTTATTTTTATAACATAACTCGCACATGGCACCATTAAACAAACCAGTGTGGTTTAAACCAATTACATTGCAGGTGGCAGCACAAAGGTTATATAATTATGAAGGGCATTGATAAGATAGAGAGTCAGAATATTTTCTCAATTGCAGGGGAGTCTAGAACTAGAGGGCATACATTTAAGGAAAGAGGGCATGACTTTATGAGGGATATGTTTTTCAGAGATGGTTAATATCTGAGTCAGGAGGTGGTGGAGGTAGATACAATTACAATACTTCAAAGGGATATGGACAGCTGCTTGGATTGGAGAAGCATTGAGAGATACGGGCCTAATGCAGCCAAATGGGATTAATGCTAATTTGGCGTGGACCGAGTGGCCCGAAGTACCCATTTCTCTGATGTACAATTCTATAATATGTAGTTACATCAATCACAGTTTATTTCTAAGAAATTGCATTATGAATAATTACATTATGAGCCTACGGGTCCTTTTCAAAGTGTTCTGTAAAGTA
>CM069148.1:32504037-32591537 GCA_035221665.1 Okamejei kenojei
TTACCAATATTATTTCACATTTCTAGCACCTGCTATCTTGCTTTTCAACAAAATATGACAGAAATTGGTTTTAAAAGAAAATAACAAGATGAATGCATATTCTGTATGAATCAGGGAAGACTTCTTACCATAATATTTTTGAACCACACCCATTCATTACCCTTGGACATAGTGAGAGAATTCACTTACCATTAATGCCAGATGTACAGATTATACTGACTGGTGTACTTGGCAAACCACATGACAAGGTGGTGATGCTGACAATATAGGTTGTGGAGAATTCAACATTGCTCAGGTTGTATTGATGCTCTTTATTTGAAATACACGCTGCACTGGTTCCATTTATTACAACATCAGGGTTCTGTTTTGCTTGGAGTGTAAAGCCGGTGTTCAGTCCACTTGGACATGTCCACATCAGATTAAGCACAGGCCTGCGGTTCACTTCTTTACAGCTCAGAGAAGAAGAACTAATCGCAGCTGCATCTACAGGGAAACAAAAACTCGCATTGGTACAATAAAGAAAATCTTGTCCTACTGAATTAATGACTTGGGGAAATAAAATTATGATTCAACTCCCGCCCTCTGACATTCTTCTTTTCCTCTTCAGAAGAAATTATTTGCTTAAGTATCAGCTAAGGTTTTAACTGCTTTTCAGTTCATTGCCTAGATCTGTATGCATCAACCTAACTAATAAGACTTGGCAATCAGTTCAACCACAGGGAAACATTGAATTGTGGCTGGATGATCAATGTTAGCAAACACAATTGTTCTTTTATTTTCTCTGGCCTAGAGGTCGGAAGAAGGGTCTCGACCCAAAACGTCGCCCATCTCCTTCGTTCCTTAGATGCTGCTGCACCCGCTGAGTTTCTCCAGCCTTTTGTGTACACTCCAAGATGAGTAGCAGCATCTGCTTGGGTCTGAGTTTACCTTCAATGAAAGTGCGTAGAAAGGGAAAAAAAGATTTTCACCAGAAGCTGTTTATTTGGTGTTTTGTCTATAGACTTCTGGTATCAATTTGGGTTATTGAATTAGTAAAAATAAAAAGTGAACATTCATTCATATAAATAGATGACCAATTAGCCGAGATAACAGGGTATTTTCCTGGGTAATGGTTTTCAGTGGGATCCTATGGGCATGATTTGCACCATCTTAATCCACAAAGCAGAAACTAGGAGTCACAACATCCATGCCTGGTTGGAAATTAAACTGAAGCTATTATGACAATATTTGATGATGAAATAAAGCAAAACAAATACTGGACTTTATTGCTAGGTCAACAATGAGTTCTGACTTTTTTTTCCTCTCCTGTTCATAAACCATAATCTCCAGTTTCCTCCAGTATATATAAGTAGTGGCAGGGACGTGAGGTAATTATTTCAAATATCCAGCACAGCAGACTAATTGGCCTCCTCTGTAACATAACATTAGATAATTAGAAGAATTATCTGACGAACTGATGAAACCACAATTAGGGACTGACAAGCTACTGTTCCATAGATCAGAAATCCCAATGGATTGGTACTTAGCTTTCCAGATGTTGCTTCGTATGCTCTTTTTCACGAACCATGTCCCCAGTTCCCATGAGCACGCTGCAGCCCTAATTCCCTCACTCCATTTAAACACACCTAATTCTGTTTCTCACACTTCCTTGACACTCACTAGCGCCCCCGTTTCTGTGCTTTCTTGAACCTTACTGGGTTCGCTAGAAAATTACATTGGAGTTTTAATTGGAAATCCATTCAAAAGATGGGAAAATCTGCCAGTCCGGCATCACCCGAGGTTGTCAGATTAATCAGATTTTACTGTAACCGAGGCTTTAATACTGACCTGTGCACTGGGACAAACTGACAGGATTGCTTCGGGTGCCATCTGCTGCTAGGGTGATGATGGTGAATGTGAAGTTATCTCCCGAGTTCAGGCCATCAACAAGTAGGTTTTCATCACTGACCACATGAGTGGAAGATGTATTTCCATGTGTTTGCACTGTGTAATTGTACTCACGCTGGTACCCAACTGGCCGATCCCAGGTTAGATTTATTGAGGTGTTGTTTGTTTCAGAAACACGAAAATTCGTGACAGGATTTGGTTCTGGAAATAAAAGTTCATGTTAAGATCATTACAATTTTTTTGTTCGCTCGTCTACTTTAGCTTCACTCAGTTGAAGAAAGTGACTCAGTTGTCAGCCCCTTAGTATTGGTCAATAAAGCTGCTCTTAATGTTCTGTGAATGGGTTCTCAGGTGGTTGCAATTTGGAAGTTGAGGGGAGTAGAATATCCCTGACAGCATTCTCAAAGTTATGCACTCTTTGGTGATCAGTTGAGAATATATTACTGTGGAAAGTTTTAGGATGAATCTATGAAACGATACAATTAATTGGGATATTAAAATGTACAATATTATTTGAATGTTATTTATTTCAAGATGATCTATTCATACTCACATTCATTTATGTAGGACGAAAAACAAAAGTGGTCCAACAAGATTTTTTCCTCAGTGAGAAACACTTCTCCCAGAATCAAAATAAAATTAATTATTCAACTGCTATTTAGGAAACAAGGACATTTTTGTAAAATCAAAGCCAAACACGTGGACAAATCCACAACAGACCGAACCTCGTCATTAGACTGTTGCAGTTGTGTTCCGGTGGACTGAACTCTACCTTGCAAAGGCTAGTCAGCAGCTGTCAGACACCTCCTCATACCCACCCCATGACCACAAACTCAGCCAATGAACAGCAGGTCACTGTCTTGCATAACAATGCAGATGGTAGTCTTTATTTCAGGAACATCACTTCAGGAGATCTTCCTTCCGCAGCTTCCAACCCGATAGTTCTGCAACTCCATTCTGCCCGTTTCTATTTCCTACACAAGATCCACAAGCAGAACTGGCCGGGTAGGCCCATTGTTTCCACCTTTTCTTCCCCCACCAAACGTATCACCTCACACCTCAATTCTATCTTGTTCCACCTTATCTAGACCTTTCCCCATCTACATCTGGGACACCTCGCCTGTTATTTCCCCTCTTAACAACTTCCAATCCTTGTCTCCAACTGCATGATTTTCACCATGGACAACGTCCCTTTATATTTACATTCCCCATCAGGAAGGTCCAAGGATTCCTTGTTTCTTTCTAACCAGCATTCATGCCTACCTTGCACAACTTCTCCCTTGATTTCTCATGTTTGCACAAATCAAAGGGGTAGCTACGGACACTTGCACGGGCCTGAGCTGTGCCTGACTTTTTGTTGGCTAGGAGGAGCAGTCTTTATTCCAAACCTACTCCGATGCCACTATCCATCTCTTTTGTTGTTCCATCAATTACTACATCAATGACTACGTACAGGTGCGGTATTCAATTTTATCAACTCCGCCACTAACTTCCGCCCTGCCCTCAAATTTACTTGAATCATTTCTAACACCTCCCTCATTTGTTGTGCAAATGAGGGAAACATTGATCTTTGTGAACATCAACATAATAACAAAAGGGATTAAAGTTTTAATTTGCTGTTACAAAAATTAGCCTCTATCATTACAATTACTTGAACCCATTTATCAAGTCCAGTCACTCTGATCAAATCTATTGGGGGAGACAAAATGAATTTGAAACGTTTTCCTTCACGTAAACAGACAAAACTAAAAGTTCCAGCCTTGCATGAGAATAATGTTGGCACTTACTTGTGTAGATGGATGTTCTCATAATGGTGCTGTTCAGATTCTCAGGAATAGTGGTAAGAACAGTTATGGTGTACTTGGTTCCAGAGGTAAGGTCGGATATAGTAGAGCTATTGACTTCTTGAGTAAAATGTTTACTGTTTGGTGGTTGAGCCGTTTGGTAACTAACAATAAACATGTATTCTCCAATATTCATGTTTTCTGGTCTATCCCATCTAAACTGAAGGGATGAATTAGTGACATCGGTCACTTCTATGCTTCCGGGTGGTGTAGGTACTGTGAAAGAAATAAAAAGTGGTTAATTTTGTACTGGTAAATGAATATGTCAGACAGAGTTTCACTATATAATGGGCAGAATTCCCCATAAACTATTGCTCTTGTTTCCAACAAGTGAGATTGAAATAATCTGGGAAGGGAGATTGTAAAGTAAAATGAACGCAATGATAAGGGTGCAACAAAATGGCTTACGGGAGCCAATGGTCACATTCTTAAGTGATAGGAGCAGAATTAGGCCATTCGGCCATCGTCTACTCTGCCATTCAATCATGGCTGATCTATCTCTCCCTCTCAATTCCATTCTCCTGCCTTCTCCCCATAACCCCTGACCGGTAGTAATCAAGAATCTATCCATCTCTGCCTTAAAATCATCCACAGACGGCCTTCTGAGGATACCAGATTCACTACCCTCTAAAGATATTCTTCCTCATCTCCTTCCTAAAGGAACGTCCTTTAATTTGGAGCCTATGACCCTGTGGTAAGAAAGATTAAAATAATTCCACCCACATCTAGTGTGAAAAGGGACTTTGCCATGAGTCGAAAATACACATTTTAGAATAAGTAAGGCGGCAGGAAATGAAGTAGTAGTAGACCATTCCGCTCCACGGACCGGCAATCTCATTCATTAAGATCGTGTTACCATTTCCCACTCCTTCCCCATGACACATAGTGGATAAATTCCATTAACCCTTCACCTTATATTTTTAGAAAGTTCGATTGTTCAGCACCTGGTATACCTGGGTTCTAGTGCATGTGCTCCCTTTTAATCTTTCTGACCATGAATGTAACCCTCCTATTAACCTTACTGAGGCCCTATTCTGACACTCTTTAACACACTGGGTCACTATTTCAACACTCCTTTTAAGCTCACTGAGACCCAATTTCAATGGTCTCTTTAAATTCATCAGGCCCCAATCCCACACTCACTTTGCACTCATAGGGGCTCTATTTCCATTGTTTACTTTAGACTCATGGTTGCCCCGTTCTCACGCTCCTTTTAAATTCATATGGCTCTGTTTGCTGTGTTCTCTTTAAACATGCCTGCTTTCACTGGAATATATATTATACATGCTGCATTTAAAAATTGGATTAAAATTATGGCTGTCAGAGGTTATGGGGAGAAGGCATGAGAATGGGGTTAGGAGGGAGAAATAGATCAGCCATGATTGAATGGCGGAGTAGACATGATGGGCCGAATGGCCTAATTCTGCTCCTATCACTTAAGATCTTTTGATTTTAAACACGTTGGGTAATGTATTACGGGAAAAATATCCATTAGTCCAAGTAATATGTCAGTCTGGTATCACCATTGATTTGAAAGTACCAGATGATTATAATTTTAATGTGATTTAAATATCTGTCAATCTCTGCCTTGAATATATCTCGAGTTCTCTGTGGTGGAGAACTCCACCACAATCCCTTGAAGATACATTTATCTTTGTCCCGGTTTTAAAAGGGTGACACCCCATTCTGAAACTTTGCCCCTGACATTCCAGGCATCTTCACTACAAACAGGGAGTGTGTTTCAATTACATCACCTCTGCTTCCCCTATCTCCAAAAACACAGTGAATTGAGTAACTGAACAGCCTACACACCTGCAATAACCTTGCAAGAGTCTGATGACAAAAGGAAAGGCTCGACTGGAATGAGGCTGCTGGTGACCACAAACTTGATAGCTTAGGTTGTGGGGTGTGGATTGGACATCTTTAGATCCAAAGTTGATTTGTGTAATAACAACCAAAAACACAGAACGTACTCTAATGGAACACAACGTTTACAATAGGTATGTTTAATGAGGATGCAGATGAGGGTCTTGGAAAGGGTCATGAATCAACTGAAATGCCAAATACTCCTCTGAAAGTTAGAAGAGCACAACAATTTAAAGAGAAGCTAGGCAGAATGACAGGATCGAGATTTTAGGGCCATACTCCAGGCAGCTCTTGATAGAACCATGCAATCATGCACAGACCCAGCAGCCAATGTGGTTTCTGGATGGACATGGCTACAGTTCTACTTTCTGGCATATAATCTAGGGGGTTGATTTTTTCTTAATGTTAAAGGGCCAAATGGGACATCACAGTTGAATATCTCAGAGAAATCATGGGGAAATTAATCATGGATTCCAAAGGACAAAGTTTCAATGCTGGTTCTATTTTGTCACTGGTTGTGATTTCATTTAATCAAGTGAGATTTTGATAAGCAGCTGTTCATAAAATAAACTTGAAAGCCTCACTTGATTAAATGAAATCACAACTCGTGAGAAAGTAGAATTAGCATTTGCAACTTTGGACAGACAATCCAAAATGTCTATGCTTTTTCTTAAAACAAGCCAACACATTTTAGATCATAAGTGATAGGAGCAGAATTATGCCATTCGGCCCATCAAGTCTACTCCACCATTCAATCATGGCTGATCTACCTTTCCCTCTCAACCCCATTCTCCCGCCTTCTCCCCGAACCCCTGACTAATCAAAAATATATCTATCTCTGCCGTAAATATATCCACTGACAGCCTCCACAGCCTTCTGTGGCAAAGAATTCCACAGATTCACCACCCCTGACTAAAGAAATTCCTCATCTCCTTCCTAAAAGGACGTCCTTTAATTCTGAGGCTATGACCTCTAGTCCTGGACTCTCCCACTAGTGGAAACATCCTCTCCACATCCACTCTATCCAAGCCTTTCATTATTTGGTATGTTTCAATGATGCCCCCCCTCATTCTCCCAAACTCCAGCCAGTACAGGCCCATCAAACAATAGTAAGCTAATAACAGTAGATCTCTGTTTATCACAGGAGAGATCTGTGAAACCTTCATAATATGGACAGTGGAGGGGCAGTATTATCATGTGAAAAGTAAACATGGTCTAATTAAGAGGTTGAATGAGGGAAATTGTGGTTATACGTGTGCTGATATTGAGATTTAACAGGTCAAGACCAGGAGAAACTATTTCTGTACTATATTCCATTTATAATTTAAAAAACATTCATATACTAAAGCTATTTGTAATATATTGTACTTACAGGTGGCTTCAGACACATTATCTGAGATTATGTGATGAGGCCCACTAATTGTTGCCACAGTTACAACGTACAACCTTCCAGGCCGTAGGCCTCTGAATACCAGTTCGGTTGCTGAATGTCCCACAGTGTTTGCTTTGTGGTCTCCTCCTCTATCTTTTATTTCAACTGTGAAACTTTCAACGCCTCCTGGTGGGAGGATCCAGGAAACTTTTAATGTATCAGTTCTGTTCTCATTGCTCAGAGAGATGTTTTCAGATGGTATTTTCACAGGTTCTGAGCAAAAATAAAGCAAGATAAGTGAATTATAATAAGAGTTAACAAGATAACATTACAATTATACATAGTGGATAGGTTTTGGAAATAGAACAAGCACCCTACCCCACCTTTTGTTCTTTTTTTCCAATCATCCAATTTTCAGCATTGATTAACATCTTTAACAAATTGAAATTTTTTCAGCTCCAATGAGGTCTTGATTGAAATGTTAATTCCAGCCCATAATGCTGTTAATCTACTAGTCCATCATTTCCTAAATTACACTTCCTAAAACTACTTTGAGCTGATGAATTTAAGATATATTTTACAGGATCTCAGTGTTAAACTATACATTATTTTAAGTTTATATATCATTAAACCTTGCTTCGAAAAAGGAAAGAAAGCAATGGAAGCCAACCTATGTCTTTACATATAGGAAATTTAGGAGTTTCTGCAGACTTTCCACAGTAAAGAATGTAGATCCCATCCTTTTTCATATTGAACACAAATACTTCAGTGTTAGCATTCGTCAAGTCTTTTTCACCTGATACTTGGGGTGTATGGCCGTGCCATGAGCAACTACTTAAACCTTTTTCCATTCTTCCCCGTGTGCTGGAAATCACTGGTTATGCCATGCACGGTATCATCAACTGGAGCTTCAAATGCAGTTCAGACAATTCTGAGCCTTAAAGACTATTAAACTGATGCTAAATGATGAACTCATATGGTTCACAGTTCTTTTCATAAGCCTGCACCAATTATTTAATTTATATCATGTCCAGGTTGGGAATTCTCTTCTTGGGTTGTATCTTTGCCTCATGTAAATTCAAAAGGCAATTATGGAGATAAGACCTTTTTGTGATTGATTGTGAACGCTATACATTGTAGACATATAATACTCTCTGATGCCAATAAAACATATTGAGATATAGTTATTCAAAAATACTTCACTAATACCTCATTCATGCACACATGTACTGATTATACACATATTGTGTGTAGCTATATCATAGTTTAATTTAATTTAGGACAGGCTAGGTGGGATATAGACCAAATGCAAGCAGGTGGGACCAGTGTAGCTGGGACATGTTGTCTGGTGTGGGCAAGTTGAGCCGAAGGGCTTGTTTCCCCATTGTATCACTATGAATCTAGAGATACAGTGTGGAAACAGGCCCTTTGGCCCACTGAGTCCACACTAGCGATCACCTATACAGTAGTTCTATCCTACACATGTAGGGATAATTTTACGGAAGCCAATTAACCTACAAACCTGCGTGTCTTAGGAGTGTGGGAGAAAATGGAAGCACCCGGTGAAAACCCGTGTGGTCACAGGGAGAACGTATAACTATACAGGCAGCATCCATAGTCAGGATGGAACCCAGGTCGCTTGTGCCGCAAGACAGCAACTCTACTGCTGCACCACTGTTGCACCCATTTTATTTTTTATTATATAGGTTGTCCATGCTGCTATTTATTAGCTATCTTGTATTCCAAACACATGTCAATCCTGACTACTCTCATCTGCTGTCTCCACACAGTCTACACCAAAGTCCACTAAAGAAAACTTAGATGCAGCAACTTTTTCTTGTCTGTACCTCAAAGACACAGCAAATTAGGAATGGCAAAATCATATCAAATATGTATGAGTCTTTTAAATGTCAGCTGGTAAGAGTTCAGGACTAGCATGTTCACGAGAAGATGAAAAAGAATCAAGGCAAAGTTCTGGAACCATAGGTAAGTTTGGGTAAAAAAGAAAAGTGCCTCAGAGGGCGGTGGAGGCTGCTTCTCTGGATGCTTTCAAGAGAGAGCTAGATAGGGCTCTTAAAATAGCGGAGTCAGGGGAGAAGGCAGGAACGGGGTACTGATTGAGGATGATCAGCCATGATCACATTGAATGGCGGTGCTGGCTCGAAGGGCCGAATGGCCTACTCCTGCACCTATTGTTTATTGAATATATGTAAGGTTTAGGAAGTTGAAATCAGATAAGACACTTGAGGAATATAAAGGAAGCAGGAAATAATTTAAACAGGGAATTAGGAGAGCTAAAGGGAGCATGTAAGGTTAAGGAGAATCAAAGGCATTTTATATATATATTGGGAGCAAGAGGGTTAGCTAGCAAAAGCATAAGTCCACTCAAGTTGAAAGAAGGAAATTTATGCATGGTGCCAGAAAAAAATGGGTGAGGTGTTAAATGAGTACTTTGCTGCCGTATTCACCAAGAAGAAGGGCGTGGATAATGAGATCAGGGAAGGATATATTGATATTATAGGGCATAATGATATCAAGGAGGAGGAGGTGATGTTAGAAATCTTTAGAAAAAATCAAGTTGATTTGTCCCCAGAGCCTGGTAGAATCCATTTACAGGGTATTAAGAGAGGTACGCTAGGGTGTCAACAAAGACAGGCCACAGGAGAGGTCTCAAAAAATTGAAGAATAGCTAATGTAGATCCTTTGTTTAAGAATGGCAATAGGGATTATTCAGAAAATTATAAACTAGTGAGCCTAAAATGGATTGTAGAAAAGCTATTGGAGAGGAGGCTAAGGGACAGGATTTACTTGCATTTGGAAATGCTTGGATTATTGAGGATAGTCAGCTTTGCGCTGGGGCGGTCTCACAATTTTGATTTGAATTTCTTTGATAGATGGATGAGGGTCGTCCACAGCTTGCTCATAGAAGACAGAGGATAGGTGTGGTGGGTATTATTTTGATGGGAGGTCTGTCACCATGGTGTTCTGTAAGGATCACAGCTGGGACCTCTGTTGTTTCTAACATAAATAACGGATAAAAATGTAGGTAGTCTGATTAGGAGGTTTGCATTCAACATGAAAATTAGTGAATTGTGGATAGCGAGAAAGGTTGTTACAGGATACAGCATGATTGTAAATTGATTGGCGGAGAAATGGAAGATGGAGTTTAATCCAGACAAATGTGGGGTGATAGATTTTGGGAGATCAAATACAAGAGGAAAGTATACAGTAAATAGCAGGCCCCCTTTGGAGCATTAATATTGAGGGGAATTTTGGGGTGCAAGTTCATAGCTTCTTGAACGTGGCAACACAAGTGGATAGGATGGTAAAGTAGGTGCAAGGCATCTTTGCTTTCATTGGTCAGGGCATGTAGCATGTAGTTCAGTCTGAAGAAGAGTTTTGGCCCCAAAACGTTGCCTTTTCCTTCGCTCCATAGATGCTGCCACCCCCGCTGAGTTTCTCCAGAAATTTTGTCCACCATGTTGAACGTTGCCAAGTCATGTTGCAGCCGTATAAAACTTAGATTAGGCCAAATTGGGAGAGTTGTAATTCGGGTTGCCAATTAGTCGGAAAGATGTGGAAGGTTTGGAGAGAGTGCTGAAGTGGTTCAAATTGCAGGATAGATCAGACAAATTTGAATTGTTTTCTATGGAATATCAGAGGCTGAGGAGCAACATGATAGAAGTATATAAAATTATGAGAGGCATATACAGTCTTTTTCCAAAGGTAGAAAATCATCTTTCAATAATTTTCCTATCCTGATGCAAGACTCAATCTGTCATAACCTGGAATACCCATGTTACGCTTCTTGAACAAAGGAACAACACTGGCTAGAGAGGCTAGAGAGTAGATTATTTTCAAAACGGGGAGAGAATCCAGAAATCGGAGGTGCAGATGCAGGAATCTCAAAATGTTAATCTGCAAGTCGAATCTGTAGTAAAGAAAGAAAACGCAATGCTAGCATTTATTTCTAGAGGGCTTGTATACAGAAACAGGGATGTAATGTTGAGGCTCTATAAGGTGCTGGTCAGGTAGCGTTTGGAATATTGTGAGCAATTTTGGTCACCATATCTGAGGAAGGATATGCTGGCTCTGGAGAGGGTCCAGAGGAGGTATACAAGAATGATCCCAGGAATTAGTAAGTTAACATATGATGAGCATTTGACAGCACTGGGCCTATACTCGCTGGTGTTTAGAAGAATGAGGGGGGACATTCTTTCATGAGAAGGAATTTCTTTAGTCAGGGGTAGTGAATCTGTGGAATTCTTGCCACAGGCTGTGGAGGCAAAATCAGTGGATATATTTAAGGCAGAGATAGATAGATTCTTGTTATGGGGGGAAGGCAGGAGAAAGGGGTTAGGAGGAAGAGATAGATCATCAAGCCTATTCCGCCATTAAATCATGGCCATGATTGAATGGCAAAGTAGGCTTGATGGGCTAAATGGTCTAATTCAGCTCCTATCTCTTATGATTTTGCGATACGAAGATCTCTGACAAAGCCATAACAATTTCCTCCCTTGTTTCCTACAGTATTCTGGGGTACATTTCAAGAGGTCCTGGGATTTATCCACCAGGATGTTCTTATTTTAAAACATTCAACACCCCCTCTTTCTCATGAGAGGGGAAAGTGTGAGGCAAGTTATTTGTTTACACAGAGAAAAATAGTTGCCTGGAATGTGCTGGCAGTGGTGAAAGCAGATACGATGGTAACATTTAAGAAGCATTTAGACAGACACATGAACAAGCAAGTAATAGATGGACCATATGCAGGTAGATGGGATTAATTAGATGACGTCATGAGTGTCTTAGACATGTTGGGATGAAGGGTCTGGTCCTGTGCTGTATTGTTCCATGTTGTTTATGACAGTTTCAACCATTGTTGAAATTACAAACTGAAAGACTGAGAATTTAATACTGGAACCCTACATTGAGTGGTTTAATGTTAAATGAGAACAAACTTCTTATTTTGAACATTAAATGCCAATTCTATGCAGTTAATTTGATTCTCAAATGCCGGAGTATTACCTGTGTAGTTGGCTATAACGACAGATTCTGCTGGAGTACCATCCTCTGCAAGTGTGGTAACAGAAAAGTTGTAGTTGGTTCCAGATGTCAGTCCCTCCACAGTCACATTTTCCGCTAATGTGGTTTTATTTCCATTGCCATTTGTGGGTGCTGGGCTTCCCTCTGTCACCACTCTATATGTGTATTCTGCTTTATGCTCCTCTGGTCTTGTCCATTCTAGGGTAATGCTGCTTGTACTAAATATCAGTATTCGCAAGTTCTGAATGGGGTTTGGCTCTGTTGATAAAAACAATGAAAAATATATTTTCTGGGGAACATTTAGTATGGACATAGCAAACCCAAAGACCTATTGGATGAACTTTCAAAAATAGAACTAAATCAAGTTAGAGTTAATGCAAAAATATCTCTGGACAGATATTAGCGACCCAATAAGTGCTCTTTGTAATCCAAATGATAGACTGATTTTTAAAAAACAACTAAATAAAAGTGCAGTTTATTCACAGTGATTGCAACCAGCAGGTCAACATGAGAGACAAGATGCCAGAGGTAAAATCATGTTATTGTTATAGTTTAGGCGATGGGAAAATTAAGTTATCTGTGCACATCATTATGCTTGTGTAACAGCCTTGGATATCCCATTCATCAAAGAAACTGCCTATAAAAACAAAAATTGACAAAAGGAGAAATCAAGAGAACAAAAAGGAATTTCATTTGTTAAAAACCCACCTGAATTATTTATTTGCCTACCCAAGTTGTTAGAATAATGAAATGAAACTTGAACTGCAAGTACAACTTTAAGGGATAAACATCAGTACAGTTCAAGAACCAAGAAAGCTTATTTGCAGGAGCCGGCACAAGTCAATTGTTCATTATTATTCATCAAAATTATTCATAATTAGAATATCATAATGCTGGTAGTATTTGATATATATTCCCAGTTGCCCATGATCATGAGCTCAACTCTCTATGCTAGTTTGAATACAATTGAATGGTTTGTTTTGCTAATTCTGGATGGACTGATAATTTGGAAAGCAGAATTTAATTCCCAATGTGCATGTTACTTCAATTAAGTATGTTAAACAAATCTGGAATAAAAAGCCACTATCAGTTATTATGACAATAAAACATTACAATTTTCCAGTAAAACAGAATAATGCCCCCACAGGGAAGGAATTCTGCATTGTCATTCGCCTAGACGATAGGCAATTCCTGATATAGAGCACCATAGATATGATAAGGCACGTGGTTGACTCAAACCAGCATGATAAACACAGAAAAAACAAACAAACATAGCATCAGACTTAAACATGGCAAAGGCACACCTTGACTTAAAGTCATCGAGTAATACGGGATGTAAAAGGTCCTATGGCCCAGCTTTCCATGCCAACCAGGATGGCCATCTAAGCTAGTCCCATTTGGCCATGTTTGGCCCATATCCCCCTCAATCTTTCCTAATTGAATATATTTTAATTGTTTTTATTGTATTTGCTTCAACCACTCTCTCTGGCAGCTTGTTCCAGAAACACAACAATGTCTGTGGAAGAAGTTGCCTCTGAGGTACCTTTTAAATCTTTCCCATCTCACCTTAAACCAATACCCTCTAGTTTTTTATTCCTCTTACCTGGGAAGACGACTATGTGTATTAATCTTATCTATGCATCTCATGATCTTGCATACCTATATAAGATCATTCCTCCAATGAATAAAGTCTTAGCCTGTCCAACCTCTTCCTTCCATCCTAGCAACATTCTTTCATTCTTTTTGCACTCTTTCCAGCTTAATCACATTTTTCATAAAGAAGGGTAACCAAAATAGTACCCAATACTGTAAATGTGGCCTCACTAATGTCTTATACAATGTGACATTTCAACTCCTTGCGCCATGCCCCGACAGATGAAGGCCAGCATGAACAAATTTCACCATATAAAAGCCTCTTGCACTACAGGTGACAAGTCAATACCATGGAAGTTAAAAAAAATCACACTAACGATTCTTGATTATTCTTCCAGATATCTGTAATCTCCATACACATCTGCTCCCCTAATTCCCACTGACTATGTGGTGGTGGAATTATCACTATGCTCTCTCCATACGTTTATGTATTTGTCCTTATCATGTTGAATGTCAAGAATGTCAAAGTGCTTGTAAAAAGGGTACAGAATCGAAGGTCATCTTCAAGATCGGCATGGAAATGAATGAATGAATACGTTTATTGGCCAAGTATTCACATACAAGGAATTTGCCTTGGTGCTCCGCCCGCAAGTGACAACATGATATACTGTGACAGTTAGGAATGACACATAAAACATTAATAATAAAACATTATTGATTAAACATGTGAATTAACTAAAATACAAGAGCAAATGGAGGCATTGCTGTGGCTAAAGGAGGATATAGCAGCACAGTCACAATTCCTCAGTATTATAGGGGGAATAAGGCAGGGTCCAGAGTTTTTGCTGACTCTCAAGTGCTCAGTTGTTTCATGAAATCACTTGACGTGAATTGAATGCAGACACAAGTGAGACTGCAGATGTTGGAATCTGGTGCATAAAACAAAATATTGGAGGAACTCAGTGGGTCAAGACGCATCTGTCAAAACAAAGGGACAGACGATGTTTTGGGTCGATTCCTGATGATATGAATTAATCTGCAATGATGACTATACCTTCACTTCCACATATGTTGTTTGAACAGCTGAGTTTCTCGAGCAGTTTGTGAATGGACTAAAGACTGAGTGCTCTTGCATTAAGATTCACTTTGATAACATTTTCATTTTCATTTTCACTGTCCTTATTACACTTACTGGTGAAGTGCTTGATTGACTGATCTCGACTCAACAGTTGTCCAGGTCCAACAGTAGCCACAGAAATAGTGTATTCCGTCCCAGAAATAAGGTTTTGAATTGTGGTGGCATTTGTAGGTGCATTTGCTGTCTCTGTAGTAGAACCATTGGTGTAGGTTATGTTGAAGGAACAACATCCGTCATCCATATCAGCAGGTGCTCCCCAGTTTAATGAGATAGAACTGGTATTGAAGTTCAATACACTGATAGCACCAGGAGGGTTTGGAACTGAAAGGGGAAAGAAAGTACACAGTGATTTTAATCGGTACCAATATATACAGATTTTTGAAGGGTTTAGTATTTCTTATTTGGAAATGCTGATTCCAATATGAATCAATTCATCATGCATTAATTTAAATGCGGTCTCACAAATATCTTATACAACTGCAACATGACCTCCCAACTTCTATTCTCAATACTCTGACTGATGAAGGCCAAAGTGCCAAAAGCCTTTTTAACCACCTTATCTACCTGCACATGGATCCCGCCCCCATCCTGCCCCGGATTGCAGGCATCAAATCACGTGTTCACACAGATCCCGCCCCTTCGAGGATTCCACCCGGAGCACTGGCCCCTAGTTACGGGCACTCATGAACACGGCGCACCTATGGACCATTGCCTTGGCTCCGTCCTGAAGGTGGTGGCTCAAATACTCACACTCACTCGTCCTCGGCCTATTGACAACCCCGAACCCAACAGTGAAGCCCAGACACAGAAGGTGCGTGGCCGTGCCAGTGGCTTTGTGCCGGATGCGGTACAGCCAGAACTTGACACTCATCGGCGCTCGGTGGCTCCGCCATTGCGTCCACTAGTGCAGGCCTCCTTGCGTCCTTTTGTCACCGCGCTTGGGCACCGCGGCCTCGGGCCCAGGAGGTACCGGAGATGACGGAAGTCTGCGGGGTGGATAAATATGGGGGACAAAATACGCCTGAGGGCCTTATTCGACCCAGAGGCTGTAGGTTAAGGACCCCTGTCCTTGATCCTTCTGCTTTACAACACTACCCAGAGGCCTCCTATTTACTGTGTAGATCCTGCCCTTGTTCGACTTCCCAAAATGCAACCCCTCATATTTCTCTGCGTTAAATTCCATCAACCATACCTCCGCCCACCTGGCCAATTGATCCAGATCCTGCTGCAATCGTTCACAACCATTTTCACGATCTGCAAAATCACTAATATTTGTATCATCAACAAACTTGCTAACCTTGCCCCCTATGTACTCATCCAAATCATTGATGTAGGATGACAAATAGTAACGGGCCAGCAATAAGCCCTGAGGCACATGACTAGTCACAGGCCTCCAGTCTGAGAAGCAACCTTCCACCATTACCCTCTGCTTCCTTGCATGGAGCCAGTTTGCTATCCATTCAGCTATCTCTCCTTGGATCCCATGCGATCTAACTTTCCAGAGCCGTCTACCATGCGGAACCTTGTTTAACGCCTTACTAAAGTCCATATACACAACATCCACAGCTCTGGCCTCATCAACCTTTTTGGTCACGTCTTCAAAAAAATGAATCAGATTTGTGAGACACGACCTCCCACGTACAAAACCATGCTGACGATCCCAAATCAGCCCTTGCCCATCCAAATGCCTGTATATCCTATCCTTCAGAATACTCTCCAATACTTTCTCACAAATTGTTTTTAGAAAAATGCACCATCAACTTGAAGCACAGTTAAAGGCGGCCGAGACAAAGGCCTGGAATCAGAATATCAACATCAGGAAAACAAAAATATTATAGTTTAGTTTAGTTTACAGATAAAGCACGGAAACAGGCCCTTTGGCCCACCAAGTCCACACCAACCAGCAATCCCCTCACATTAACACTGTCCAACACACACTCGGGCCAATTTACATTTATGCCAAGCCACTTAACCTATAAACCTGTACGTCTTTGGGGTGCGGGAGGAAACCGAAAATCTCGCAGAAAACCCTTGCGGTCACGGGGAGAACGTAAAACTCCGTACAGACAGCACCTGTAGTTGGGATCAAAGCTACATCTCTGGCGCTGAAAGCACTGTAAGGCAGCAACTCTACCACTTCGCCACAGTGCCACCCTTTATCAGGGTGGATGTGATGGAAAGGTTAATTGCAGTGAATGACCTCATTTTAAATGCACAGGTTTAAATCCCGTTCTTTATCTGCATTTGTTTTATTTGTTTAGATTAAAATAAAACAAGGTTCAGTAGAATCAAAAGGCAATCCAGAAGTGCATGCTTAGCATTGTGATTAATTACAATCAAATGAACCAACGCGCATCCAATCACAGCACAAGGAAGTGTTGACACATAAATGAAAAACTATGGAGCGAAGGAAATAGGCAACGTTTTGGGCCAAAACCCTTCTTCAGAGAAGAAAGGAAAAAGGAGGAGGAAGAGCCCGAGGGCTGAGTTAGGAAGGGGAGGAGACAGCAAGGGCTAACGGAATTGGGAGAATTCAATGTTCAGGCCACCGGGATGCAGACTGCCCAAGCGGAATATGAGGTTAGTGAGAACGGGACACTGTTCGTAATTGATACTTTGATTATTCAATAACTACATTTCTTTGTTGATTATTAAGTGCTTTGGGACAACCTAAAGTAGTATGCCAAAAAATTATTATGTTCTATTCTTTCTTCTTGGGCAAAACTCTCCCCCTCCAACCCACAAAACAAAATCTGGATCAAATAATCAGTACTAGTGAAATGCAACAGATTACATTTGCCAATCATAGTGATTTAACTTCCTAAACTTGGCAAAGGATGCTCAAGAAAATGTTCAACATATGCCATTTCTGATATGTAACACAAATTCAATTGAAATTATTCTTCCCATATTCCACATACCTGTTATGCCCTGCACATTCCCAGAGGTGACATTAAAAGGTCCGCTGTTTGTAATCACTGTGACATTGTACACCCGGCCAGGTCGAAGACCAGGGAATGTTACCGTAGACGTGACATTGGTACTCTCAATTTTCTTTTCCAAATTGTTCACGTCTTCAACAACTACGAAGTACATCTCTACGTTTCCAGCCGGTTTATTCCAGGAGACAAACAACGTGTCCACTGTTCCATTGTTATTCACGCTGATGTTTGCTTCTGGTATCTGTTCAGGTTCTGAGGAATTTAAAAAGTTTTAAGTCTTGAGACATAACATTTATTTGAGACTCAACACTTATTTGGCAGGAACGTACGGTTCCATGTGAGGCAAGTAATATTCACCAAATAAGAACACAGAAACATCTCAGCTGAGGAGTAAATCTTGAATGGGGTTGGAACTGATAAGAATGTATTAAAAGGACTACTAAACTAAATTCTGCGCATACTCAAATGTTAAGTTAAAAACAAAAAAAAAAAGGGGGGGGTAAAGAGGATCAGCAGTTTAAGCTGTATCTGTGGAAAGAACATTTCAAGTCAAATTTAAAGATGAGCTGGTATACATCAAGCTTACATTCACCACTGAAATAGTGCAAGCAGCCAAAGAGAGCTGGAATAGTACAGAAAATTAAAATGACAGATACTCTGTGTAGAGTGGTGGTGTTCAGCAAACCAGCTCCCAGTCTGTGGTGTTTTCATCACTGGAAATTAATTATTTCTATAACTTACTATAAAGGGAAGCCATAGTCTGCACAACTTACGCGTGTAGCTGGATATCTCTACGCCATCAGCCTGGATGTTGGCTACCTGTGTGATAATTGTGAAGGTGTAGTTGATTCCAGGGGTCAGGTCTGTCAGAGTCGCATTTTCAATATTTACAGTTACATTTTGAGTGATGCCAGGTTTCAAACTTTCTTTCGCCAATACCAGATATGAATAGTCATCTTTATGTTCTATTGGTCGTGTCCAATTCAAAGTTACAGAGGTGGTATCCGCCTTAACAATTTGTATGTTGCTCACCATATTTGGTTCTGTTGGGGATAAAGAAAAACAACTTTATTGATGAAATGCAAACCTATTACTGATGATAAATATACTTTAGAAACCTACAATGGCTCAGATATTATGGTTAATGTAAAACAGATGGTGCCAAATGTTCATTACACTTGCACTTCCCCCGCAGAACCTCTGTGGCGTATTTGTACTCTTTGTTCTGTGTGAACAATTTAAGGGACTGCACATTTCCTTGACGGATCTATGTTATCAATCCTTGCTAAGATAAGCAGGTCTAGAAATGTGTCTACACTATTGATCAAGGTTTTAAATGTTATTCTGTAACATATAATGCTTTTTGAAAGGCTCTTCAAAATATGTATAATTTATTGGTGAAATTCTGACATCTGGCTGCCTCACATCATAGAGCATGGAAACAGGCCCTTTGCCATGCCGACCAAAATGTCTCATCTTTGCTAATCCCACCAGCTCATGTTTGACCCATATTGCTCTAAACTTTCTTTGTACCTGTCCAAACACAACTAAATGTTTAAATTTCGTGCATGCCTCAACTATCTCCTCTGGCAGCTCATTCCATACCCATAGCCTTCTGAGTGAATAAGTTGTCCCTCAGGTTCCTATTAAATCTTGCTCCTCTCAGGTTAAACCTATGTCGCCTGGTTTTTGATTCCCTTACTTTGCATAAAATACTCTGTGCATTCACCTGATCAATTGCCCTCATGATTTGATACACCTCTATAAGTTCATCCCTCAGCCTCTTGCGCTCCAAGGAATAAAGTCCTAGTCTGCTCAACCTCCCGATATAACTGAGGGGCTCGAGTCCTGGCAAAATCCTCATAAATCTTCTCTGTACTCTTTCCAGATTAATGACATCCTTCATAAAGCAGGGTAACCAAAACTGAACGTATTTCCCCAAATACGGTCTCACTAATGTTTTGTACAACTGTAACATAACATCCCAACTTCTATACTCAGTGCCCTGACTCATGAAGGCCAATGTACCATAGGGCTTCTTGACCACCCTATCTAGACGTAACACCACTTTCAGGTAACAATGTACTGCACTCCCAGGGCTCCACCATTCACTGTGAAGTCCCGCCCTGATTTGACTTCTCAAAATGCAACTTCGTGCACTTATCTGCATTAAACTCTATTACCCATTCCTTAACTCACTTGCCCAGCTGATCAAGATCCTGTTATAATTTTTGATAACTATCTTCACGATCATCCACTTTATTTGCATTTGCAAACATACAAATCATTATTTGTACTGTATGTACATTTTCATCCACATTGTTGATATAAACCGCAAACAGCAATAGGCCCAGCACCAATCCCTCAGGAACACCACTAGTCACAGGTTTTCAGTCCAAAAAGCGATCTCCCACAAACACCATCTGCTTCTTTCTAAAGTCAATTCTCTATCCAGTTGTCAGCCTATCATGCAGAACCTTATCAACTGCCCTTGCTGAAGTTCATAGACAACTTTGACTGCTTTTCCCTCATCTCCATTTTTGCTTATTTCTTCAAAAAACTCAATCAGATTCATAAACAAGAGGATATGTTTAAGGTGAGAGAGAGACGAGATTTAATTCAAACCAGAGTAGCAACTTTTTCCACTCAGAGCTGCCAGAGGAGGTATTAAGGCAGGTACTCTTAGTTGAGTGGGAAAACGAATTAAGCAAAAAAATTTCCAATGATAGGTGGAAAGAGTACTTATTAAAAGTGCATAAATGCTCAATAAACGTAAGACACACTTTAATACAATTTAAAATTTTACACAGATTATACTACTCAAAAACTAAATTAAATATTTTTTTCCCCAACATCTCACCAATTTGTGATAAATGCCAGTCTCAAGAAGCTACTATAGTGCACTCTTTCATCTTTTGTACAAAGAATCCAAGATTTTGGATTGAAATTTTTGAAATTTTCACAAAATTGTTTAAAATAAAAATGACACCAAAGCCAGAATGGATTATTTTTGGAATGACAGAAGATAGTTCGAAATTAAATGTGTATCAAAAGAATCTATTTGATTACGGCTTAATAATAGGAAAAAAGCTCATCTTAAAATTCTGGAAAAATGCTCCTATACCAACATTAAATATGTGGATTTCAACTATGTTTGAAACACTACATCTGGAAGATATGAGACTCCGCCTGGCAGGAAAATCAGATCGTTTCTATCAGACGTGGTCTGCATTTATAGAGTTGCTACAAAGATAGGGTGCAAGAATACCTCGGGTCTTGGTAGGGGGGAATGAAAAACTATCGAGTTGGTAGATTCCTTTTGCGTGATATATATATTATAGTAACAGGCTTTTTTCTTTTTTTTCTCTCTTTTTTTCTCTCTCTTTTTTCTTTTCCGTTTCTAGGGTCTATCTTTTAATCCCCTTTCTCTAACCCTTTGACCAAGGGTTTTCTTTTCCCCTTTGGCGCTCTGTCACTTTCACAACTCTTTTCACCTACTTTACTCTCTTTGTTTCTATTCTTTTTTCTTAACAGCCATAAAATTATGGGGTACAATGATTGTAACAATATACATGTGATGTACACCGATGTACACTCTATTAAATAAAAATATTAAAAAAAATAAAAATAAAAATAAAATTAAATTAAAAAAAAGAAAAAAAAGTTTGTGCCTGCTGAGAAGAATACAAATTGCAAATTCTACTACTCTGGGAAGCTGCCCAAGGCTCAGTTCTGGCTTGTCCGGACGTGGAATCCTCCCAGAAGAAAAAAACATTCCCATTCCCTCACCAGACAGAAAAGAAATGTAGAGATGAACAAGATGCAAGATTCCTGGTGAGGAGCTCGGAGCTCAGTTGAGGAGGTGAATCTGGGATCGCGCCGCCAACGACTGTCAACCTTCCCCCCCCCCCCCTTCCCTCACTCTCTCCCTCCCTTTCTCTCTATTCACAAAATTGATCACATTGCACTGTATAAAAAAAAAGTACAGGAAAAATTATAAATTTAATTTCAATATAATCTCTCTCATCAAATCAATGTGTTGATAACTCTTGCAATTGTGATATTAAACTTAGACAATAATGTTCTCACGCAGAGCATAGCAATAAACAGCAAAAATATTTTCTTTAAGTATTTTTGCTACTGTAAAAGAGCAACTTTTTCCACTCAGAGGGTGTTGGGTTTATTGACTGAGCTGCCAGAGGAGGTATTAAGGCAGGTACTCTTACAGCATTTAAAGGCACTTGGACAGGTGCATGGAAAGAAGTTTTAGTGGGATATGGGCCAAATTGGATGAGCTTAGTCTCAGGTTCTAGTTTGAGAAACAGTATAGAAATACAGTGGCTTGCAAGTTTTCAATCCCCTTGAACTTTTCCACATTTTGTCACGTTACAACCACAAACGTAAATGTATTTTATTGGGATTTTATGTGATAGACCAACACAAAGTGGTGCATAATTGTGAAGTGGAAGGAAAATGTTACATGGTTTCCAAATTTTATTACAAATAAAAAACTGAAAAGTGTGGTATGCAAAAGTATTCAGCCCCCCTGAGTCAATACTTTGTAGAACCACCTTTCGCTGCAATTACAGCTGCAAGTCTTTTGGGGGTATGTCTCTACCAGCTTTGCACATCTAGAGACTGAAATTTTTGCCCATTCTTCTTTGCAGAATAGCTCAAGCTCAGTCAGATTGGATGGAGAGCGTCTGTGAACAGCAATTTTCAAGTCTTGCCAGAGATTCTCAATTGGATTTAGGTCTGGACTTTGACTGGGCCATTCTAACACATAAATATACTTGGATGTAAACCATTCCATTGTAGCTCTAGCTGCATGTTTAGGGTCGTTGTCCTGCTGGAAGGTGAATCTCCGCCCCAGTCTCAAGTCTTTTCTTCCAAGATTGCCCTGTATTTGGCTCCATCCATCTTACCATCAACTCTGACCAGCTTCCCTGTCCCTGCTGAAAAAAAGCATCCCCACAGCATGATGCTGCCACCACCATGTTTCACAGTGGGGATGGTGTGTTCAGGGTGATGTGCAGTGTTAGTTTTCCGCCACACATAGCGTTTTGCATTTAGGCCAAAAACTTCAATTTTGGTCTCATCAGACCAGAGCACTTTCCTCCACATGTTTGCTGTGTCCACCACATGGCTTGTGGCAAACTGCACATTTTGGCTTTGTTTCAACAATGGCTTTCTTATGGCTTTGTTTCAACAATGACTTTCTTCTTGCCACTCTTCCATAAAGGCCCAATTTGTGGAGAGCACGACTAATAGTTGTTCTGTGGACAGATTCTCGCACCTGAGCTGTGGATCTCTGCAGCTCCTCCAGAGTTACCATGGGCCGCTTGGCTGCTTCTCTGATCAATGCTCTCCTTGCCCGGACTGTCAGTTTATGTGGACGGCCATGTCTTGGTAGGTTTGCAGTTGTGCCATCTCTTTCCATTTTCGGATGATGGATTGAACAGTGCTCCGTGAGATGTTCAAAGCTTGGGATATTTTTTTATAACCTAACCCTGCTTTAAACTTCTCCACACCCTGACCCTGACCTGTCTGGTGTGTTCCTTGGGGCTTCATGATGCTGTTTGTTCACTGATGTTCTTAACAAAACCTCTGAGGCCTTCACAGAACAGCTGTATTTATACTGAGATTAGATTACACACAAGTGGACTCTATTTACTAATTAGGTGACTTCTGAAGGCAATTGGTTGCACTGGAGTTTATTTAGGGTTATCAGAGTAAAGGGGGCTGAATACTTTTGCATTCCACTCTTTTCAGTTTTTTATTTGTAAAAAAAAATTGAAAACCATGTATCATTTTCCTTCCACTTCACAATTATGTGCCACTTTGTGATGGTCTATCACATAAAATCCCAATAAAATACATTTACGTTTGTGCTTGTAACGTGACAAAATGTGGAAAAGTTCAAGGGGTATGAAAGCTTTTGCAAGCCACTGTAGGTCCTTTAGCCCATTGAATCCTTGCTATCGTTGATCACCCAATCACACTGTTTTCCCAATTTCTCATTTACTTCCAACACAACAGGGGTAATTTAGAGGTCAATTAATCTACAAACCTGCACATATTTGGGATGTGAAAGGAAACGGGAGCACCCGCAAGAAACACACACAGTCGCAGGGAGAATGTGCAAAGTCCACACAGACAGTCTCAAGGTCAGGATCAAACCCGGATCGCAGATGTTGTGAGAAAGCAGCTTTACCAGCCATACAACTGTGCTGCCCTGGCACAGTAGTGCAACTGGTAGAGCCACTGACTCACATCTTAGTTGGCATGGACGAGATGGGGCAAACGGCCTGTTTCTGTGCTGTATGACAATGACTAAATCCTCTCATAAAGCCCAGCATTGCATTTCCTTTCCATATTGATTGCTGCATCTGCGTGTTGCTTTTTGTATTTTGAATACAAAGACCATCAACATCTCATCATTTAAAACAATCTCTCATCATTTAAAACTAAATCCTGCCTTTTGTTTCGTGCAACAAAGTAAATCACTTCATATTTTTCTCACATTATAATACGTCTACCATGTCCTTGCCAACTCAAACAAACTCGCTATAACCTCCTGAAGCCTCTTCACCTCTCACCCCTACTCATAAACTTACCTAGTTTAGAATAATCAACATTTGGTCCCCTCAGTCAAATTGTTGATAGAATTTGTACATAACCATGGGCCCAAACACTTATTCATGCAGTACACTACTAGTAACAGCCTGCCAACCTGAAAAAGCTTTCTTTCTGATCATATTTTTCAAACCATGTCTGTGTATTCTGCCAATTCCATGTGCTCTAATCTGATTGACTAATATCCTATGTGAAACCTTATCGAAAGGTTTCTGAAAATCCAAATTCACAAGTTTCTTTGGTGCAATCTCATCCATTGCATGATTTATCATAATTATAATAATCATTATCATAATCATACTTTATTAGCCAAGTATGTTTTGCAACATACGAGGAAATTCATTTGCGATACAGTTATAACAACAGAAAGCAACAGAACACACAAAATACATTTTAACATAAACATCCACCACAATGACTCCTCCTCATTCCTCACTGTGATGGAAGGTGAAAAAAAGTTCAGTCTCTTTCCTTCTTTGTCCTCCTGCAGCCAGGGGCCTAGAGATTTCCTTTGACAGGATGATCTTGAGGTATTTGGTGTTGTGGAGGGGAGGGTTGTGGGGGGGAGGGGCGTGGGGGCAGGTGTGTGGGCGGGGGTGTGTGGGCAGGGGTGTGTGGGCAGGGTGGGGTTGTAGGGGGGGAGGGGTGTGTGTAGGCAGGCTGGTTTATGAGGGGAGGGGGTGTGTGGGCAGGGGTGCGTGGGCGGGGGTGTTTGTGGGGGACGAGATGGGTGTGCGAGCGGGAGGGGGAGAGAGCTCTGAGAAAAGATGGGGAAGAGTCATCGGGGAGAGGGGGGTATCACAGGGGAGGGGTGCAGGAGCCAATAAGGGGGACCAGTTACAAAGGGGCTGCAGCTGGCGGTTTGATGGGGACTCATAGCGGGCGCTGGTTGCTGGTCGTTCTCCTCCACCGGGATCAGAGTCTCCGCTTTCCGTTTGGCGACATCGACGACATCTCCGACTCCGCGCCGCACCGGGCTGGGCCGCTTCCGGTCCCTCCGAAAATTGTGTCCGGTTCAAGACCTCCGCAGGCCATCCAGAGCGTCCCTCAGCTCTAGTAAAGACGCGATGGCGCAAATATTGGCTAAATTAACGACACCATAAAATGGAGGATCCCTGCACTTGTCAGAATTGCTTAAGCCTTGTCAGCTGAACTTTACAGGCTTTGATTGGTGCCAGCCAGTCTTTGCTCAGATTGAAATGCAGGATGGTAAGGGGTCCAAGTGTTCTCCATGTTTCTCTTAAATTGATAACATATATTGTGATTTTGCAAACAGACCTTAAATGCATCATTTCTATTGGGCCGCTGCAAAAGCATTGTAAAACAGTATACATAATGTTGCAAGATAGTCATCCTGTTAATTGATGATTGGTCGAACTGTTGAGCCTTGAAGAAGTTTGATTTCCAGGGCACGTGTCAATGTTTGTTCTTGTTAGCTTCCTTCGACAGCTTTCTTTCTTATACATTGTGTGAACTGTTGTATGGGGTGGAAGAATGCAACCTTCACGTGGTCCGCCCAGTTTCAACTAATGCAATCAACTCAACGTGCACAAACGGAAGATCAAATAGAACAAGTTGTCCAACAACTTTAGGCTGTGCACGCCACACGAAAGATGCAAAAGAAGAACTATTGTATCATTGGGTTAGAGAAATGCCTGTTATGTTTGGGGTTAATCGATATCTGTAATAGGGTTATTGAGAGACCACCCCCATCTGGTTCGGCCCCTCGAGGTCCCGGGACATATAAAAGTCCACGATCACGAGGCTCAGCGTTGATCTTCTGGAAGAGCGCTGTGTGAACTTCTGGAGGGCCTCTGTCTGAGCGAGGCCTAGAGGGCTTGAACAGGCAGACGCGAGGATCGAACCCGCGGTGGGAGAGGTACAGTGTGTGATCTGTGACGCGCTTTTGGTAAAATAAAATTTAGTTGTTTCAAGTGCTTGATTCACTGTTTTTACTGAAACTAGACTGG
Organism: Okamejei kenojei; assembly: GCA_035221665.1. Classification (NCBI taxonomy): domain Eukaryota; kingdom Metazoa; phylum Chordata; class Chondrichthyes; order Rajiformes; family Rajidae; genus Okamejei; species Okamejei kenojei. The sequence goes on from CM069148.1 coordinate 32,530,329, forward strand.
GGGTAGCTTAGAAATGAGCAATTATCACAGGAAGGGGTGGAACGTCCCGGGGTGACAGGAGAAGAGACTAATCCGCGTGGCGTTGACTGGCAGGAGAGGAGATCGATCTGCGCACGCATGGTTTTTAAGATTTTTAAACCTCGCTAACTTTTACATTATACCACCAATCGGAACGGAACTTGGTGCACTCGCAGCACAGGAGGACGGCGAGTGAGCTGGCTAAAAATCGTGGCGCTATCGCTTACCAGTTTTGTGCAAATAGAAAAAATGCGCAAACCGGAAGATAACAAGATCAGAGTTTTAGTTATGTATAGATAGATAGATTGCTAATAAACATTAACAATTTCATTCATGTATAAAAATTGTGAGGTTTGAATATTTCACATAAAGTAGTCAAAATATATTGGTCAAGGCACTCAACATGGATTTTTCCTGCAATATTAGAAGACGAACCGGTGTGGCAGATAAACATACAAAAGGACAAGAATAAAAGTAAGGTATTTGTTTATAAACTACACACTGGAATTGAGAATAGATATTTTACTTACTGGTGAATTGAAATGTGGATACACATTCACTCTGCAATTCCCCCGGTCCAATAGTGGCCACACAAATGGTATAGTTGGTTCCAGAAACAAGGTTTGGAATTATTGCTGAGCTGGAATTTACTGTCATAAACATTTCAGCAGAACCATTTTTGTAAGTTATTTTGAAGGTATAACTTCCGTCATCCATACCCAAAGGTGCATCCCACTTCAACGAGATGAAACTGTTGCTGAAGTCGGTCACTGTGATCGGTCCTGGAGGGTTGGGATCTGAATGGCATAACATTTCCAGAAAATTAGTCCATCCTATATCAGAGCTAATTCACTAATTGTGTTTGTCCATATTAGTAATGACATGCTATTGTCCATATTAGCTACGACATGCAATTGTCCATATTAGTTACGACATGCTATTGTCCATATTAGTTACATAGAAACATAGAAAATAGGTGCAGGAGTATTCGGCCTTTTGAGCCAGCACCACCATTCAATGTGATCATGGTTGATCATCCAAAATCAGTACCCCGTTCCTGCTTTCTTCCCATATCCCTTGATTCCATTAGCCCTAAGAGCTATATCTAATTCTCTCTATAAAACATCCAGTCAATTGGCCACCACTGCCTTCTGTGGCAGGGAATTTCACGGATTCATAACACTCTGGGCGGAAATGTTTTTCCTCATCTCAGTCCTAAATGGCCTACTCCTTATTCTTAAACATGGGATGCCTGGTTCTGGATTCCACCAACATTGGGAACATTTTTCCTGCATCTAGCCTGTCCAATTCCTTAAGAATTTTATTTGGTTCTATAAGATCCCCTCTCATCCTAAATTCCTGTGAATATAAGCCCAGTCGATCTATTCTTTCATCATATGTCAGTCCGGCTATCCTGGGAATTAACCTGGTGAACCTACGCTGCACTCCTTCAATAGCAAGAATGTCCTACCTCAAATTAGGAGACCAAAACTGCATACAATACTCCAGGTGTGGTCTCACCAGGGCCCTGCACAACTATAGTAGGACCTACATGCTCCTGTAGTCAAATCCTCTTGCTATGAAAAGGAGACGTTTACAAGCAATACTGGAAATGCACATCACTCTTGGGTTTGGCTCTTCCCATAATTTTTGACCTGCCATGCTTTCTGGCTATTTGGTTTAAATAAAAAAGTGATTTAACAAAGGTTCTCATCGATCACCCCATCAGGCCAGAGTTGATTGGATCCCATTTCACCACACTTCCCAACATAAGGAAATCCTTTTTCTAAATGTTGTCTGATTGCTTTCCTAGTTTTGATAAACTATCACTCCACAGATACTGTCCAACCTGTTGAGTATTTTCAGCATTTAACCTTATTTCCTTCAGAGAGTAAACCATAAGTGCCTTCAAAGTTATCAAGAAGTGAAGGGTCCCTGCCTGAAACGTCACCTGTCTATCACCTTGAAATGTTAATGCTCACAAGCAACCTGTTGGCATAATGATTTATAATTAAAATATAGCAATATCAAATAATATATCAATGGATTGCATACTGTTTAGATACTCAAGCTATGGAATTTTGTAGTTTTGTAGTTTTGTGATTCTAAAGAAATGTATGTAAAACAAAATCATTATGGGACAGATTTATAATTGTTTTTCTAACTGTTACAGCGTTTCAGTGGATCACAGACCCAATTGGTCGTTTCAATGCAATGACCAAGGTTACTGTTCAAAGGCCAGTACAAGATGTATTAAGCAGATGCTGTACCTCAATGTTCATATGCAAACAATAAACGCAACTTACTTGAGACGAGGAATCCATACAAGTTGACAATCACGTCTGTACTTTTTTATAAATTTTAAGTTAGATTTCATTGATAATAAATTTATTCATATTCTAATCCTTCCATTAGGGTGACCACCCTCCCCTCCAAATATATTGAATCTTAGTCAACCAGCAAAATACAACAAATTAAATTTCTCAAATGAAGTGATTTAACTTCTAAATTTAAGTGGTAGTTCAGAAACTGTTCAACATTTGGCATTTCTGAGAAGTAAAACAAATTCAATCGAAATTATTCTTCACCCATTTCACATACCTGTTATACCCTGCACTTTCCCAGAGGTTACATTGAAAGGACCGCTGTTTGTAATCACCGAGACATTGTACACCCGGCCAGGTCGAAGACCAGGGAATTTTACCGTAGACGTGATATTGGTACTCTCGATGATTATCATTGATGAATTTTTCACGTCTTCAACAACGATGAAGTACATCTCCACATTGCCAGAAGGTTTAATCCAGGAGACAAACAATGTGTTCACTGTCCCATTGCTACTCACGTTGATGTGCGCTTCTGGTATCTCTACAGGTTCTGTGGAATTAAAAAGGTTTTAAGTCTTCCAGGAGGATTGAGACTCAACACTTGGTTTGCAGGTAGGTACTGTTGAAGCATGGCAAGTAATGTTATTTACAGAATAAAAACACAGAAACATCTCAGCTTCTGGTATCTGTACAGGTTCTGATAAGAAGAAGATTATGTTTGTGCCTGCTTGGGAGAGAACTTCATTCAATGGATTAAATTAATATATAATAAGCAAACGGCCAGAATATTAACTATTAATCTTATCCACAAAATTTCAATTGTCAAGGGTTAATAGACAAGGCTGTTCATTATCACCATTGTTATTTGCCATCATAATTGAACCACTAGCGGAAAGATTTAGAACTCATCCGAATATCCACGGCTATAATACAAAACATTCAAACAATAAAATATCATTATACGCTGATGATGTAGTTTTGTACATAACAAAGCCTCATATCACTATACCCAATATTCTAAATTTAATCGAGGACTTTGGTTCATTTTCAGGTTATAGAATAAACTGGAATAAAAGTGAAATTATGTCAATAAAACCGAAAGATTCTACACATCTCGTACAATTTCCTTCTAAAATAGCTGGGGGAAAAATTAAATACCTGGGTATTGAAATCACTAGAAGATATCAAGATATGCTTAATGCAAACTATAACCCTGTACTTAAGAAACTACTTAATTTAATTAAATTTTGGAAAACGCTTCCGATGTCCTTAATAGGTCGAATAAATGCCATTAAAATGATTTTTTTTACCACAAATTCTATACCTGTTCCAATCAATCCCACTATACTTACCCAAAAAGTTAAAAACAAAAAAAAATGGACATAGATATTACAAACTTTATTTGGGATTATGAGTCCCATAGAATACAAAGACCACACCTGAATAAACCCAAAATAGTAGGGGGATTAGCACTCCCTAATTTCATGTATTATTATTGGTCAGTAAATATTAGAAATATGATTCAATTGTTGGGTAACTCTCCTCAACAACCGGAGTGGATCGTTATGGAGAAAGAGGACTGCTCCCCTTTTAATATTGGTGCGATCCTTCTCTCACCAATGACGGTGAATGATACAAACTACAACAAAAATCCAATTATACATAGTACAATCAGAATTTGGAAACAAATAAAATACAACTTAAAATTAAAAAACTTATCTCTCCTATCTCCTATTGCTAAAAACCCTCTGTTTAAATCCTCAATTATAGATAAAGCATGTATACAATGGGAAAGCGCAGGAATTAAAACTTTGGGAGATTTGTATGAAATGGGAAAACTACTATAATTTAAACAATTACAACTAAAATACAATCTGGGTAACAATCAGTATTTTAAATATTTCCAAATATGTGATTATCTGAAAAAGCACGCACACGAATTTTACAAAATGCCATCAGACTTACTAGATGAAGCAATGAATACAAAGGCGGAATCAGCAAATTTAATTTCATATATATATATATATATATATATATATATATATATATATATATATAATACTAAATGCAGTAATACCAACAATGGAAGGTACCAGAAGTGAGTGGGAAAACGAATTAAGCTAAAAAAAATTCCAATGAAACGTGGAAAGAGTACTTATTAAAAGTGCATAAATGCTCAATAAATGTAAGACACACTTTAATACAATTAAAAATTTTACACAGATTATACTACTCAAAAACTAAATTAAATAAATTCTTCCCCAACGTCTCACCAATTTGTGATGAATGCCAGTTTCAAGAAGCTACTATAGTGCACTCTTTCAACTTTTGTACAAAAATTCAAAGGTTTTGGATTGAAATCTTTGAAATGTTCACAAAATTGTTTAAAATAAAAATGACACCAAAGCCAGAATGGATTATTTTTGGAATGACAGAAGATAGTTCGGAATTAAATGTGTATCAAAAGAATCTATTTGATTACGGCTTAATAATAGGAAAAAAGCTCATCTTAAAATTCTGGAAAAATGCTCCTATACCAACATTAAATATGTGGATTTCAACTATGTTTGAAACACTACATCTGGAAGATATGAGACTCCGCCTGGCAGGAAAATCAGATCGTTTCTATCAGACGTGGTCTGCATTTATAGAGTTGCTACAAAGATTGGGTACAAGAATACCTCGGGTCTTGGTAGGGGGGAATGAAAAACTATTGAGTTGGTAGATTCCTTTTGCATGATATATATATATTATAGTAACTGGCTTTTTTTCTTTTTTTTCTCTCTTTTTTTTCTCTCTCTTTTTTCTTTTCCGTTTCAAGGGTCTATCTTTTAATCCCCTTTCTCTAATTCTTTGACCAAGGGTTTTCCTTTCCCCTTTGGCGCTCTGTCACTTTCACGACTCTTTTCACCTACTTTACTCTCTTTGTTTCTATTCTTTTTTCTTAGCAGCCATAAAATTATGGGGTACAATGATTGTAACAATATATATGTGATATACACTCTATTAAATAAAAATATTTAAAATATAAAAATAAAAATTAAATTAAATTTAAAAAAAGAAAAAAAAGTTTGTGCCTGTTGAGAAGAATACAAATTGCAATTTCTACTACTCTGGGAAGCTGCCCAGGGCTCAGTTCTGGCTTGTCCGGACACAGAATCCTCCCAGAAGAAAAAAACATTGTAGATTCCTGGTGAGGAGCTCGGAGCTCAGCTGAGGAGGTGAATCTGGGATCGCGCCGCTAATGACTGTCAACCTCCCCCCCCCCCCCCCTTCCCTCCCTCTCTCCCTCCCTTTCTCCATTTGTCTCTATTCACAAAATTGATCACATTGCACTGTATTAAAAAAAAAAGTACAGGAAAAATTATAAATTTAATTTCAATATAATCTCTCTCATCAAATCAATGTGTGGATAACTCTTGCAATTGTGATATTAAACTTAGACAATAATGTTCTCATGTAGAGCATAGCAATAAACAGCAAAAATATTTTCGTTAAGTATTTTTGCTACTGTAAAAGAGCAACTTTTTCCACTCAGAGGGTGTTAGGTTTATTGACTGAGCTGCCAGAGGAGGTATTAAGGCAGGTACTCTTACAGCATTTAAAGGCATTTGGACAGGTGCATGGAACAAAGTTTTAGTGGGATATGGGCCAAATTGGATGAGCTTAGTCTCAGGTTCTAGTTTGAGAAACAGTATAGAAATACAGTGGCTTGCAAAAGTTTTCAATCCCCTTGAACTTTTCCACATTTTGTCACGTTACAACCACAAACGTAAATGTATTTTATTGGGATTTTATGTGATAGACCAACACAAAGTGGTGCATAATTGTGAAGTGGAAGGAATATGTTACATGGTTTCCAAATTTTATTACAAATAAAAAATTGAAAAGTGTGGTGTGCAAATTATTCAGCACCCCTGAGTCAATACTTTGTAGAACCACCTTTCGCTGCAATTACAGCTGCAAGTCTTTTGGGGTATGTCTCTACCAGCTTTGCACATCTAGAGACTGAAATTTTTGCCCATTCTTCTTTGCAGAATAGCTCAAGCTCAGTCAGATTGGATGGAGAGCGTCTGTGAACAGCAATTTTCAAGTCTTGCCAGAGATTCTCAATTGGATTTATGTCTGGACTTTGACTGGGCCAGTCTAACACATGAATGTACTTGGATGTAAACCATTCCATTGTAGCTCTAGCTGTATGTTTAGGGTCGTTGTCCTGCTGGAAGGTGAACCTCCGCCCCAGTCTCAAGTCTTTTCTTCCAAGATTGCCCTGTATTTGGCTCCATCCATCTTACCATCAACTCTGACCAGGTTCCCTGTCCCTGCTGAAGAAAAGCATCCCCACAGCATGATGCTGCCACTACCATGTTTCACAGTGGGGATGGTGTGTTCTGGGTGATGTGCAGTGTTAGTTTTCCGCCACACATAGCGTTTTGCATTTAGGCCAAAAACTTCAATTTTGGTCTCATCAGACCAGAGCACTTTCCTCCACATGTTTGCTGTGTCCTCCACGTGGCTTGTGGCAAACTGCACATTTTGGCTTTGTTTCAACAATGGCTTTCTTATGGCTTGGTTTCAACAATGGCTTTCTTCTTGCCACTCTTCCATAAAGGCCCGATTTGTGGAGAGCACGACTAATAGTTGTTCTGTGGACAGATTCTCCCACCTGAGCTGTGGATCTCTGCAGCTCCTCCAGAGTTACCATGGGCCTCTTGGCTGCTTCTCTGATCAATGCTCTCCTTGCCCGGACTGTCAGTTTATGTGGACGGCCATGTCTTGGTAGGTTTGCAGTTGTGACATACTCTCTCCATTTTCGGATGATGAATTGAACAGTGCTCCATAAGATGTTCAAAGCTTGGGATATTATTTTATAACCTAACCCTGCTTTAAACTTCTCCACACCCTGACCCTGACCTGTCTGGTGTGTTCCTTAGGGCTTCATGATGCTGTTTGTTCACTGATGTTCTCTAACAAACCTCTGAGGCCTTCACAGAACAGCTGTATTTATACTGAGATTAGATTACACACAAGTGGACTCTATTTACTAATTAGGTGTCTTCTGAAGGCAATTGGTTCCACTGGAGTTTATTTAGGGGTATCAGAGTAAAGGGGGCTGAATACTTTTGCATTCCACACTTTTCAGTTTTTTATTTGTAAAAAAAATTTGAAAACCATGTATCATTTTCCTTCCACTTCACAATTATGCGCCACTTTGTGATGGTCTATCACATAAAATCCCAATAAAATACATTTACGTTTGTGCTTGTAACGTGACCAAATGTGGAAAGGTTCAAGGGGTATGAAAGCTTTTGCAAGCCCCTGTAGGTCCTTTAGCGCATTGAATCCTTGCTATCGTTGATCACCCAATCACACTGTTATCCCAATTTCTCAGTTACTTCCAACACAACAGGGGTAATTTAGAGGTCAATTTAGAGGTCAAGAAACCTACACAGTCGCAGGGAGAATGTGCAAAGTCCACACAGACAGTCTCAAGGTCAGGATCAAACCCGGATCGCTGATGTTGTGAGAAAGCAGCTTTACCAGCCATACAACTGTGCTGCCCTGGCACAGTAGTGCAACTGGTAGAGCCACTGACTCACATCTTAGTTAGCATGGACGAGATGGGGCGAACGGCCTGTTTCTGTGCTGTATGACAATGACTAAATCCTCTCATAAAGCCCAGCATTGCATTTCCTTTCCATATTGATTGCTGCATCTGCGTGTTGCTTTTTGTATTTTGAATACAAAGACCATCAACATCTCATCATTTAAAACAATCTCTCATCATTTAAAACTAAATCCTGCCTTTTGTTTCGTGCAACAAAGTAAATCACTTCATATTTTTCTCACATTATAATACGTCTACCATGTCCTTGCCAACTCAAACAAACTCGCTATAACCTCCTGAAGCCTCTTCACCTCTCACCCCTACTCATAAACTTACCTAGTTTATAATAATCAACATTTGGTCCCCTCAGTCAAATTGTTGATAGAGTTTGTACATAACCATGGGCCCAAACACTTATTCATGCAGTACACTACTAGTAACAGCCTGCCAACCTGAAAAAGCTTTCTTTCTGATCATATTTTTCAAACCATGTCTGTGTATTCTGCCAATTCCATGTGCTCTAATCTGATTGACTAATATCCTATGTGAAACCTTATCGAAAGGTTTCTGAAAATCCAAATTCACAAGTTTCTTTGGTGCAATCTCATCCATCGCATGATTTATCATAATTATAATAATCATTATCATAATCATACTTTATTAGCCAAGTATGTTTTGCAACATACGAGGAAATTCATTTGCGATACAGTTATAATAACAGAAAGCAATAGAACACACAAAATACATTTTAACATAAACATCCACCACAATGACTCCTCCTCATTCCTCACTGTGATGGAAGGTGAAAAAAAGTTCAGTCTCTTTCCTTCTTTGTCCTCCTATGGCCAGGGGCCTAGAGATTTCCATTGACAGGATGATCTTGACTCCCGTAGCCGGCAGTATTTCAGCCCTCACGTGGGGGCGATCACACTCCTGCATCCGGGGGTGGGGGGGATCTCAGCTGCCCGCGCCGAGTGATCAGACCCCGGATCGGGGTTGGTCGAACCTTCTTCATCGTTGGTGCTCCCGACATCTACGGTCTCTACCCGAGACTGCAAACTCCTTGATGTTAAAGACCGCAGGCCGTGGTTGGAGCATTGATCCCAGGCAATTGATCAGCTCCGATGGTAAATCCACGTACATGTTGGGGGGGGGGGGGGGGGGGGGGGGGGGGTGCTCAAATTCAGTCCCGTGTTATGTCTCCAGCTCCACGATGTTAGGCCGCAGATCGACCGGAGACGACGCGGAAAATAATCGCATCTCCGGCAAGGTAGGAGATTGAAGAAAAGTTTCCCCCAATCTTCTCTCCCACCCACCACATAAAACAAACCAGGGAACATTAAAACAAATTTTTAAAACACACTAACAATAATTTAAAAAGACGAAAAGACAGACTGCTGGCGAGGCTGCCATCTTCAGTGCCCCCTGGAAGTAATGTGGTAATTTATGCCCAAAGAACTCCAGTAGATTAGTCGAATGTGAATCCTTTCCTAAATCCATGCTGACTCTTCACAATCCGATTCTTTTCAAGGCTTTCAGTTACTACATCAATTATAGATTCCAGCACTTTTACTACCACTGATGGTTACCGCACAGATCACTGTCATCCATTTTCTCTCTCACTCCTCTGCTAAAAAGTGGGGTCTGATTTGCTCATCATAGCAACATTTTCACAATTGAAAGGTTTTGTGTGGGGGAGAGGGTGCATGTGGGTGGAAGGGGAGGGGTGTGGGGACAGGGGGGATTATGGGGGGGGAGTAGTGTGGGGGCGGCGGGGGGGGGGGTGTTGTGGAGGGGCGTGGGGGCAGGTTTGTGGGCAGGGTGAGGTTGTGGGGTGTGTAGGCAGGCTGGTTTATGAAGGGAGGGAGGTGTGTGGGCAGGGGGTGCGTGGGAGGGGGGGGGGGGTGTGTGGGCGGTGGGGTTGTGCATGGGTGGGGGGGGTTTGTGGGGGAGGAGATGGGTGTGCGGGCGGGAGGGGGAGAGAGCTCTGAGAACAGATGGGGAAGAGCCATGGGGGAGAGGGGGGTATCACAGGGGAGGGGTGCAGGAGCCAGCAAGGGGGACCAGTGGCTTCAGCTGGCGGTTCAATGGGGACTCATAGCGGGCGCTGGTTGCTGGTCGTTCTCCTCCACCGGGATCAGAGTCTCCGCTTTCCGTTTGGCGACATCGACGACATCTCCGACTCCGCGCCGCACCGGGCTGGGCCGCTTCCGGTCCCTCCGAAAATTGTGTCCGGTTCAAGACCTCCGCAGGCCATCCAGAGCGTCCCTCAGCTCCAGTAAAGACGCGATGGCGCAAATATTGGCTAAATTAACGACACCATAAAATGGAGGATCCCTGCACTTGTCAGAATTGCTTAAGCCTTGTCAGCTGAACTTTACAGGCTTTGATTGGTGCCAGCCAGTCTATGCTCAGATTGAAATGCAGGATGGTAAGGGGTCCAAGTGTTCTCCATGTTTCTCTTAAATTGATAACATATATTGTGATTTTGCAAACTGACCTTAAATGCATCATTTCTATTGGGCCGCTGCAAAAGCATTGTAAAACAGTATACATAATGTTGCAAGATGGTCATCCTGTTAATTGATGATTGGTCGAACTGTTGAGCCTTGAAGAAGTTTGATTTCCAGGGCACGTTTCAATGTTTGTTCTTGTTAGCTTCCTTCGACAGCTTTCTTTCTTATACATTGTGTGAACTGTTGTATGGGGTGGAAGAATGCAACCTTCACGTGGTCCGCCCCGTTTCGACTAATGCAATCAACTCAACGTGCACAAACGCAAGATCAAATAGAACAAGTTGTCCAACAACTTTAGGCTGTGCACGCCACACAAAAGAAGAAAAAGAACTGTTGTATCACTGGGTTAGAGAAATGCCTGTTATGTTTGGGGTTAATCGATATCTGTAATAGGGTTATTGAGAGACCACCCCCATCTGGTTCGGCCCCTCGAGGTCCCGGGACATATAAAAGTCCACAATCACGAGGCTCAGCGTTGATCTTCTGGAAGAGCGCTGTGTGAACTTCTGGAGGGCCTCTGTCTGAGCGAGGCCTAGAGGGCTTAAACAGGCAGACGCGGGGATCGAACCCGCGGTGGGAGAGGTACAGTGTGTGATCTGTGACGCGCTTTTGGTAAAATAAAATTTAGTTGTTTCAAGTGCTTGATTCAGTGTTTTTACTGAAACTAGACTGGGGGTAGCTTAGAAATTAGCAATTATCATAGGAAGGGGTGGACCGTCCCGGGGTGACAGGAGAAGAGACTAATCCGCGTGGCGTTGACTGGCAGGAGAGGAGATCGATCTGCGCACGCATGGTTTTTAAGATTTTTAAACCTCGCTAACTTTTACATTATACCACCAATCGGAACGGAACTTGGTGCACTCGCAGCACAGGAGGACGGCGAGTGAGCTGGCTAAAAATCGTGGCGCTATCGCTTACCAGTTTTGTGCAAATAGAAAAAACGCGCAAACCGGAAGATAACAAGATCAGAGTTTTAGTTATGTATAGATAGATAGATTGCTAATAAACATTAACAATTTTCATTCATGTATAAAAAATTGTGAGGTTTGAATATTTCACATAAAGTAGTCAAAATATATTGGTCAAGGCACTCAACATGGATTTTTCCTGCAATATTAGAAGATGAACCGTGGCAGATAAACATACAAAAGGACAAGAATAAAAGTAAGGTATTTGTTTATAAACTACACACTGGAATTGAGAATAGATATTTTACTTACTGGTGAATTGAAATGTGGATACACATTCACTCTGCAATTCCCCCGGTCCAATAGTGGCCACACAAATGGTATAGTTGGTTCCAGAAACAAGGTTTGGAATTATTGCTGAGCTGGAATTTACTGTCATAAACATTTCAGCAGAACCATTTTTGTAAGTTATTTTGAAGGTATAACTTCCGTCATCCATACCCAAAGGTGCATCCCACTTCAACGAGATGAAACTGTTGCTGAAGTCGGTCACTGTGATCGGTCCTGGAGGGTTGGGGATCTGAATGGCATAACATTTCCAGAAAATTAGTCCCTCCTATACCAGAGCTAATTCACTAATTGTGTTTGTCCATATTAGTAATGACATGCTATTGTCCATATTAGTTACAACATGCTATTGTCCATATTAGTTACGACATGCTATTGTCCATATTAGTTACATAGAAACATAGAAAATAGGTGCAGGAGTATTCGGCCTTTTGAGCCAGCACCACCATTCAATGTGATCATGGTTGATCATCCAAAATCAGTACCCCGTTCTTGCTTTCTTCCCATATCCCTTGATTCCATTAGCCCTAAGAGCTATATCTAATTCTCTCTATAAAACATCCAGTCAATTGGCCACCACTGCCTTCTGTGGCAGGGAATTTCACAGATTCACAACACTCTGGGCGGAAATGTTTTTCCTCATCTCAGTCCTAAATGGCCTACTCCTTATTCTTAAACATGGGATGCCTGGTTCTGGACTCCACCAACATTGGGAACATTTTTCCTGCATCTAGCCTGTCCAATTCCTTAAGAATTTTATTTGGTTCTATAAGATCCCCGCTCATCCTAAATTCCTGTGAATATAAGCCCAGTCGATCGATTCTTTCATCATATGTCAGTCCGGCTATCCCGGGAATTAACCTGGTGAACCTACGCTGCACTCCTTCAATAGCAAGAATGTCCTACCTCAAATTCGGAGACCAAAACTGCACACAATACTCCAGGTGTGGTCTCACTAGGGCCCTGCACAACTACAGTAGGACCTACATGCTCCTGTACTAAAATCCTCTTGCTATGAAAAGGAGACGTTTACAAGCAATACTGGAAATGCACATCACTCTTGGGTTTGGCTCTTCCCATAATTTTTGACCTGCCATGCTTTCTGGCTATTTGGTTTAAATAAAAAAGTCATTTAACAAAGGTTCTCATCGATCACCCCATGAGGCCAGTTGATTGGCTCCCATTTCACCACACTTCCCAACATAAGGAAATCCTTTCTCTAAATGTTGTCTGGTTGCTTTCCTAGTTTTGATAAACTATCACTCCACAGATACTGTCCAACCTGTTGAGTATTTTCAGCATTTAACCTTATTTCCTTCGGAAAGTAAACCATAAGTGCCTTCAAAATTATCAAGAAGTGAAGGGTCCCTGCCTGAAACGTCACCTGTCTATCACCTTGAAATGTTAATGCTCACAAGCAAACCTTTGGCATAATGATTTATAATTAAAAAAAAGCGATATCAAATAATATATCAATGGATTGCACACTGTTTAGATACTCAAGCTATGTAATTTTGTAGTTTTGTGATTCTAAAGAAATGTATGTAAAACAAATTCATATTGGGACAGGTTTATAATTGTTTTTCTAACTGTTACAGCGTTTCAGTGGATCACAGACCCATTTGGTCGTTTCAATGCAATGACCAAGGTTATTGTTCAAAGGCCGGTACAAGATGTATTAAGCAGATGCTGTACCTCAATGTTCATGTGCAAACAATAAACACAACTTACTTGAGATGAGGAATCCATACAAGTTGACACCCATGTCTGTACTTTTTTTAATAAATTTTAAGTTAGATTTCATTGATAATAAATTTATTCATATTCTAATCCTTCCATTAGGGTGACCACCCCCCTCCAAATATATTGAATCTTAGTCAATCAGCAAAATACAACAAGTTAAATATCTCAAATTAAGTGATTTAACTTCTAAATTTAAGTGGTAGTTCAGAAATTGTTCAACATTTGCCATTTCTGAGAAGTAACACAAATTCAATCGAAATTATTCTTCGCACATTTCACATACCTGTTATACCCTGCACATTCCCAGAGGTTACATTGAAAGGACCGCTGTTTGTAATCACCGAGACATTATACACCCGGCCAGGTCGAAGACCAGGGAATTTTACCGTAGACGTGATATTGGTACTCTCGATGATTATCTTTGATGAATTTTTCACGTCTTCAACAACGATGAAGTACATCTCCACATTGCCAGAAGGTTTAATCCAGGAGACAAACAATGTGTTCACTGTCCCATTGCTACTCACGTTGATGTGCGCTTCTGGTATCTGTACAGGTTCTGTGGAATTAAAAAGGTTTTAAGTCTTCCAGGAGGATTGAGACTCAAGACTTGGTTTGTAGGTAGGTACTGTCGAAGCATGGCAAGTAAGGTTATTTACAGAATAAAAACACAGAAACATCTCAGCTTCTGGTATCTGTACAGGTTCTGATAATAAGAAGATTAAGTTTGTGCCTGCTTGGGAGAGAACTTCATTCAATGGATTAAATTAATATATAATAAGCCAACGGCCAGAATATTAACTAATAATATCTTATCCACGAAATTTCAATTGTCAAGGGGTAATAGACAAGGCAGTTCATTATCACCATTGTTATTTGACCTCATAATTGAACCACTAGCGGAAAGATTTAGAACTCATCTGAATATCCACGGATATAATACAAAACATTCAAACAATAAAATATCATTTTATTTCGGAGTCACGTGAGTGACTTCGTGAAGACCCCGCCAGCACGCATGCGCAACATATCGTCGCTCGCATTTGCTGTCGACAAGCTGGGGGGGGGGGGGAGTGCGCTCTCTCCACAGCTCCTTCACAAAGAACGCTGAAGGTAAGTATACCAACCTTAAGCTGGTTGGAGGTAGGAGGTGTGCTTCTAACTACAGAATATGGAAAGAAAAGGGAGGGGGAAGCTTCTCATGAGCCGCAGGACGCCAACAGGCCAGTGGCCACTTTCTCCGGAGCTGCTTGAAACACTGGCAGCACCCGTACGGCCGAGGGAACAGGTGCGGAGGTTGGGCGCATCAGTGACACCAGCGCCCGACTTATCTCCGGAATGGACGTCCACACTGGAACAGGGTATGGCAGACCCTGACTTCATATTCCCATCCCCCAGGAAGGGGGGGAGCAACAGGTACGTGGCAAAATGCCTTGCATACCGGCGGCGGCATCACCCTGTGTTTTTCAGGTCCCACGGGGGCAGAGCCGGGGAAAGACCGCGCCGTAGACGAGCCCCGCAGCCGGGGCAGGCCTCGTAAAGCAGCCGGGGATATCTGCCATAGTGCAGGCTGGCAGAGCTACTGCTGCGTCGAGCAGCCCTGCAGGAGCAGGAGCTGCCGACATAACACCGGGTCAGGCTGCGGTCGTGGAGCCGGTGGCAGCCATAAACGGTCGACCAGCTTAGCACTGGCAGCTGCCGACCATGCGCCTCCACAGAGACATATGGTCAGAAGTGGAGGTAAGCCTGCATAGACTTCGGGGAGCCAGGTACCGGGGGGCCAGCGCCGACTCAGCTCCACTGCCTTCCTACCAGGCAGGGGGACCGCCACAGTCCGCTCGAAGGCCGACTAGCGGTATGTCCGTGCGGGAGTCATACGGGCCTGCAGGAGCGGCTGTCCACGACGACCTACCACCGGACCCTAGTCTGCACCTTATGGAGGTGTGGTGCGCTGGTGGAAGCCCCAGAGGAATTGCAGAGCCTGGGGAAGTCGGCTTGTCTGCCGCGTGTAGCGGGGACGGTCACATGGCAAGGTTGGAGCTCTTGGTGGAGCAACACGTCCACCGGATTCTGGACCGGGAGGAACGGGGGTCTCGGGCATCCATAAGCCACTCCAGGAGACCGCCCAGCATCTAGTCTTCTTCAGCCAGCAGTGCCAAGAAGTCAGCAGGACGCTGACTTCGATGAAGAACCAGAGATGCCGGAGGCCGCAGCTCCAGTGAAAGGTGCTGACCTGCTGGACGTAGTGGGGAAATTTGCCACAGCTACCCACACAGGGGAGCCGCTGCACCCTAAACTGGCGGGAACCATTAATTATCTGACCACACACCAGCTTCAGGGTCAGGTCATCAATGAAACCATGGAGAAGTTCAACCATGGAGAAAACTGCATCAACTTGAGTGTACCCACGGTCAATGCCCAAATCTGGGGGAATTTGAGTACCACCACTAAGATGCAGGACATACGCCTCCAGAGAATCCTCAAACTCCTGTCCAAGGGCATTACGGCATAAGCCAAGACCCTCGATGGGGACAACATGACCAGTGAGCAGCAGGATGCCCTGGCACTTCTCTGCAATGCACAGTTTGAGATAAACTGTCTTCGTAAGAGCTCCATCTGGCCCACTCTCAACCCAAAATTTGCAGGGTTGTGCCGTACCTCCACTACTCCACCACCATCAGCTGTTCGGGGAAGATCTGCCGAAACAGGTCAAAGAGGGAGGCCCGCATGGAAGATGCGGCCACAGCCACGACAAGCAACACAACGTCCCCCCAAAACACCATATACTAAGACCCACCGTTGACCATGGAGGTAAGGGGGTCTGGTTCGTCTAAACAAGTAGCAATTATAACCTCACAAGTAAGGGGTCAGTTGCGGGCATTTCAGGGTGTATGGGATGCAATAACCACAGACACATTTATTCTACAAAGTGTTCACGGTTATGTCATAGAATTTCTTAATGGGAAACTTCCCCCTACACAGCATGAACCTCAGCGCACATTTGCACTCTCTCAAAAAGAGATAAAGGAGGGACATGCAGAAATTCTATGGCTAGTAGCCAAAGGGGTGATAGGGCAAACGACACACGAACCCATTGAGTTTGTGTCCAACATCTTTACAAAAACCAAAAAATATGTGGATGTCAGATTATCATAGACCTAACCCATTTGAACACTTTTGTACAATATACCCATTTCAAAATGGAAACCTTTGAAACAGCTAAGCAGCTGCTTTACCAGGGGTACTTTATGGCTTGCATCGATTAAAAGATGCATACTATACAGCCCCCATCATAGAATCTCACTGGAAGTTCCTAAAATTTGTCTGGAGGGGACAGTTATGGCACTACAAAGCCTTACCCAATGGTTTAACCACAACCCCCAGACTATTTACCAAAATAGTTAAACCAACATTGGCAATCCTCAGGCAACAAAATTATATCGTCATGGCATACTTGGACGATATACTTATAGTGGGACAGACCCTCCAATTGGCAAAGCTGGCAGTCACAGCGACCAAATCTTTATTCCAGACATTAGGGTTAGTAACCCATCCAGACAAATCCAAACTAACCCCATCTCAAGTCATGGACTATCTGGGTTTCACCATTGACACAAACCGAATGATCATCACTATCCCGACCAACAAAGCGTCAGACATAAAAGAAGCATGCAACAGCCTTGCTTGCGCCAGGGTACCGACTATCAGACAGACGGCCAAGGTAATTGGGAAATTGGTAGCTATATTCCCAGCTGCGCAATTCGGACCATTGCATTACCAAAACTTACAAAGAGCAAAGATCTCAGCATTAAAAGCAAATGCTGAGCACTTTGACAGACCGATACGGTTGCCAATTAAGGCTAAAGCTGAGCTACAATGGTGGATTGACAATATTAGTGAGTCACAAACCCATTATTGTTGGCAATCCATCAGTCGTGCTACAGACTGTCGCAAGCGCACAAGGCTGGGGTGCATGTGACACCACGTCCAGTTGTGGTGGCAGATGGGACCCTCACGAGTCTACCCACCTCCAGACACAAGGGATAAACTATCTGGAGATGTTAGGGGCTTTCCATGGGCTGCGGGCATACTGCACAAACTTACAGCATTTACATGTCCGCCTCCAAATAGATAACACCACGGTGGTGGCTTATATAAATCATATGGGTGGTATCAGGTCATTATCTTGTGAAGAATTGGCAAACACAATCTGGCACTGGTGCATTGAGAGAAATATTTGGATAACAGCGACTTACCTACCAGGGAAGCTCAACACAGTGTTCAATGATAACATCGAGTGGATGTTGAACCCCCCCAAATATTTGCTGAAATTATAGCTAACTTTGGCACACCAGATATTGACCTTTTTGCGTCCAGGTTGAACCATCAGATACCAACGTATGTGTCTTGGGAACCAGACACTGGGGCAGTTGCAATGGATGCTTTTTCTCTCCATTGGGGGAAATGGTTCTGCTACGCATTTCCCCCATTCTGCCTCATCAGTCGGGTATTGCAGAAAATTCAACTAGATTCTGCTACAGGCATTTTGATCATACCCGACTGGCTACACAGCCATGGTACCCGGTAGTCCTCCAAATATTAAAACGTCCGTGGGTTTAAATTGACAAAAACCCCAAATTGATTACCAACCCCATTACGGGGGAAAGTCACCTGTGCCATGGTCACTTAAACCTGTTGGCTTGCAGGTTCTAAAGAGGCCGCTTATCAAGGCTGGCATATCGCCCAGGGCCATGGAACTCATCTCAGCGTCATGCAGGGCATCAACCAGGAGGCAGTACCTCACCCAGGTCAGGAAGTGGGAGGCCTTCCGCTCCCGTACCAATACGACCTACAACTCTGCAATTCCTAGCGGGCCTTCATTACGATGAGGGCCTCAGCTACAGTGCCATCAACAGCGCCAGGAATGCGCTGTCCTCATAGCTTGAAAAAAGTGTGGGCTCACACCACCTGGTGTCCAAATTCATGAGGGGAGTGTTCAACACCAACCCTCCACGACCCAGATACAACATCACCTGGGACGTAGGGATAGTACTGACCCTACTGAGGAGCTGGTCCCCTATGGCAGGGTTACCACTCGATAAGTTCACCCTCAAAGTGGTGATGCTGATGGCACTGACTACAGCTCAACGAGTCCAGGCCTTACAGAAGCTGCGGCTGGATAGAATGGTCTCCACCCCTGCTAAGGGAACTTTCTTTGTAGAGGACCTGCTGAAGCAGCACTGACCTGGGTCTTTTGGGCTGCAATTGGAATTCCGGGCGTACCCCACTGATGCAACCCTCTGCATAGCCACTCATCTCCGCCACTACATCAGAACAACACGAACCATCCGGAAGATGGAGCAGGGGCTCCTCATCAGCCGCAAGCAACCACATCACCGGGTGACTGTGCAGACCATCGCCAGGTGACTCAGGGCGGTGTTGGGTGCAGCAGGAGTAGATACTAATATTTTTAAATCTCACTCTACCAGGGCTGCATCCACATCAGCGCAGAGATGCCAACCCTAAATTTAGTTCACAGTAACATTTAACCCATTTGTCTGTAACAAATGGGGTTAAATGCATTTCTCTCCGTAACATACTCACCTGGGGTTGTTGCCGGCGGCTATGCGCCTGCGCACTGGTGCAGATCAGCGGGCTGCCGGCGGGCGGGTGCAGCACATGCGCACTTGGCAAGGTTGCCGGCGGGTCTGCGCCTGTGCACTGGGTGGGGGTGGGGGGGAGGCCCGGTGATGGGGCTGCCGCGAGCGGCCGGCTGGCGGCAAGAAAGTGCCGCTGATCGCGCGGGCCGGTGCCGCCCGGGCTCTGGGCCGGGCATGGCGTGGCTCGAAATGGCGCCAGGCCCGGCAACCCTCCCCCACTGCGCACGCGCGGCCACTGGGGCCCGGCAACCCTCCCCCACTGCGCACGCGCGGCCACTGGGGCCCGGCAACCCTCCCCCACTGCGCAGGCGCGGACACTAGGGCCCGGCAAAGTGCCGCTGATCGCGCGGGCTGGCAAACCGGGGACACAGGGCGCCGGTGTTCACCACGGAGGAACACCGGCGCGGCGGTGTTCCGTAACAGCATGTTTGGCTGCCGGAACACCGTAAAAAGTTTATTTCGCCGGGATAAAATACGGCGAATCCGGGACACTTGGCATCTCTGTCAGCGGCGAGGGCCATGGAGATGCCCATGGACCACATCCTCACCACCGCGGGCTGGGCCAGTGAAGCAACCTTCCAGCGGTTCTACAACAAGCCGCTGGTCGCCCCCGCAACGTTCGCGGAAGCCGTGCTGGGAGCCGCTCCGTGAATGATTTGTCCCCGAATTAGGGGTCTTTTGCTTTGTTATTATTTGTGTTAATAAATGTGCATTATTTTTCAGCCTGTTCAGTCTGGACTGCATTAACAACCTTCCTCCATCAGTATTGCGGCAGTGTGATAGCATGGACGTTGTCAAGGGCGTGAAATCACAGAGCTATGAAATCTTCACGAAGTCACTCACGTGACTCCGAAATAAAATAGTAAGATTAAACGAGAACTTACCAAGTTCGAAGGTTGATCTTTATTTTATGAGGAGTTGCGGTGACAGATTTCGTGCCCTCCGCTCCCAACCCTCTATCATAAGGTCAACTTGTATGTTCTACGTCAATAATCTTACTATCTCCAGTCACGGTGCATTCTGTGATTCCACACCGCTGCTTTGAAGAATGTCGCGCATGCGTGCTGGCGGGGTCTTCACGAAATCCCTCACCGCAACTCATAAAATAAAGATCAACCTTCGAACTTGGTAAGTTCTCGTTTAATCTTACTATTATACGCTGATGATGTACTTTTGTACATCACAAAGCCTCATATCACTATACCCAATATTCTAAATTTAATCGAGGTCTTCGGTTCATTTTCAGGTTATAGAATAAACTGGAATAAAAGTGAAATTATGTCAATAAAACTGAAAGATTCTACACATCTCGTACAATTTCCTTTTAAAATAGCTAGGGAAAAAATTAAATACCTGGGTATTGAAATCACTAGAAGATATCAAGACATGCTTAATGCAAACTATAACCCTGTACTTAAGAAACTACATAATTTAATTACATTCTGGAAAACGCTTCCGATGTCCTTAATAGGTCGAATAAATGCCATTAAAATGATTTTTTTTACCACAAATTCTATACCTGTTCCAATCAATCCCACTATACTTACCCAAAAAGTTAAAACCAAAAAGAATTGGACTTAGATATTACAAATTTTATTTGGGATTATGAGTCCCATAGAATACAAAGACCACACCTGAATAAACCCAAAATAGTAGGGGGATTAGCACTCCCTAATTTCATGTATTATTATTGGTCAGTAAATATTAGAAATATGATTCAATTGTTGGGTAACTCTCCTCAACAACCGGAGTGGATCGTTATGGAGAAAGAGGACTGCTCCCCTTTTAATATTGGTGCGATCCTTCTCTCACCAATGACGGTGAATGATACAAACTACAACAAAAATCCAATTATACATAGTACAATCAGAATTTGGAAACTTGCTTTTTTTCTTTTTTTTCTCTCTTTTTTTCTCTCTCTTTTTTTCTTTTCCGTTTCTAGGGTCTATCTTTTAATCCCCTTTCTCTAATTCTTTGACCAAGGGTTTTCTTTTCCCCTTTGGCGCTCTGTCGCTTTCACAACTCTTTTCACCTACTTTACTCTCTTTGTTTCTATTCTTTTTTCTTAACAGCCATAAAATTACGGGGTACAATGATTGTAACAATATATATGTGATATACACTCTATTAAATAAAAATATTAAAAAAAATAAAAATAAAAATAAAATAAAATTTAAAAAAAGAAAAAAAGTTTGTGCCTGCTGAGAAGAATACAAATTGCAATTTCTACTACTCTGGGAAGCTGCCCAAGGCTCAGTTCTGGCTTGTCCGGACGCAGAATCCTCCCAGAAGAATTTAGATTCCTGGTGAGGAGCTCGGAGCTCAGCTGAGGAGGTGAATCTGGGATCGCGACGCTAATGATTGTCAACCTTCCCCCCCCTTTCCTCCTTCCCTCACTCTCTCCCTCCCTTTCTCCATTTGTCTCTATTGACAAAACTGATCACATTGCACTTTATTAAAAAAAAGTACAGTAAAAATTATATATTTAATTTCAATATAATCTCTCTCACCAAATCAAAGTGTGGATAACTCTTGCAATTGTGATATTAAACTTAGACAATAATGTTCTCATGCAGAGCATAGCAATAAACAGCAAAAATATATTTTTAAAGTATTTTTGCTACTGTATAAGAGCAAGACTTACTTGTGTAGCTCAAAGTTTTTACTGGATTTGCTCGAGTTCCATCTGCTACAAATGTTGTAATGGAAAAACTGTAGCTGGTTCCAGATGTCAGATTTTTTATGGTAGCATTTTCAAATTCCACAGTAATATTTCCATAATTATCGATCGGGGGTGGATTTCCCTCGGTCAGTATCATGTACCGATATCCTTCTTTATGATCCACTGGCTTCATCCATTGCAGGATTATGAAGTTGGTGGTGACAGTCACCACAGTCACATTCTGCACTTCATTAGGCTCTATTAGGAAAGGACACAAGATATTTTGTCAGTGAAAGATGAACACTGAACAAAGAGGAAAGGATATGTATTAAAAGAATGGGTGAACCTTACATTGAATGTCATAAGAACACACGGGTCAAATTACAATGTATTGAATTATAAGTTTTATTAGAAGAACTATGGATTAAAAGTGAAAGGAAAGATAAAGGGAAGAGTAAGGAGGAAGCAGGGGGAAGCAGGATAGTTCATTGGCAAACTTGCCAATTGATTTGAGAAAGTATAAAAAAGATGAACTGTCTCTTACAACCAGTCATTGCAATTTTACACTAAGCCAGATAGCCACAGCATTTCCAAAAAGACCAGGGTATTCTTCAAGGAAATGGACAGTTGAATGCGAATCCAAGGGTTCCATTTTTGGCAAATGAATAGCAATGGTTCACTGACAGACTGGAAATTGCTACCGCATCGTTGTAGTTTGTTGAATTTTATGACGATTCTTTGTTTACAGATAAATATTCATATCAGGCAATTCACTGTGAAATAACCTATTAGAATTTCAAATGCAAAGAGGTGTAATTGCAATAGTATGGTAAATATGGTAATGGTAAAGCAATTAGCTCACAACAAATGCAATTCTGGATTCTGTCATATATTATTATTTATTTGAATTATAACTTCTTAGTCCACCTCTTAATTTCCTATAGCCTTATGGCATGGCAGCGATTTTGCAGAAAGTTGCAACCATATATGCAAGTTTCAATCCTTTGATATAGCTAATAAATTATTCCCCCAGCCAACAATCAACTCATCCTATAGAAAGGATGAAATAAAGATTTTGCACAATATTACTCATCTACCCAAGCCATACAAAATTTTCATGACACCTAAATTGATAAGAATGGCACATTTGTATGAAATATCTGTTGTTGGAATCAACTAGTGGTCTGCTAGTGAAATTAATGCAGTGACGGTACATATTTAAAGACAACGTTTCTTTTGAATATCAGGGTTGAAACCTCTGTCAACCACTGTCATAAGAAATCTTTTGATTTATAGATGGATTATTGCGCATCTTACCACTACAACTTCTTTCAGGCTTGTGATCGGAAAGTCTGCTCAAGGCAAGATTTAATGACACGGTCTTACAAGACACAAACCTCACTGAAGACACATAATGCTGACTTGCAAGTGTGTTGAAATGCCAATAAACAAATCCACCTCATCCACAGCAATGCTTAAAAACGTCATAAAAACAAAATAATGATTAACCCTGACATATAGTATGCTGCTGGGTTCCACTCCATCTAGGCTCAATGATAGAGCAAGAATATGGCCCCTGACAGGTTTACCAGTGCATTGGTCATGGCAAAACAAATTGACAAAATGAGAAATGTCTTTCAAAGAGCAACAATCCTAACAAAGGAAACAAAAGTTGCAGTTACCCCAACTCTCTGCAGAAACCTGCACCCAAATATCTGAAACTGTAACCTGCAAATAGTTTTCCAATTACCTCACAAATGGGACCATAGTCCTCTCTAGCTTGATTATCACATATGGGCTCAACCAAGTCTACAATACAAATTGCATCCACACACTTGAAATCTGATTCAGATCACCAGTTTCACACTTCACTCCAATGTGAACAAGCCACTGGAGAAATATCTATCTATGAGACCTATTTGTCTTTTTATGTCATAAAGTAGATATAGTGGGTGAGCAGCAAAGGGGCTTACCACTTGGGCAACCTAATCTGCCAGTTTATAAGAGTATATTCGACCTTCAAACTCGCCGCATGGTCGACACGTGGTCCTAGGAGGTCCTATGAGGTCACTGGATCTCTCCATGCTCGAGGGAAGTTCCCGAATACTTGTTGCCTCAGCTAGGCCGTGGAAAATTTTTCAGCATGTTGAAAAATTTTCCGGGACTAAAATTTGGTCAGCATGGTTCTTTTGAACCCGTAGTGTAGTGGAGTGGGATCGCTATTTAGTTACAGGCAGTCAAGTCAAAGGCTATCTCCTTTGCTGACCGGGTATTTTGATTGGTTCACTGGAGTTTTCAAGACCAAGGAAAACCTACCGGTAGGTAAAATGCCCGCTAAACTTTATTATACTTCTTAAAAGTGTCTCTACTCCTTCTCCCCCCCCCCCCTTCTCTCCCACCACACTCTCTAAAGGACTTACCGTTACTGTGCAGCCGTTTTATCTTCCTCTTCATCGTGGGTGTGAATTTCAGACAGTGCTCCCCCATCTTCCCTGCCCCCTCGCCTTTGCTGTGTGTGTGTGTGTGTGTGTGTGTGTGTGTGTGTGTGTGTGTGTGTGTGTGTGTGTGTGTGTGTGTGTGTGTGTGTGTGTGTGTGTGTGTGTGTGCGTGTGCGTGTGGCCGATCGATCCAGCGCGCGGTTTCAACACGGATGGTCGATCCAGCTCGAGGCTTTCCAAGCGTGTGCCCTCGAGCTTCAAGGTCGAAGACCCTCTTCTTAATTCGCCGATCAGGTCGCCCAAGAAGGACAGCCCCTTAAGATCAAGCATTCCATTTCCTGACATCAACAATCAGTAGAAAAGTTTCTATTTGAGGATACCTGGTCATCAAATCCAAATTCTACCCAATGTCTGACTGTTCATCATAAAGTCAGTTACAAATGAGAGGAAAAGACGTGCGAGCAGTTTCAAATGTCACTGATTTCACTCAGGTCTGGTTGTCAACCTCCGATAGATGCCAATAATTGTTTCAATCTCACAGAGTAATGATCAACCACTTCACAAAATCAAAAAATGACAATGTGGCGTCAGCCTAAACATGGGCCAGTTATGCTCGAACCCCCGTCAGGAGATCCGAAGGCGGGCGCGTGATGTCATGGGCTAGAGGGAGTGTCCTGGTACTTAAGGTCTCTTACCTCGAGACCTAGGAGGAGTCAACAGGTAGCTGAGCCCGAGAGTACAACCTCGCTCAGCTACAGCAACATTGTAATATGGTAAGCGCACCAACGTAATGTGTCACCACTGAATAAACAACACTTTGAACCGACCTGACGTCTCACCTTTATTCACCACGTTTGGTGCCGCAACAACAAAGCCAAACATTCTTTGTACCATTTATATTCCAACAACGCTCAATTTTTCAGAGTAAATGTGATAGTCAGAACAAGATCAGTTAAAATATTAGAAACAAGTAATAATAATTACAATTCCATGGCAAAGAAATAAGCTCTCCATTAATAACAAAACCACTATTAATGAATCTTTCTGCTGTTGATGTCACAACTGCTGCTGCTGCAGCCATTGCACTTTTTTCCAATAAGATTTCATTAATTTGGATGTTCCCAGTACATCCCTAAATTGTCTGTATATTTAATGTCACTTCAAGAGACACAATGAAATATGACACCACTCTCAAACAGCCTCTCAGATTCATTTCTGCTTTCCTTCCTGATGACTTGTTAGTCATAATCATCAAAGGTGCTTGAAAAGCCATGCAAAGAGCAAGAAAGCATATTGGACAACTAACTCTTGACTGTTCCAGAAGGGCCACTCACAGCAGAAGCCTGAACTACGAAACAACTGGCAGAGCAATCACCACTTATGGGTTTCCAGTAATTGATGCACATTTTCAATATCTGTATTGTACAAGATCTTAAACATAGCGCAGATATTAATTCCTGCACACCTGGACACCACCAAGAAGCAGTGAACAAAATCCATGCAGGGTTCCTGACGATCAACAAAGTCTTCATTTATCGATGCACTTCTTCCAATTATTTCACTGTGTTGGTCACAACAAGACCAATTAAAAGAAGAAAGGTCTCTTTCTGGTGTGAAATTTAAGAACAGCAATGCAAACTGTGGCACAGAAAGAAGTTGCCCATCAACAACAAAAGCTGCATCTAAATAGGCTCTTTGCAGAACACCTTCAACAGAATAGCCGACATTAGCTCCCAAATACTTTCCTCAAGTCAACGATCTCAAGTTGGAACCTAGTCTTATTTACTTGTTTTCCGATTGTGGGCTGCATCTTAATTCGCAAGGAAATTGCATCGCCCTTACTTGTAAACTGATTTAGAAGCACAGCTTCACTCTTGACTCCACCGTGAACAACAGTGAAACACCTAATAATAATACAATTCCATGCCAAAGAAATAAGCTCTCCATTAATAACAAAACCACTACTAATTAATCTTTTCTGCAGATCACAATCAAAACAAACTCTATCTCCCAAATCCAATGATCTGAAGATGGAACGAGATTCTTTCTTTCTTCCTTCTGGACGGTGGTCTGCACCATTGCACACAAGGGAACATGCTTCACACTTACTTGTAAACTGATTTAGAACCACAGCTTCACTCTTCACTCCACCTTGAACAACAGTGGTCACAGAAATGGTGTAATTGGTTCCAGACAGCAGATCTTGGATTTTGGTGGAATTTGTCATTTCATTGAAGAAAAGATCAGAACTGCTGGCAGTCCTGTACATGATGCTGAAGTTGTACTGGGTGACCACCATGTCCACGGGTCTCCCTAAGCTCAAGGAGATGGAAATGTTGCTTACGGCCATCACGGTAATGGCTCCAGGCTTGGAAGGAACTGTCAGAAGCAAGTAATTGGATAATGATGGTTGGAGAACGCACTAAAAATAATATAAAGTAAATATCGGCACAATAAATGTCATACATATTTTATTCCTAAATGATGCAGGATGCCCCTTAAACATTTGATGGCTTTTTCCAAGTTCAGGAATCACATGCAACATTTCACTCCCAAGCAGTGAGAATATGAAACCTACTGTCAGTACACAGGGTAGGCAATCAAGAAAGACAAATCAAGACCACACAGCCACCGTTCAGTGTCCACGGAGCAATAATCTGGTCAGCACCTCAATATACATCTATCAAGAATTGCTGACTGAGCTCCTTCCTTTACCACACTGTTGAGTCCACAACTAGCTCATTTGTCTTCTAGTATATGAAGACATGATTATATGATTTGCTGCAGATTAAGCAGTCTACCTTGGTCAGAGAGAAGCTCCTATTAAAACAATTGGTGTCTTTACCTGTAGTAGAAGAGACATTGACTGGATCTGCTGATGTATTATCTGCCGCCAGTGTGAACACACTGAATGTGTATCCAGTTCCAGGATTTAGTTGTGCCACAGTAACGAATTCATTACCAGTTATCATAATTGGGAAATGTCCACTCAGTGTCACCTTATAGATATACTCAGGCTTGGAGTCAAGCGGCTTGTCCCAACTCAGAGTAACTGAAGTGGTGTTGCGACTTGAAGCAATTGCATTGTTCACAGGATTCGGTTCTGCAATTATTAATGAAATGTTGAGGATAACACCAATCTCATTCTGCTTCATGCTTCACTTTATCTGATGATGTCACAACTGCTGCTGCAGCCATTGCACTTTTTTCCAATAAGATTTCATTAATTTGGATGTTCCTAGTACATCCCTAAATTGTCTGTATATTTAATGTCGCTTCAAGAGATCACAATGAAATATGACACCACTCTCAAACAGCCTCTCAGATTCATTTCTGCTTTCTTTCCTGATGACTTGTTAGTCATAATCATCAAAGGTGCTTGAAAAGCCATGCAAAGAGCAAGAAAGCATATTGGACAACTAACTCTTGACTGTTCCAGAAGGGCCACTCACAGCAGAAGCCTGAACTACGAAACAACTGGCAGAGCAATCACCACTTATGGGTTTCCAGTAATTGATGCACATTTTCAATATCTGTTTTGTACAAGATCTTAAACATAGCGCAGATATTAATTCCTGCACACCTGGACACCACCAACAAGCAGTGAACAAAATCCATGCAGGGTTCCTGACGATCAACAAAGTCTTCATTTATCGATGCACTTATCGTCACAACAAGACCAATTAAAGAAGAAAGCTCTCTTTCTGGTGTGAAATTTAAGAACAGCAATGCAAACTGTGGCACAGAAAGAAGTTGCCCATCAACAACAAAAGCTGCATCTAAATAGGCTCTTTGCAGAACACCTTCAACAGAATAGCCGACATTAGCTCCCAAATACTTTCCTCAAGTCAACGATCTCAAGTTGGAACCTAGTCTTATTTACTTGTTTTCCGATTGTGGGCTGCATCTTAATTCGCAAGGAAATTGCATCGCCCTTACTTGTAAACTGATTTAGAAGCACAGCTTCACTCTTGACTCCACCGTGAACAACAGTGAAACACCTAATAATAATACAATTCCATGCCAAAGAAATAAGCTCTCCATTAATAACAAAACCACTACTAATTAATCTTTCTGCAGATCACAATCAAAACAAACTCTATCTCCCAAATCCAATGATCTGAAGATGGAACGAGATTCTTTCTTTCTTCCTTCTGGACGGTGGTCTGCACCATTGCACACAAGGGAACATGCTTCACACTTACTTGTAAACTGATTTAGAACCACAGCTTCACTCTTCACTCCACCTTGAACAACAGTGGTCACAGAAATGGTGTAATTGGTTCCAGACAGCAGATCTTGGATTTTGGTGGAATTTGTCATTTCATTGAAGAAAAGATCAGAACTGCTGGCAGTCCTGTACATGATGCTGAAGTTGTACTGGGTGACCACCATGTCCACGGGTCTCCCTAAGCTCAAGGAGATGGAAATGTTGCTTACGGCCATCACGGTAATGGCTCCAGGCTTGGAAGGAACTGTCAGAAGCAAGTAATTGGATAATGATGGTTGGAGAACGCACTAAAAATAATATAAAGTAAATATCGGCACAATAAATGTCATACATATTTTATTCCTAAATGATGCAGGATGCCCCTTAAACATTTGATGGCTTTTTCCAAGTTCAGGAATCACATGCAACATTTCACTCCCAAGCAGTGAGAATATGAAACCTACTGTCAGTACACAGGGTAGGCAATCAAGAAAGACAAATCAAGACCACACAGCCACCGTTCAGTGTCCACGGAGCAATAATCTGGTCAGCACCTCAATATACATCTATCAAGAATTGCTGACTGAGCTCCTTCCTTTACCACACTGTTGAGTCCACAACTAGCTCATTTGTCTTCTAGTATATGAAGACATGATTATATGATTTGCTGCAGATTAAGCAGTCTACCTTGGTCAGAGAGAAGCTCCTATTAAAACAATTGGTGTCTTTACCTGTAGTAGAAGAGACATTGACTGGATCTGCTGATGTATTATCTGCCGCCAGTGTGAACACACTGAATGTGTATCCAGTTCCAGGATTTAGTTGTGCCACAGTAACGAATTCATTACCAGTTATCATAATTGGGAAATGTCCACTCAGTGTCACCTTATAGATATACTCAGGCTTGGAGTCAAGCGGCTTGTCCCAACTCAGAGTAACTGAAGTGGTGTTGCGACTTGAAGCAATTGCATTGTTCACAGGATTCGGTTCTGCAATTATTAATGAAATGTTGAGGATAACACCAATCTCATTCTGCTTCATGCTTCACTTTATCTGATGATGTCACAACTGCTGCTGCAGCCATTGCACTTTTTTCCAATAAGATTTCATTAATTTGGATGTTCCTAGTACATCCCTAAATTGTCTGTATATTTAATGTCGCTTCAAGAGATCACAATGAAATATGACACCACTCTCAAACAGCCTCTCAGATTCATTTCTGCTTTCTTTCCTGATGACTTGTTAGTCATAATCATCAAAGGTGCTTGAAAAGCCATGCAAAGAGCAAGAAAGCATATTGGACAACTAACTCTTGACTGTTCCAGAAGGGCCACTCACAGCAGAAGCCTGAACTACGAAACAACTGGCAGAGCAATCACCACTTATGGGTTTCCAGTAATTGATGCACATTTTCAATATCTGTTTTGTACAAGATCTTAAACATAGCGCAGATATTAATTCCTGCACACCTGGACACCACCAACAAGCAGTGAACAAAATCCATGCAGGGTTCCTGACGATCAACAAAGTCTTCATTTATCGATGCACTTATCGTCACAACAAGACCAATTAAAAGAAGAAAGCTCTCTTTCTGGTGTGAAATTTAAGAACAGCAATGCAAACTGTGGCACAGAAAGAAGTTGCCCATCAACAACAAAAGCTGCATCTAAATAGGCTCTTTGCAGAACACCTTCAACAGAATAGCCGACATTAGCTCCCAAATACTTTCCTCAAGTCAACGATCTCAAGTTGGAACCTAGTCTTATTTACTTGTTTTCCGATTGTGGGCTGCATCTTAATTCGCAAGGAAATTGCATCGCCCTTACTTGTAAACTGATTTAGAAGCACAGCTTCACTCTTGACTCCACCGTGAACAACAGTGAAACACCTAATAATAATACAATTCCATGCCAAAGAAATAAGCTCTCCATTAATAACAAAACCACTACTAATTAATCTTTCTGCAGATCACAATCAAAACAAACTCTATCTCCCAAATCCAATGATCTGAAGATGGAACGAGATTCTTTCTTTCTTCCTTCTGGACGGTGGTCTGCACCATTGCACACAAGGGAACATGCTTCACACTTACTTGTAAACTGATTTAGAACCACAGCTTCACTCTTCACTCCACCTTGAACAACAGTGGTCACAGAAATGGTGTAATTGGTTCCAGACAGCAGATCTTGGATTTTGGTGGAATTTGTCATTTCATTGAAGAAAAGATCAGAACTGCTGGCAGTCCTGTACATGATGCTGAAGTTGTACTGGGTGACCACCATGTCCACGGGTCTCCCTAAGCTCAAGGAGATGGAAATGTTGCTTACGGCCATCACGGTAATGGCTCCAGGCTTGGAAGGAACTGTCAGAAGCAAGTAATTGGATAATGATGGTTGGAGAACGCACTAAAAATAATATAAAGTAAATATCGGCACAATAAATGTCATACATATTTTATTCCTAAATGATGCAGGGATGCCCCTTAAACATTTGATGGCTTTTTCCAAGTTCAGGAATCACATGCAACATTTCACTCCCAAGCAGTGAGAATATGAAACCTACTGTCAGTACACAGGGTAGGCAATCAAGAAAGACAAATCAAGACCACACAGCCACCGTTCAGTGTCCACGGAGCAATAATCTGGTCAGCACCTCAATATACATCTATCAAGAATTGCTGACTGAGCTCCTTCCTTTACCACACTGTTGAGTCCACAACTAGCTCATTTGTCTTCTAGTATATGAAGACATGATTATATGATTTGCTGCAGATTAAGCAGTCTACCTTGGTCAGAGAGAAGCTCCTATTAAAACAATTGGTGTCTTTACCTGTAGTAGAAGAGACATTGACTGGATCTGCTGATGTATTATCTGCCGCCAGTGTGAACACACTGAATGTGTATCCAGTTCCAGGATTTAGTTGTGCCACAGTAACGAATTCATTACCAGTTATCATAATTGGGAAATGTCCACTCAGTGTCACCTTATAGATATACTCAGGCTTGGAGTCAAGCGGCTTGTCCCAACTCAGAGTAACTGAAGTGGTGTTGCGACTTGAAGCAATTGCATTGTTCACAGGATTCGGTTCTGCAATTATTAATGAAATGTTGAGGATAACACCAATCTCATTCTGCTTCATGCTTCACTTTATCTGATGATGTCACAACTGCTGCTGCAGCCATTGCACTTTTTTCCAATAAGATTTCATTAATTTGGATGTTCCTAGTACATCCCTAAATTGTCTGTATATTTAATGTCGCTTCAAGAGATCACAATGAAATATGACACCACTCTCAAACAGCCTCTCAGATTCATTTCTGCTTTCTTTCCTGATGACTTGTTAGTCATAATCATCAAAGGTGCTTGAAAAGCCATGCAAAGAGCAAGAAAGCATATTGGACAACTAACTCTTGACTGTTCCAGAAGGGCCACTCACAGCAGAAGCCTGAACTACGAAACAACTGGCAGAGCAATCACCACTTATGGGTTTCCAGTAATTGATGCACATTTTCAATATCTGTTTTGTACAAGATCTTAAACATAGCGCAGATATTAATTCCTGCACACCTGGACACCACCAACAAGCAGTGAACAAAATCCATGCAGGGTTCCTGACGATCAACAAAGTCTTCATTTATCGATGCACTTATCGTCACAACAAGACCAATTAAAAGAAGAAAGCTCTCTTTCTGGTGTGAAATTTAAGAACAGCAATGCAAACTGTGGCACAGAAAGAAGTTGCCCATCAACAACAAAAGCTGCATCTAAATAGGCTCTTTGCAGAACACCTTCAACAGAATAGCCGACATTAGCTCCCAAATACTTTCCTCAAGTCAACGATCTCAAGTTGGAACCTAGTCTTATTTACTTGTTTTCCGATTGTGGGCTGCATCTTAATTCGCAAGGAAATTGCATCGCCCTTACTTGTAAACTGATTTAGAAGCACAGCTTCACTCTTGACTCCACCGTGAACAACAGTGAAACACCTAATAATAATACAATTCCATGCCAAAGAAATAAGCTCTCCATTAATAACAAAACCACTACTAATTAATCTTTCTGCAGATCACAATCAAAACAAACTCTATCTCCCAAATCCAATGATCTGAAGATGGAACGAGATTCTTTCTTTCTTCCTTCTGGACGGTGGTCTGCACCATTGCACACAAGGGAACATGCTTCACACTTACTTGTAAACTGATTTAGAACCACAGCTTCACTCTTCACTCCACCTTGAACAACAGTGGTCACAGAAATGGTGTAATTGGTTCCAGACAGCAGATCTTGGATTTTGGTGGAATTTGTCATTTCATTGAAGAAAAGATCAGAACTGCTGGCAGTCCTGTACATGATGCTGAAGTTGTACTGGGTGACCACCATGTCCACGGGTCTCCCTAAGCTCAAGGAGATGGAAATGTTGCTTACGGCCATCACGGTAATGGCTCCAGGCTTGGAAGGAACTGTCAGAAGCAAGTAATTGGATAATGATGGTTGGAGAACGCACTAAAAATAATATAAAGTAAATATCGGCACAATAAATGTCATACATATTTTTATTCCTAAATGATGCAGGATGCCCCTTAAACATTTGATGGCTTTTTCCAAGTTCAGGAATCACATGCAACATTTCACTCCCAAGCAGTGAGAATATGAAACCTACTGTCAGTACAGGGTAGGCAATCAAGAAAGACAAATCAAGACCACACAGCCACCGTTCAGTGTCCACGGAGCAATAATCTGGTCAGCACCTCAATATACATCTATCAAGAATTGCTGACTGAGCTCCTTCCTTTACCACACTGTTGAGTCCACAACTAGCTCATTTGTCTTCTAGTATATGAAGACATGATTATATGATTTGCTGCAGATTAAGCAGTCTACCTTGGTCAGAGAGAAGCTCCTATTAAAACAATTGGTGTCTTTACCTGTAGTAGAAGAGACATTGACTGGATCTGCTGATGTATTATCTGCCGCCAGTGTGAACACACTGAATGTGTATCCAGTTCCAGGATTTAGTTGTGCCACAGTAACGAATTCATTACCAGTTATCATAATTGGGAAATGTCCACTCAGTGTCACCTTATAGATATACTCAGGCTTGGAGTCAAGCGGCTTTGTCCCAACTCAGAGTAACTGAAGTGGTGTTGCGACTTGAAGCAATTGCATTGTTCACAGGATTCGGTTCTGCAATTATTAATGAAATGTTGAGGATAACACCAATCTCATTCTGCTTCATGCTTCACTTTATCTGATGATGTCACAACTGCTGCTGCAGCCATTGCACTTTTTTCCAATAAGATTTCATTAATTTGGATGTTCCTAGTACATCCCTAAATTGTCTGTATATTTAATGTCGCTTCAAGAGATCACAATGAAATATGACACCACTCTCAAACAGCCTCTCAGATTCATTTCTGCTTTCTTTCCTGATGACTTGTTAGTCATAATCATCAAAGGTGCTTGAAAAGCCATGCAAAGAGCAAGAAAGCATATTGGACAACTAACTCTTGACTGTTCCAGAAGGGCCACTCACAGCAGAAGCCTGAACTACGAAACAACTGGCAGAGCAATCACCACTTATGGGTTTCCAGTAATTGATGCACATTTTCAATATCTGTTTTGTACAAGATCTTAAACATAGCGCAGATATTAATTCCTGCACACCTGGACACCACCAACAAGCAGTGAACAAAATCCATGCAGGGTTCCTGACGATCAACAAAGTCTTCATTTATCGATGCACTTATCACTGTGTTGGTCACAACAAGACCAATTAAAAGAAGAAAGCTCTCTTTCTGGTGTGAAATTTAAGAACAGCAATGCAAACTGTGGCACAGAAAGAAGTTGCCCATCAACAACAAAAGCTGCATCTAAATAGGCTCTTTGCAGAACACCTTCAACAGAATAGCCGACATTAGCTCCCAAATACTTTCCTCAAGTCAACGATCTCAAGTTGGAACCTAGTCTTATTTACTTGTTTTCCGATTGTGGGCTGCATCTTAATTCGCAAGGAAATTGCATCGCCCTTACTTGTAAACTGATTTAGAAGCACAGCTTCACTCTTGACTCCACCGTGAACAACAGTGAAACACCTAATAATAATTACAATTCCATGCCAAAGAAATAAGCTCTCCATTAATAACAAAACCACTACTAATTAATCTTTCTGCAGATCACAATCAAAACAAACTCTATCTCCCAAATCCAATGATCTGAAGATGGAACGAGATTCTTTCTTTCTTCCTTCTGGACGGTGGTCTGCACCATTGCACACAAGGGAACATGCTTCACACTTACTTGTAAACTGATTTAGAACCACAGCTTCACTCTTCACTCCACCTTGAACAACAGTGGTCACAGAAATGGTGTAATTGGTTCCAGACAGCAGATCTTGGATTTTGGTGGAATTTGTCATTTCATTGAAGAAAAGATCAGAACTGCTGGCAGTCCTGTACATGATGCTGAAGTTGTACTGGGTGACCACCATGTCCACGGGTCTCCCTAAGCTCAAGGAGATGGAAATGTTGCTTACGGCCATCACGGTAATGGCTCCAGGCTTGGAAGGAACTGTCAGAAGCAAGTAATTGGATAATGATGGTTGGAGAACGCACTAAAAATAATATCAAGTAAATATCGGCACAATAAATGTCATACATATTTTATTCCTAAATGATGCAGGATGCCCTTAAACATTTGATGGCTTTTTCCAAGTTCAGGAATCACATGCAACATTTCACTCCCAAGCAGTGAGAATATGAAACCTACTGTCAGTACACAGGGTAGGCAATCAAGAAAGACAAATCAAGACCACACAGCCACCGTTCAGTGTCCACGGAGCAATAATCTGGTCAGCACCTCAATATACATCTATCAAGAATTGCTGACTGAGCTCCTTCCTTTACCACACTGTTGAGTCCACAACTAGCTCATTTGTCTTCTAGTATATGAAGACATGATTATATGATTTGCTGCAGATTAAGCAGTCTACCTTGGTCAGAGAGAAGCTCCTATTAAAACAATTGGTGTCTTTACCTGTAGTAGAAGAGACATTGACTGGATCTGCTGATGTATTATCTGCCGCCAGTGTGAACACACTGAATGTGTATCCAGTTCCAGGATTTAGTTGTGCCACAGTAACGAATTCATTACCAGTTATCATAATTGGGAAATGTCCACTCAGTGTCACCTTATAGATATACTCAGGCTTGGAGTCAAGCGGCTTGTCCCAACTCAGAGTAACTGAAGTGGTGTTGCGACTTGAAGCAATTGCATTGTTCACAGGATTCGGTTCTGCAATTATTAATGAAATGTTGAGGATAACACCAATCTCATTCTGCTTCATGCTTCACTTTATCTGATGATGTCACAACTGCTGCTGCAGCCATTGCACTTTTTTCCAATAAGATTTCATTAATTTGGATGTTCCTAGTACATCCCTAAATTGTCTGTATATTTAATGTCGCTTCAAGAGATCACAATGAAATATGACACCACTCTCAAACAGCCTCTCAGATTCATTTCTGCTTTCTTTCCTGATGACTTGTTAGTCATAATCATCAAAGGTGCTTGAAAAGCCATGCAAAGAGCAAGAAAGCATATTGGACAACTAACTCTTGACTGTTCCAGAAGGGCCACTCACAGCAGAAGCCTGAACTACGAAACAACTGGCAGAGCAATCACCACTTATGGGTTTCCAGTAATTGATGCACATTTTCAATATCTGTTTTGTACAAGATCTTAAACATAGCGCAGATATTAATTCCTGCACACCTGGACACCACCAACAAGCAGTGAACAAAATCCATGCAGGGTTCCTGACGATCAACAAAGTCTTCATTTATCGATGCACTTATCGTCACAACAAGACCAATTAAAAGAAGAAAGCTCTCTTTCTGGTGTGAAATTTAAGAACAGCAATGCAAACTGTGGCACAGAAAGAAGTTGCCCATCAACAACAAAAGCTGCATCTAAATAGGCTCTTTGCAGAACACCTTCAACAGAATAGCCGACATTAGCTCCCAAATACTTTCCTCAAGTCAACGATCTCAAGTTGGAACCTAGTCTTATTTACTTGTTTTCCGATTGTGGGCTGCATCTTAATTCGCAAGGAAATTGCATCGCCCTTACTTGTAAACTGATTTAGAAGCACAGCTTCACTCTTGACTCCACCGTGAACAACAGTGAAACACCTAATAATAATACAATTCCATGCCAAAGAAATAAGCTCTCCATTAATAACAAAACCACTACTAATTAATCTTTCTGCAGATCACAATCAAAACAAACTCTATCTCCCAAATCCAATGATCTGAAGATGGAACGAGATTCTTTCTTTCTTCCTTCTGGACGGTGGTCTGCACCATTGCACACAAGGGAACATGCTTCACACTTACTTGTAAACTGATTTAGAACCACAGCTTCACTCTTCACTCCACCTTGAACAACAGTGGTCACAGAAATGGTGTAATTGGTTCCAGACAGCAGATCTTGGATTTTGGTGGAATTTGTCATTTCATTGAAGAAAAGATCAGAACTGCTGGCAGTCCTGTACATGATGCTGAAGTTGTACTGGGTGACCACCATGTCCACGGGTCTCCCTAAGCTCAAGGAGATGGAAATGTTGCTTACGGCCATCACGGTAATGGCTCCAGGCTTGGAAGGAACTGTCAGAAGCAAGTAATTGGATAATGATGGTTGGAGAACGCACTAAAAATAATATCAAGTAAATATCGGCACAATAAATGTCATACATATTTTATTCCTAAATGATGCAGGATGCCCCTTAAACATTTGATGGCTTTTTCCAAGTTCAGGAATCACATGCAACATTTCACTCCCAAGCAGTGAGAATATGAAACCTACTGTCAGTACACAGGGTAGGCAATCAAGAAAGACAAATCAAGACCACACAGCCACCGTTCAGTGTCCACGGAGCAATAATCTGGTCAGCACCTCAATATACATCTATCAAGAATTGCTGACTGAGCTCCTTCCTTTACCACACTGTTGAGTCCACAACTAGCTCATTTGTCTTCTAGTATATGAAGACATGATTATATGATTTGCTGCAGATTAAGCAGTCTACCTTGGTCAGAGAGAAGCTCCTATTAAAACAATTGGTGTCTTTACCTGTAGTAGAAGAGACATTGACTGGATCTGCTGATGTATTATCTGCCGCCAGTGTGAACACACTGAATGTGTATCCAGTTCCAGGATTTAGTTGTGCCACAGTAACGAATTCATTACCAGTTATCATAATTGGGAAATGTCCACTCAGTGTCACCTTATAGATATACTCAGGCTTGGAGTCAAGCGGCTTGTCCCAACTCAGAGTAACTGAAGTGGTGTTGCGACTTGAAGCAATTGCATTGTTCACAGGATTCGGTTCTGCAATTATTAATGAAATGTTGAGGATAACACCAATCTCATTCTGCTTCATGCTTCACTTTATCTGATGATGTCACAACTGCTGCTGCAGCCATTGCACTTTTTTCCAATAAGATTTCATTAATTTGGATGTTCCTAGTACATCCCTAAATTGTCTGTATATTTAATGTCGCTTCAAGAGATCACAATGAAATATGACACCACTCTCAAACAGCCTCTCAGATTCATTTCTGCTTTCTTTCCTGATGACTTGTTAGTCATAATCATCAAAGGTGCTTGAAAAGCCATGCAAAGAGCAAGAAAGCATATTGGACAACTCTTGACTGTTCCAGAAGGGCCACTCACAGCAGAAGCCTGAACTACGAAACAACTGGCAGAGCAATCACCACTTATGGGTTTCCAGTAATTGATGCACATTTTCAATATCTGTTTTGTACAAGATCTTAAACATAGCGCAGATATTAATTCCTGCACACCTGGACACCACCAACAAGCAGTGAACAAAATCCATGCAGGGTTCCTGACGATCAACAAAGTCTTCATTTATCGATGCACTTATCGTCACAACAAGACCAATTAAAAGAAGAAAGCTCTCTTTCTGGTGTGAAATTTAAGAACAGCAATGCAAACTGTGGCACAGAAAGAAGTTGCCCATCAACAACAAAAGCTGCATCTAAATAGGCTCTTTGCAGAACACCTTCAACAGAATAGCCGACATTAGCTCCCAAATACTTTCCTCAAGTCAACGATCTCAAGTTGGAACCTAGTCTTATTTACTTGTTTTCCGATTGTGGGCTGCATCTTAATTCGCAAGGAAATTGCATCGCCCTTACTTGTAAACTGATTTAGAAGCACAGCTTCACTCTTGACTCCACCGTGAACAACAGTGAAACACCTAATAATAATACAATTCCATGCCAAAGAAATAAGCTCTCCATTAATAACAAAACCACTACTAATTAATCTTTCTGCAGATCACAATCAAAACAAACTCTATCTCCCAAATCCAATGATCTGAAGATGGAACGAGATTCTTTCTTTCTTCCTTCTGGACGGTGGTCTGCACCATTGCACACAAGGGAACATGCTTCACACTTACTTGTAAACTGATTTAGAACCACAGCTTCACTCTTCACTCCACCTTGAACAACAGTGGTCACAGAAATGGTGTAATTGGTTCCAGACAGCAGATCTTGGATTTTGGTGGAATTTGTCATTTCATTGAAGAAAAGATCAGAACTGCTGGCAGTCCTGTACATGATGCTGAAGTTGTACTGGGTGACCACCATGTCCACGGGTCTCCCTAAGCTCAAGGAGATGGAAATGTTGCTTACGGCCATCACGGTAATGGCTCCAGGCTTGGAAGGAACTGTCAGAAGCAAGTAATTGGATAATGATGGTTGGAGAACGCACTAAAAATAATATAAAGTAAATATCGGCACAATAAATGTCATACATATTTTATTCCTAAATGATGCAGGATGCCCCTTAAACATTTGATGGCTTTTTCCAAGTTCAGGAATCACATGCAACATTTCACTCCCCAAGCAGTGAGAATATGAAACCTACTGTCAGTACACAGGGTAGGCAATCAAGAAAGACAAATCAAGACCACACAGCCACCGTTCAGTGTCCACGGAGCAATAATCTGGTCAGCACCTCAATATACATCTATCAAGAATTGCTGACTGAGCTCCTTCCTTTACCACACTGTTGAGTCCACAACTAGCTCATTTGTCTTCTAGTATATGAAGACATGATTATATGATTTGCTGCAGATTAAGCAGTCTACCTTGGTCAGAGAGAAGCTCCTATTAAAACAATTGGTGTCTTTACCTGTAGTAGAAGAGACATTGACTGGATCTGCTGATGTATTATCTGCCGCCAGTGTGAACACACTGAATGTGTATCCAGTTCCAGGATTTAGTTGTGCCACAGTAACGAATTCATTACCAGTTATCATAATTGGGAAATGTCCACTCAGTGTCACCTTATAGATATACTCAGGCTTGGAGTCAAGCGGCTTGTCCCAACTCAGAGTAACTGAAGTGGTGTTGCGACTTGAAGCAATTGCATTGTTCACAGGATTCGGTTCTGCAATTATTAATGAAATGTTGAGGATAACACCAATCTCATTCTGCTTCATGCTTCACTTTATCTGATGATGTCACAACTGCTGCTGCAGCCATTGCACTTTTTTCCAATAAGATTTCATTAATTTGGATGTTCCTAGTACATCCCTAAATTGTCTGTATATTTAATGTCGCTTCAAGAGATCACAATGAAATATGACACCACTCTCAAACAGCCTCTCAGATTCATTTCTGCTTTCTTTCCTGATGACTTGTTAGTCATAATCATCAAAGGTGCTTGAAAAGCCATGCAAAGAGCAAGAAAGCATATTGGACAACTAACTCTTGACTGTTCCAGAAGGGCCACTCACAGCAGAAGCCTGAACTACGAAACAACTGGCAGAGCAATCACCACTTATGGGTTTCCAGTAATTGATGCACATTTTCAATATCTGTTTTGTACAAGATCTTAAACATAGCGCAGATATTAATTCCTGCACACCTGGACACCACCAACAAGCAGTGAACAAAATCCATGCAGGGTTCCTGACGATCAACAAAGTCTTCATTTATCGATGCACTTATCGTCACAACAAGACCAATTAAAAGAAGAAAGCTCTCTTTCTGGTGTGAAATTTAAGAACAGCAATGCAAACTGTGGCACAGAAAGAAGTTGCCCATCAACAACAAAAGCTGCATCTAAATAGGCTCTTTGCAGAACACCTTCAACAGAATAGCCGACATTAGCTCCCAAATACTTTCCTCAAGTCAACGATCTCAAGTTGGAACCTAGTCTTATTTACTTGTTTTCCGATTGTGGGCTGCATCTTAATTCGCAAGGAAATTGCATCGCCCTTACTTGTAAACTGATTTAGAAGCACAGCTTCACTCTTGACTCCACCGTGAACAACAGTGAAACACCTAATAATAATTACAATTCCATGCCAAAGAAATAAGCTCTCCATTAATAACAAAACCACTACTAATTAATCTTTCTGCAGATCACAATCAAAACAAACTCTATCTCCCAAATCCAATGATCTGAAGATGGAACGAGATTCTTTCTTTCTTCCTTCTGGACGGTGGTCTGCACCATTGCACACAAGGGAACATGCTTCACACTTACTTGTAAACTGATTTAGAACCACAGCTTCACTCTTCACTCCACCTTGAACAACAGTGGTCACAGAAATGGTGTAATTGGTTCCAGACAGCAGATCTTGGATTTTGGTGGAATTTGTCATTTCATTGAAGAAAAGATCAGAACTGCTGGCAGTCCTGTACATGATGCTGAAGTTGTACTGGGTGACCA
This sequence comes from Okamejei kenojei, assembly GCA_035221665.1. Lineage (NCBI taxonomy): Eukaryota > Metazoa > Chordata > Chondrichthyes > Rajiformes > Rajidae > Okamejei > Okamejei kenojei. Next base: position 32,571,538 of record CM069148.1, read on the forward strand.
CCATGTCCACGGGTCTCCCTAAGCTCAAGGAGATGGAAATGTTGCTTACGGCCATCACGGTAATGGCTCCAGGCTTGGAAGGAACTGTCAGAAGCAAGTAATTGGATAATGATGGTTGGAGAACGCACTAAAAATAATATAAAGTAAATATCGGCACAATAAATGTCATACATATTTTATTCCTAAATGATGCAGGATGCCCCTTAAACATTTGATGGCTTTTTCCAAGTTCAGGAATCACATGCAACATTTCACTCCCAAGCAGTGAGAATATGAAACCTACTGTCAGTACACAGGGTAGGCAATCAAGAAAGACAAATCAAGACCACACAGCCACCGTTCAGTGTCCACGGAGCAATAATCTGGTCAGCACCTCAATATACATCTATCAAGAATTGCTGACTGAGCTCCTTCTTTTACCACACTGTTGAGTCCATAACTAGTTCATTTGTCTTCTAGTATATGAAGACATGATTATATGATTTGCTGCAGATTAAGCAGTCTACCTTGGTCAGAGAGAAGCTCCTATTAAAACAATTGGTGTCTTTACCTGTAGTAGAAGAGACATTGACTGGATCTGCTGATGTATTATCTGCCGCCAGTGTGAACACACTGAATGTGTATCCAGTTCCAGGATTTAGTTGTGCCACAGTAACGAATTCATTACCAGATATCATAATTGGGAAATGTCCACTCAGTGTCACCTTATAGGTATACTCAGGCTTGGAGTCAAGCGGTTTGTCCCAACTCAGAGTAACTGAAGTGGTGTTGCGACTTGAAGCAATTGCATTGTTCACAGGATTCGGTTCTGCAATTATTAATGAAATGTTGAGGATAACACCAATCTCATTCTGCTTCATGCTTCACTTTATCTGATGATGTCACAACTGCTGCTGCAGCCATTGCACTTTTTTCCAATAAGATTTCATTAATTTGGATGTTCCTAGTACATCCCTAAATTGTCTGTATATTTAATGTCGCTTCAAGAGATCACAATGAAATATGACACCACTCTCAAACAGCCTCTCAGATTCATTTCTGCTTTCTTTCCTGATGACTTGTTAGTCATAATCATCAAAGGTGCTTGAAAAGCCATGCAAAGAGCAAGAAAGCATATTGGACAACTAACTCTTGACTGTTCCAGAAGGGCCACTCACAGCAGAAGCCTGAACTACGAAACAACTGGCAGAGCAATCACCACTTATGGGTTTCCAGTAATTGATGCACATTTTCAATATCTGTTTTGTACAAGATCTTAAACATAGCGCAGATATTAATTCCTGCACACCTGGACACCACCAACAAGCAGTGAACAAAATCCATGCAGGGTTCCTGACGATCAACAAAGTCTTCATTTATCGATGCACTTCTTCCAATTATTTCACTGTGTTGGTCACAACAAGACCAATTAAAAGAAGAAAGGTCTCTTTCTAGTGTGAAATTTAAGAACAGCAATGCAAACTGTGGCACAGAAAGAAGTTGCCCATCAACAACAAAAGCTGCATCTAAATAGGCTCTTTGCAGAACACCTTCAACAGAATATCCGACATTAGCTCCCAAATACTTTCCTCAAGTCAACGATCTCAAGTTGGAACCTAGTCTTATTTACTTGTTTTCCGATTGTGGGCTGCATCTTAATTCGCAAGGAAATTGCATCGCCCTTACTTGTAAACTGATTTAGAAGCACAGCTTCACTCTTGACTCCACCGTGAACAACAGTGAAACACCTAATAATAATTACAATTCCATGCCAAAGAAATAAGCTCTCCATTAATAACAAAACCACTACTAATTAATCTTTCTGCAGATCACAATCAAAACAAACTCTATCTCCCAAATCCAATGATCTGAAGATGGAACGAGATTCTTTCTTTCTTCCTTCTGGACGGTGGTCTGCACCATTGCACACAAGGGAACATGCTTCACACTTACTTGTAAACTGATTTAGAACCACAGCTTCACTCTTCACTCCACCTTGAACAACAGTGGTCACAGAAATGGTGTAATTGGTTCCAGACAGCAGATCTTGGATTTTGGTGGAATTTGTCATTTCATTGAAGAAAAGATCAGAACTGCTGGCAGTCCTGTACATGATGCTGAAGTTGTACTGGGTGACCACCATGTCCACGGGTCTCCCTAAGCTCAAGGAGATGGAAATGTTGCTTACGGCCATCACGGTAATGGCTCCAGGCTTGGAAGGAACTGTCAGAAGCAAGTAATTGGATAATGATGGTTGGAGAACGCACTAAAAATAATATAAAGTAAATATCGGCACAATAAATGTCATACATATTTTATTCCTAAATGATGCAGGATGCCCCTTAAACATTTGATGGCTTTTTCCAAGTTCAGGAATCACATGCAACATTTCACTCCCATGCTATTATGCAGTGAGAATATGAAACCTACTGTCAGTACACTGGGTAGGCAATCAAGAAAGACAAATCAAGACCACACAGCCACCGCTCAGTGTCCACGGAGCAACAATCTGGTCAGCACCTCAAAATACAACAGTGGGGAACATTGGAGGAAGAGACTGACTTTGGTGCCTTCCCTCACAGTGGGAAATTTTGATCCTGCTGTGTGGGGATGTTTTATGTTGAATTCTATCAACTCTATGTTGTGTTCTTTATTTTTACTGTATGGCTGTATGGTGATTTCATTTCACTGTGCCAATTGGCACATGTGACAAATAAATGTATCTTGTATCTTGTCTTGTATCTTGAAGGGAGCTTTCTTTCCTTTCTTTCAGTGACCTCGCCAGTTCAAAATAATCCTCGCCAGAAGCTGACATCAAGATTTACCAATAATTCCTTTCTGCAGTGAAAGATATGGTGAGCTTTGAATTTGTTAACCATGCCAATTAAGTAAGAGAGACATAATTTTATGAGGCGAGTTTAAAAGAGGATAATGTTCTGCACCAAGAAACCAATGCCTGGATTTGCAAAGTGTACATGAACCAAAATAATGGTGACAGCAATGTAGCTTTGGAACATCTTCATCCTACCAACTCTACATTCCTTCACCAGGAAAGCAGAAGGTGGTGGATTAAGAATATCTGCACATAGGGGATACAGCGATAGGTAGAAGATATTTGCCTTTGTAGCAACTCTCACATCCTCGAATGTATGTAAACAATTCGAACAACAGGTCAGGATGAAAATAACTGTTGCATGCCTTTGACCCATTTACTTTAGACAAGCTATTCCTCATGTGAAACCTGAGCTTCAAAAGGTGGAGAAAACAAAGTGCTGGAGGAACTCAGCAGGTCAGTTTTTGTGGGGGGATGGACATACATTTTGGGTCAGGACTGTTCAATCCATTCCCTCCACAGAGTCCTTACTGCTGAGTTCCTCCAGCAGTTTGTTTTGCTCAAAATTTTAGTATCTGCATACTTTTCTATCTGCCTTAAAGCTACATAATTTACAAAAGAGAAAGATCTACTGATGTGACCTGCTTGACGTTCGTCCATCAATTAGCAATTAGAAACAGGCATGATCACTTTGTCTCCTCACAACTGTAGTAATTAGAAACATTTTGATTTGAAGTTGGAATTGCCATTATCTTGGATCTGTAGCAACCGTCAGGATGACAAAGAGTATCCACGCCCACCCAGATGACATGGTTCTGGCTTACAAACTTCAACATGATGCTGATAATTGGAGTTAAAGTAGGTATGTTACAAAACTTACCTTTAGCGGTGCTGCAGTTCTGTCGCTGACTGTGTGCGCGACTTTGGCGCCTTTAAGGGGGGGGGGGGGTGTTAAAATGCGTTTTTTCACTTGCCATCCGGAGCTTTCTTTTGTCGGAGTGCAAACTATTTCTGGAGATTCGTTCCGACTGCCGGTAAGTTCATTTTTAAAAATAAATAGCCCGACTATTTCAGCTCTGGAGTAAAATAAAAATGAGCTCCTAATGCCATGAACGCCGACAACGGGGACAGATTTTACGTAGGGGGCAGGTAAGTGAAAGCTGTTTATTTTTACATATAAACTTGTTTGTTTAGATGACCTTAATCAACATTTAATGTTGCGAATCGGTGATTTATTCCCCATACAAACTGGCAGAATTATTCCTGCCGACATGGGGTTTAAATTCACCGCAACCGCAACGTTCTAATCCATTGCGTTCCATAAAATCCCACTCGCAAGCTGATTTAAAAGCCCATTAATTTACAGGCAGTAAACATGAAATTCCGTCAATTTGGCCTATAAATTAATGACAATTAAATTTAAAAATCATGTTATATTGTGAATTGTTGTGCGAATGTTAATTGGACACTTAGGCTTTAATTTATTTTTAAAAAAATTTCTTAAGAAATGGATAGATGTTTAGATCTAGTAATTGAATTTTGTAATTAGCTACAACTGGGAAACTAACTAATTATATGGTTTAATTTCAGGTCATCCAAGTAAGATTGTTTCATATTTGTTTCAGGGTACTTCAATCTATAATTGAAAATTTCTTTCAGTTCTCTTAATTTTTAAGAAAGTTATGGGCTTTTGACTGTCCTCGATCACAACTCTAGTGTTAAGTCAATAGAAAACCAATAGGAAACAAGTTGCTAATTTCCGAGTATGAAAATGGCCATAACTTTTTTAATACTGAAGATATGAAAGTGAATTAGGTGTCAAATTAAACTTATTTTTATGCTTTATCTCATGGGATAAATTGCAGACTTGATTTTAAAAATCTCAAAATTTAGTAACATTGCTAGTTAAAGTATTAGAAACACCTCTCTCCAGTCAAGGTGAAAGAGCAACAATTCTGAGGCATGGAAGTCTATTTAAAACAAATACTGCAACTAAACTCTTGGTAGAACATCTTCAATCCAATATATGACATTGTTGTGCAAATACTTTTTGTTTTAATCCAATGACCTCACAAGGCAGAAGAAGAACCTTTCTGACTTCATTCTCCTGTGTGAGCTGCACCACAGCTCACCAGGGAAATGGCATCCACTTACTTGTAAACTGACTTAGAACCACAGCTTCACTCCCCACTCCAGCTGGAATAACCGTTGTCACAGAGATGGTGTAATTGGTTCCGGATTGCAGACCTTGGATTGTGGTGAAATTTGTACTTTCAGTTGAGGATTTAATTTGATCACTTGCTATCCCGTATGAGATGCTGAAGTTGTATTGGTTGATGGTCATATTCGCTGGATTTCCTAAGCTCAATGAGATGGAACTGTTGCTGACGTCTGTAACTATAATGGCTCCTGGCTTGGAAGGAACTGTTAAAAACAGGTTATTAGATAATGACAAGCATAATAGGCACAAAATAGAAATGCTAACTGAATTATCTAGTAAACACTGTTTTATTACTTAAAATAAAACATAAATCCAACACTAAGTAGTAATACCAATGATACTTGGATACTTTGTTTCTTACTTATCTTTGAAGATAATGCATTATTTTCTTCAATAGTTCTCGTAATCATCCAACAGTAGAAATACTAGGCTTCTCAGGTGAGAATGATCGTAACATTTACCTAGATTGGGGGGGGTGTCTGGATTAGAGGGTATTAGCTACAGGAGAGGTTGGACAGACTTGGAGTGTTTCCTATGGAACACCAGAAGTGGTGGTGAAACCTGATAGAAGCATATAAAATTACGAGGGGCATAGAAAGGTCAGACAGTCAGAGTTGGGAAATGTCAAATACTGGAGGGCATAGCTGTATAGTGACAGAAGCAAAGTTTAAAGGCGATGTGCGGGCCAACTATTTTTTTTACATAGAGGGTAACGCACTTGCCAGGTTACTGGGTGAGGCAGATACAATAGTGGCATTTCAGAGGCTTTTGGATAGGCATATGGATATGCACAGAATGGAGTCATATGGATTTTGCCCAGATAGATAACTGACAGTCTTGGTATCATGTTCGGCACAGACATCGTGGGCTGAAGTGGCCTCTTCTTGTGCTGAACTGTTCTATGTTCTATAACAGGTTAGGGCCACACATGGCAGTGTTCACTATGATGCTTTATAGTTTTTTTTTAATTCCTCACTGTGACTCATCTCTATCAATAACAGCATTAACTGACATTGCTCCTACTTTCCTTTCCATTGCATAGTAGATTCTTTATTTCATTTGTGTTATTTTTCCATATTATAATAATTTCCTTATCACTTTGGAACTGCCCATTCAATTTTGATGAAAAGATACGGCCAGGAAACAGGCTTTTTGGCCAACCAAATCCATGCCACTGGAAGAAATCCACACAGTTACAGGAAGAACATGCAAACTCCACATGGGCAGCACCCATGGTCAGCATCGAACCCAGGTTACTGATGCGATGAGACAGTAGCTCTACCAGCTACACCATTGTGCCGCCCTACTTAAATGAATACAACTGGCCTGCACCCTATTTCATTCCCAAATATTGAATATTTGAAATATATTTTAATAAAATGCACAGAATATTCAACTTGATGTTTTGATTCTGTTCACAGGTGTGTTGTCTTACAAAGGATAATTCAAGGAAATTCTTGTTCAGGAAAGAGTTCCCATTGAAGCAAAGTCCATATTAAACTATTCTTACCTGTCGCAGTGGAGATATTGACCGGATCTGCTGATGTATTTTCTGCCACCAGAGTGAACACGCTGAATGTGTATTCAGTTCCAGGTTTCAGATTCATAAAAACGATGACTTCATCAGTAGTCACCTTTGTTTGGAGATTGTCACTCAATACCACCTTATATGTATAATCTGGCCTGTAGCCGAATGGTTGGTTCCACCTCAGAGTAATTGAAGTGGTGGTGCGATTTGAAACCGTTGCATTGCTCACAGGGTTTGGCGCTGTAATTATTATTGAGATAATGTGAATAATAGCAATCTCCTATTGCCTCATGTTTCATTGCATTGTGACAAGTGATGCTGCAACTGTCCATATCATTCCAATTCATTTTCATTAGCAATCTCGTTTCCCTCACAACAATCAATTTATTAACCCCATTGTAAATATTTTCCCTCCGGAGATCCCGTCAACTTCAATTGTAGACACCTTGCCACAATTATTAATGAATTCTTATCTTGAGTAGTCAACCAACCGAAGTTGAACATGTAGGAGCACTGGAGGCAGTTCTGGAGCACAGGGGGCTAACAGGTTATCTTATCGAGGTGTGTACGATCATGAGGGAAATATATAGGATGAATGCAGTTTTTACCCAGAGTAGGGTAATCAAGAACCAGAAGACATAGGTTTAAGGTGAGAAGGGAAAGATTTAATAGGGACCTGAGAGGCAACTGTTTCACAGAGGGTGGTGGGTATATGGAATGAGCTGCCAGAGGAGATAGTTGAGGCAGGTACCAAAACAACATTTAAAAGGCATTTAGACAGGAACATGGATCGGAAACATTTATCAGGATACAGGTCAATTGTGGGGAGGTGGGACTAGCATGGATGGGCCACCATGGTCGGCATGAGCTGGTCAGGCCAAAAAGCCTGTTTCCACACTGTAGGACTCCAAGATGCTTATATGGCCAATATAGGGTTTCAATATATAAAACAAGGAATCTTCAAACATTTAATAACCTTTTATTCATCAATTGGTTGTTTTTGATTTTAGGTTTATAAATGAACCCGACTCCTGCACCAATTTAAGAAATATCATGAGCTTACTAGGAATCAGAAATTTCGCATTACTATATCATGTCCAAAGACCCTGTGTGGAAGTGGGTAACCAACCATACACAGATGCCTTTTCAGATTTTTCACCCCTCATTTGGCAGGAGATTTGCATCTTTCTAAAGATCTCCGAAACCATCCTCTTTCTCTACACTGGTAAATGGGATTAAATGTGTGGAATGTTTAGTTACGTTGCTCAAGAATGATGTACATTTTTACTGCTGAAGTAATCTTCAATGAATGGGCATTCTATTGCGTCCAAAATATTATAAAAACCTCATATTAAGATATAGGCAAGATTCACGAACACCTACCCACTCTAAGTGCAATAATAATGTGCTGTTACTTGAATAACACTATAAACGTTAACTATTTTACTCCTCCCACCTTCACATTCCAGTTACTATTGTTCTCTATATTTTTCAACTAATTGGTTCAGAGATGTTGATAGATTCTGAGCTCTAATTCTCAAGGAACCCAGGCTTTTATTGGCTTATGAGAATCATTCATTGCAGTCCCTGAACTTTGTTCTTTTATAAATAAATGGGAAACAGAGAAATTGTGCAGCATGTTTCAATTGTGAAATGTTGTGATGTTTTTTTCTTTAGTGAATTAGTTATTTATTGCAGTAATTTGGGCTTTTGTCACAAATGAAAAAAAAAAATCAAAACTTACTAAACAATATCAAGCCATTTTGAAAATGTGGCTAATGGGAATTCAATCTAATTTTGCTTCAGAATGACAGTCATGCTTAGAATACACCACACACATATAATTATTAAAAATATGCAAAATATTATTTTACATCATGATGAAACTGCAACCACAGCAATCTGTTTTTTTTCAAAATTGATTTATATATAAAAAATGGTTCAGTTCTAAGTCACATGGCATTCATTGATATAACTAATAACTGAATTTTCAATATTTCCTGTTCAAACTAGGTCATAATTATTTTAGCTTTACATTAATTTATGTTGCACAAGGTAGCTGGCAGAATAGTTGGTTGGATAGGTATGCTTTTTCACTAGGTATTCCATTATCCACTCAGCTATTATGTATGATGTTAAATATTTAACAATGGAATTGCAAGAAAGTCAATCATTACACTAACGTGAGTTCAAAGCAATGAAACATGGATTGCGTCCACATCCACAAGCAAACTAACAAGGTTTTAATGCAAAACAAAAAACACTTGGAGTTTCAACGTGAACGTTGCATAATTACAACAAAGTGGGTACAATCTGAACAGTATTAACAGGGCAGAAACAATAAATATATATATTTTTAAATGTAAATAGTATGTACATTTTGTCCCCATGACTTCATACTGAAATCACCTTATCAATACTGAAAATTGTTACAGCTGATAAACTGGAAATAACCAGGTTCCACTGCTTGGCATAAGGGGGATCTCATCATATAGTGCCCAGACTCTTGGGTGCATAAACACCCATAGACACATGAACAGCGATCGACTGAAGGTGCGTCTTTTTTTGCAGAAGACATCAATTTGAATAGAAAGCAACAAGATACTCCTCTTGGAGCCTCTATTTTATATGGGAAGTATGTTTTTCCCTTTCATGCCTTTTTTATTATCCCACCAGCACTTTGAATTCACATTTACATAATTCCAGGCAAAAAATTCACCACAACGATTCCCTGATTGAATGTACTGCTGCAATGGGAGTCAAAGAGCTCTTCTGCATGAAACATAATTCATCTATCCCCACGAAGGCATCTCATTTGCCTGCATTTTGGCCCATATCCCTCTAAACTGTTCTTATCCATACACCTGCCAAATGTCTTTTGAAAGTCGGAAATGTATCCACTTCCATAGCTTCCTGTGACAGCTCATACAAGATCCAGACTACCCTCCGAGTGAAACCAATGCCCGAGGTGCCTCTTACATCTCCTCTCCTCTAACCTATGCCCTCTAGATTTTGAATCCTCTACCCTGGGAAAAATTCTGTGAGCGTTAATTTTATCCATGACCCTCATGATTTTGTATACTTCAGTTAGGTCACCCCACAGTATCCTATGCTCCACAGTTCATGCCTACCAAGCCTCTCCCTGTAACTCAAGCCCACAAGTCCCGGTGGCATACTGGCAAATCTCTTCTGCGACCTTTCTAACTTAATGACTTCGTTCCTATGGCTTGGTGACTAGAACTACACACAGTACTCCGTGTGGTCTCACCAATGACTAACATGATGTCCTGACTTTTGTACTCACTACCTATTCTCAATGAAGCAAGTATACCAAATGGCCTCTTCGCCATCCTAACCACATAAACCACCACTTTCAGGGAGATTATGCATTCAGGCTCATGCCAATGAGCTTGCATTAAATGTTAGATATTATTTTCCCTCTGCCAACTTTTGCAGTCTTAGTTGCAAATTACACCTTCAGCTCAATGAAAACTCAAAACAACCTGTTTGCTTACCTGTAAAAATATTTTTAACTACAGGATCGCTTGCTGTATCATTAACATCGATCGTCACCACCTTGACAGTGTAACTGGTTCCAGACGTTAAGTTATTTAACACGGCGTTGTTTGTTTCTGCTGTTATGGTCTTTAGTTCGGTAGTAGAATTGTAAATAATGTTAAAGCTGTAATTAATGTTGTTCACATTTGGAGGATCACCCCACTCCAGAGAGATGGAATTGTTGGTAACGTTCAACACCACTATTTCTCCAGGCTTGGGAACAGCTGTGTGAAACAAAATTGTGGATATATTACACATTAACTGAAAGCATAACATGCAAGTGAATGCTTCAAGCCCATTTTATTCTGCTAAATGTCCTCATCCCATTGTTCACCTTACTAACACATAAATTCCAGACAAACATGATTGACAAAAGTTCGTTCAAGTTCAAAACAGATGATTTTAAATGACAGATGTCATTTAAAACAGAAATCATGCTCGGCTGATTATAATCAACATCTCATGCAACAGTGTGTATGTAGATCAGCAACTTCATGTGGCTGATTGACAATTCAATACGTTGATCAACTGCTTCCTTCACTCAAAGTTTTACCTAAAAATCCCATGAACCAGAAAAACTGAGCAATGAGCACATTCCTTTGCGACATTCCCTTCAAAAATGGTGATGCCAAACAACTCAGTGAGTTCACAACGAACAAGATGACAAAACCATTAAAATATTAGCCAAGCATTGTAGTGAATGCTACTGCAACAGCTCCAACATATTTCATACCAATAAATCAATTGACCAACTATTATAAGTGTTGGAATTTCATGACATTCCATTAATTCCACTGTATTTCTCATACTTATAAAATAATTAAATTTTTACCAAATCTTTTACCTTCTTATATTTTTACGTACCCAAACGACTTTGCCATGATATGATTTAATCTCCCTCATGGAGGCCTTCCCACTGACATAGCTGAGAAATAAAGTAGGAAAAAACTCCATAGACTTCTTTAAGAACTCAATGGGTCATGCAGTATTCATGGAAGCAAAAGGTGTAAGTTGGCGTTTGATGTCCAGACCCTGCATCAGTTTTGTAGGAAGATGAAAGATTGCCAGTATGTCAAAATACAAGGGAGTGTAGAGTGAAGGCTAGTACGCGGTCATGATACAAGTTTGACGTGAGAAATGTGAGTTGATATATTTTGGTGGGGAGAATGAGAAGAGGCAATACCGAATCATAGATATTATTCCAAAAGGGTGTCGGAAAAGTGGGAAATAATTGAAAGTGGCAGGGCAGGGTGAGACAGTTTGTAAAACATAAGCAACTACACATCTCCTCTACCAGCCACCATTTCCGTGTCACATTCAATTCTCTTCCTCTTTATTTTACACTCATGAACACGTCCTTGATCCCTCAATCCATACCTCTCTAATACCCTCACACATTTCTTATAATGTGGTAACTAAAATTGACCATAATACTTCAGTTGAGGGCAGACTTGTATTTTATGAAGGTTCAAAATAACGTCCTCACTTTTAAATAGACAAAACCCAAATTTGCTGATGTCGTTTTAGCCATGTTCTCAACCTGCCACTTTAAATGATTTCCACATATCCTCAGATACCGCACCCACTTAGATTCCTAGATACCACCACATTTTGTATCATCTGCAAATTTAAAAGTTTGGGTCTGCACTCCTGGTCCTTAATATGGATGAAAGAAAAACAATGGCCCAAAGAACACTACCCTCTGCTGTCTCCTCCGCATTGGTGATCATTTTCCAATGTTCAATAGATTCAGGATCAGTTCCTGTGGATTGGAGGATAGCTAATGTTATCCCACTTTTCAAGAAAGGAGCGAGAGAGAAAACGGGGAATTACAGACCAGTTAGCCTGACTTCGGTGGTGGGAAAGATGCTGGAGTCAATTATTAAAGAGCATTTGGGGCATTTGGATAGCAGTGAAAGGATTACTCCAAGTCAACATGGATTTATGAAAGGGAAATCATGCTTGACTAATCTTCTGGAATTTTTTGAGGATGTGACAAGTAAAATGGATGAAGGGGTGCCAGTGGATGTAGTGTATCTAGACTTTCAGAAAGCCTTTAATAAGGTCCCGCACGGGAGACTGGTGACTAACATTAGAGCACTTGGTATTGGGGGTAGGGTGTTGACATGGATAGAAAATTGGTTGGCAGACCGGAAGCAAAGAGTAGGAGTGAACGGGTCCTTTTCAGAATGGCAGGCAGTGGCGAGTGGAGTGCCGCAAGGCTTGGTGTTGGGGCCGCAACTGTTTACCATATATATTAATGATTTGGAGGAGGGAATTAGGAGCAACACTAGCAAGTTTGTGGATGACACAAGCTGGGTGGCAGTGTGAACTGTGAAGAGGATGTTAGGTGGTTGCAGGGGGACCTGGACAGGTTGAGTGAGTGGGCAGATGCAATATAATATAAGATAAATGTGAGGTTATCCACTTTGGCGGCAAAAACAAGGGGGCAGGTTATTATCTCAATGGGGTTAGGTTAGGTAAGGGGGAGGTACAGCGAGACCTGGGTGCCCTTGTACACCGGTCACTGAAATTGGCGTGCAGGTACAGCAGGCAGTGAAGAAAGCTAATGGAATGTTGGCCTTCATAACAAGAGGATTTCAGTATAGGAGTAAAGAGGTTCTTCTGCAGTTGTATAGGCCTCTGGTGAGACCACATCTGGAGTATTGTGTACAGTTTTGGTCTCCTAATTTGAGGAAGGACATCCTTGTGATTGAGGCAGTGCAGCGTAGGTTCACGAGTTAGATCCCTGGGATGGCGGGACTGTCATATGAAGAAAGATTGAAAAGAGTAGGCTTGTATTCACTGGAGTATAGAAGGATGAGGGGTAATCTTATAGAAACATATAAAATTATAAAAGGACTGGACAAGCTAGATGCAGGAAAAATGTTCCCAATGTTGGCGGAGTCCAGAACCAGGGACCACAGTCTTAGAATAAAGGGGAGGTCATTTAAGACTGAGGTGAGAAAAAACTTTTTCACCCAGAGAGTTGTGAATTTATGGAATTCCCTGCCACAGAGGGCAGTGAAGGCCAAATTACCGGATGGATTTAAGAGTTGGATAGAACCCTGGGGGATAGTGGAGTCAAGGGATATGGGGAGAAGGCAGGCACGGGTTATTGATAGCGGACGATCAGCCATGATCACAATGAATGGCGGTGCTGGCTCAAAGGGCCGAATGGCCGCCTCCTGCACCTATTTTCTATGTTCTATGTTTCTATGTTTCCTCGGTAGTTAACTTAATATTCATAGTGTCCTTTAATTATGTCACGTGTTTCTACTTTGTAGATAAACATATTATGTAGCACCTTATCAAAAGCCCACAATGAACACAGTGACTGCAATACACTCATTGATAAATTCTATCAAGATGTTTTACCACGAACAAATCCATGCTGGCTTGACTTCATTAATCCATGTTCCTCCAGGTGATTGTTACTTTGTTCCTAATGTTTCCCAAAGTTTTGCCACCATCAAAGTTAAAATGATTTGTCTATATTTGCTAAAGTTAACCTTACTCCCTTTTCCCAACAATAGGGATTAACATTTGCCACTCTCCAGTCCTCTGGCACTTGCCTCATATCCAAAGAGCATTGAATGTTCATGGTTAGTGTCTCTGCAATTTCCTCTTGTGCTTTCCTCAAAATCCTTATGTGCATTCCATAATTCATGATGACATGCTATTAATTCTTAATATATCCAGTGTCTCAGACGGCTCCTCATTCACTATTAATCTGGAAGCACTCTCCTCCCTTGTAAAGATAAGTGCTTTGTATGCATTTACTACCATAACACTGCCCTTTAGCATTCATGTGCAAGCTCCCATTTTTGTGCTAAATGAATCCAGCCTGAAGGGTTCTCCATCCATTGTATGGACTGTACACTGGCATCTGGGAAAGGGAGAGGGGAGGGGGCGTTTGCCTCATGGTCAACTCAGCGTGGTGGCAGTCCTGTCCAACTCCTGCTCTCCACGCCTCAAACATCTGGCCGTGAAGTGCTGCCCCTTCTACCTCCCAAGGGAATTCACCTCCATCATCCTGACCGCAGTCTACATCCCACCCCAGGCAGACGTCCGTCTGGCACTGGAGGAGCTGCACGCCGTGGTCAACAAGCACCGGACGTCTTACCCCGAGGCTTTCGCCACCATAGCTGGGGACTTCAATAAAGCCAACCTGAAGAAATCGCTCCTAAATTTCCACCAACATTTCTGCTGCTGCACCAGAGGGCTAAGCACCCTCGATCACTGCTACACCACAATCACCCACTGAGTTTCTCCAGCACTTTTGTCTACCTTCGATTTTCCAACATCTGCAGTTCCTTCTTAAACGCTCTATCCCTCACCCTCACTTCGGTAAATCCGACCATACCGCGATGCTGCTTCTTCCTGAGTGCAGGCAGCAATTGAAGAGCGCACCCCCCGAGGTGAGGATTGCACAGAGCTGGTCGGGTGGGGGGTGGAGGGGCAGAGGAACAACTACAGGACTGTTTGGAGTCTGTAGACTGGGCAATGTTCAGGGAGTAGGCAATGGACCTGAACGAATATGCCAGTCGTTACAGACTTCATAAAGAAATGTGTGGAGGACTGCATCCCTACAAAGACCTTCCAAGTGTTTCCCAATCAGAAGCCTTGGATGAACTATGAGATCCGCACTCTTCTGAAGACCAGACACCGGGCATTCATGTCTGATGATACAGTGGTCTACAAGAAGTCCAGATACGACCTTGGTAAGGCCATCAAAAAGGCCAAAAAGGACTTCTGCTCAAACTGGAGGATGAGACAGATGTTCGGCAGCTGTGGCGGGGCTTGAATGCAATCACCTCCTACAAGGCGAGATAAGGAGGAAGTTCGAATGTCGGCGAAACATCACTCCCTGATGAGCTCAATGCGTTTTACGCACGCTTTGATAGGGAGAACACCGATGTGCCTTCTCGAGCCCCCATTCGCTGTGATGGTATTTCAGTCTCAGACACAGAGGCCGACGTCAGAAAATCCTTCAGAGGGGTGAACCCTCGAAAAGCGCCTGGACCTAATGGTATACCCGGTCGTGTTCTAAAAACCTGTGAGGACCAACTGGCTGGAGTTTTTACGGACATTTTCAACCTCTCACTTCTGAGGTCTGAGGTTCCCACCTGCTTTAAAAGGGCATCAATTATACTGGTGCCCAAGAAGAGCAAGGTGACGTGCCTCAATGACTATCGACCTGTGGCATTAACGTCTGTGGTGATGAAGTGCTTTGAGAGGTTGATCATGGCACAATTTCTACAGGTGCATAGTAGAGAGCATGCTGACTGGTTGCATCTTGGCTTGGGTTCGGAATCTTGAGCGCCCGGGAGCGGTAAAGACTACAAAAAGTAGTAAACACTGCCCAGTCCATCATTGTCTCTGACCTCCCGTCCATCGAGGGGATCTATCACAGTCGCTGCCTCAAAAAGGCTGGCAGCATCATCAAGGATCCACACCATCCGGGCCATACACTCATCTTCCCACTACCTTCAGGTAGAAGGTACAGGAGCCTGAAGACTGCAACGACCAGGATCAGGAATAGCTACTTCCCCACAGCCATCAGGCTATTAAACTCGGCTCGGACAAAACTCTGCACATTAATAGACAATAATCTGTCTATTTGCACTTTATCAGTTTAATTATTCATGTGCGTATATATTTATATAATGGTATATGGACACACTGATCTGTTCAGTATTCGCGCCTACTATGTTCTGGTGTGCTAAAGCAAAGCAAGAATTTCATTGTCCTATCAGGGACACATGACAATAAAACTATCTTGAACTCTTGAAATCCATGCACTGTCCTTTTGCTATTTATTCATGGAACACTTTCGGATTCTCATTTATGCAGGTTGCTTATCTTTTCTCAGATGCTCTCTTTCTCTCTCATTTTAATTTTGGCTTCCCTCCGATTCTTTTGAAATAAACTATTCCCACTCAAGACAGGGGTTGAATGAAATGGGCACTTGATCTCCAACTTATTGCTGGTGCCTCAGGATCAACAGCCCTTTCAATGTCCACACAACACCTTGGTGACAAATGACAAAAGATACCTGCTTATTTGGAGTGCAGTATTTCAGCAAAGTTGCATTTGCTGCTTTCATTCTAATATTCAGGGGAGAGGGGCAGGCAGGAGGATTAAGAGGAGGAGGATTAAATAGGTCAATCCTCGGGGTGGAAAGTAAGAGATCAAATAACAATAAAGGGGCGATGGTGCAGGAGAAAATAAAGCAGAACATAAATAAGTAGATGAGAAATAATGCCTCCACATGCCTGATGAGAAAGGCTCGAAGTATATCATGCCATTCAAGCTGCTTGGTATTGAGTATGAGATACTGGTTTTTAAAAAAAAAAATTCTCAGACCAAAAATCTGTGGTGGCGCATTGGATGAGATGGTGTATTGTGTCTTCAATGTCTGCCCTTGCTGGCTCCTGAAATATGGGAAGCAATCCACAAAGTCCAGAGTCTCCAGTTATCTGAAACTTACCAGAAGAGAGTCAAATTATCTCTAGTAAACTCCGAGCATCCGGCACATTAGCCCATAATCTGAGCCGGTGGTCCAGAATGCAAGCCAAGTGTGTGTCAGGAGTAGATTTTGGTCAGAGGCAGGATCCAGAGTGCTTGCATATTTTGTGCTTCATTTAATCTCACCAGGTTGAGGGGAAAATTTATCATACTTCAAAAGAGTGAAATAAATGTGTGTTCAGCTTTTAATATGAGTAGCATCCAATAGAAAGTATGCAAGTCTTGCACTACCAAAGGTACTGGATTATTGTTTTACTCTAATTTGTCTTGGAAGATGTTGAGCTTGAGTTATTGAAACCACATATATAGCCACGTGCAATTCTCTACAATTATCTTATCTTCTACAATTCTCTTGGCGTGCCTTGCAGATGGTGAAAAGGCCTTGGGGTATCAGGATCCCTTAGCAAAGGGATACCTAGCCTCTGAGTTGTTTGCATTATCAAAATATGAATATAACCTTTCCATCATGTTTCTGTTCAATGGTGATCCCAAGGATGTTGATGGTGGGGGTCTTGGTGACTGTATTGCAGCAGACATGCCCTCCTAACAAGCACGCAGCACTTCAAAGCCACAATAAAACTACTTGCTTTCTTTTCATTTTAGTGAGTACATTAACAAAGATTGATCAATAGTCCTATTTTTTTTTTAATGTAGTCTTAATTTTCATTACACCAGAATAAGAAAAAATATCTGTTGGCATGGTGATCTTAAGGGACCACATAGAACTCTTAATTAAAATCAATGGATCATAGGCCCTGGTGATGTCTGATGAGCTCAGGACTCTCAACATTTAGCTGCTGTTTAATTCAAGGCTGATGCCCCACGAGTTTTGTGCATTTGAAAGTGAACGGCCATATAACAAATAATAAACTTGCTTTGTGTTAGTTACATCTATTAACTCTGCTTGATGACATAAGCTTCCACAGAACTGTGAATTTACCATTACGATGGGATTGAATATTACATGGATTTAAGACTTATGATTAGAAGTTTAACATGCTTTAACAGGCATTATGTCATTGAAGATTTTCAGGTCATCTGTTGGGAGACTGAGTGGATGAGAGGTTCTGTGCTGGAAGCAGTGTTTCTGTTTGAGATCACAAGGTGGTGCTATTGTTCCATTCCTGGGTCATGTTGCTGTGAACATATCATAACACAAAGCTGTTTCCAGCACCAGTTATATCTGAAAAAGTATCAAATTCTGATATTGTCACCAAAAAACATGAGGGAGATTGCAAGGAGAAGATTGTCTGAAGAATACCCATCATAGAGACACAAGAAACTGCAGATGCGGTAATCTTGAGCCAAAAAAAAACAAATTGCTGGAGGAACTCAGCGGGTCAGGCAGCATCTGTGGAAGGGAATGGATCAACGACTCAAGCCGGGACCCTTCTTCAGCTCTATTCTAATGGCAGCTGAGTTCTTTTAACAACAAAAACAATACTAAAAAAACTTCATGCATTTCTGTAGCAGCATAGAAATAATGCAAACAGGTAAGGTCCTGGGCACAATCTTTTACTGGAAGGCGTCTCCCAACTCATCAGTGCACCATGGCATGTGGGCTCTGAGTGCTCCCAGAAAGTCTTTATTTTCTGTGGAGCACCTTGGGCAAGCAACTGCAGGTATTTCAATTGAATCTTCAAAGGTGCAAAGGGAAGGTTAAAAACTAGAAATTATGGGCCGTCAAGCTGGATTTGGCCTGCTGCCCCTGGCTTGTAGCTTCTGTTTGTACGTAGCTAGGCTGAATGTGGGGGGCAGTCTAATGTCAGGGCATCATGAAGCCTCAGCAGCAGCTTGCAAATGAAGTACCAAGGTCCTACCTCAAAAAATACCTGATACAAGACCCTCACCTCCTATCAATGAGGCATTTTCATTGTTTATAAACATGTCTCTAATACTCAGACACTTAAAGACTATTAAAAAGCTGTCAATAATTAAAAACAATAACATGTTAAGAAAATTGATTGATACATGTTAAAACATAATGAAAATTAATAACTTTACAAACAAGTATAAGGAATATCTTGCCTTTTTCCCCTTCATCCCCTTGCAATGTCACTCCATTCAAATAAATCTCACCCATTCCAATTGTTAGACTGTGATAAGGGAAAAAGAGCTGCTGTCCCAGGAATCCCAGCAGGTTTGGGCACTGCAACTGTGTGACAGATGCACCAACATCCATTGCTGGTCCCAAACTTATAGCAGATCAATACAATTCTGGGTCATACTTAACTGTGAAACGCTGAGGAGTAATAGGTCTAGTTCACATCTAGCACAATTTGGCCATAATTAAGAGGTTGGCCAACTTTTGGAACTGATTGCTAATTCTGGTCATCTTAACCCCCTCAATAGTTGTGAATAACTGCAGCAGACCAAAGTACTTAATCAAATATCAACACATTTGGCCATGTAATCAAAAGCTTGATGAAAAGAAAAGGGGTTTAAAAACCATCTCAAATGTGGAAAATGAGGGAGATTAATGAAGAGGATTCTTGACTGGTGGTTTTGCAGCTGAAGGTAAGTTTGCTAATTGTAGACAAATTGCAACTCTAGGATGATCAACAGAGCAGAACGAAGAGCACAGCATCCTGGAGAATAATGAGGAAAGTGATCACAGAGACAGAGAGGAAGAAAGCAATGGAGGAATATGGAGAGTGCTAAGAAATGGAGCCTTGGTTTAATTGGGAACCAGTGTCGGTCAAGCACAAGGGGATGGTGGGCAATTGCAAATTGGGAAAAAGACAAAGACTGCAAAGGGAGATTGGCCAGTTGTAAACAGGACCAGTCTAGGTAACAAAGGTGCAGCTGTGGATTTCAGCTGAAGATGAGTTTATTAAAATGGATCCAAGTTAACATGGACGCATTTAGCTGGATAACATAGATCAACACAAAGTACTGGAGTAACTCAATGGGCCAAGCAGCATCTCTGGACAAAAAGGATGGGTGACGTTTTGGGTTGGGATCCTTTTTCAGACTGAAACGTGTTAGAGGAGGATAACATGACACACCATGGCAAGGAGGATGAGATAAAAAATAAATTGCTAGAGGAATTCAGTGGGTTGAGACCCAAAACACCATCTGTCCACTTCCCTCCACTGATGCTCCCTGAACCAGTGACTTCCTCCAGCTGTTTGTTTTACACTCACAATTATTTTTTCTTCAGAAGGAGGATAAGAACTGACTGTCATAATCATTAAGAATGTCATCACCGACTTTGCAAATAAGCTTCCTTGCTGTGTGACAAGGCAGAAGCACAACTGGACTGATAAAAACAAAGAGTACCAAAAAAAGATCAACATTAATTTGGGGTGTTACATGTTTACAGATAACAAAACAAAGGAGGATGGAGG